>CM061162.1:2679193-3146693 GCA_030710495.1 Labroides dimidiatus | reverse complement strand
AAAGAAGCTATATGAACCATGTACAAAATGTATGTGTGCAAATACATAATACATTTTTTTTTTATTTCAAATTGCATGAAAGATACTGTAGTAGTCAAAGAGTAGTTGTGCAGAATTAGCTGTAAAAATAAAAACATGAGGCGCTGGTTTAGCCCAGTAGGTGGAGTTTGCTTCATCACTTTGTAAATAATGGTGAGTAAATTCAGGGTAAAAACATGTAAACCATGATGAAGTCAGTGATTTCAGATGCTTTAAGTTAAAAGAGGCTCCTGGGGAAAAAAAAAAAAAACATCAATATAAAAAAAATTAATCTGATTTAAATTTTGTTGGAAATGTTCAGATTTCTCTAAAATTTAAAGTAAATCCCTTTTTTTTCATCCTCCTCATTGTTTCATTGACCGCATCTCACTTTTTGCTACATTCATTAATTCCTGCATTCCTCCTGAGGCTCATTGGTCACCTCAGCTGTCAATCATGTCTCTAATCCCGCCCCCTGTGCGAACACACCCATTTCCTCACCGGCATTTCATTTCCCCCCTCCCTTATTGATATGACCCTCACGCGCGCGGGCTTGTGGTCTGCGTGTTCTTGAGTGAGTGTGTGTGTGTGTCTGCGCGTGCGGGCACATGCTCGTGCGTGTGTGTGGCTGGATGTGTGAAAGGTTACTGCGGGGTGAAGATAACATCAAACACCGCGTCTCAGCGTGGTGTGTGTGTGTGTGTGTGTGGCTCTCACTCTCTGCATGTGTGTGGTCCAGTGCATGTCTACCTAGTGGGCGTGTGCCCGCTCCTCCCTCCCTGCAGACCGGTGCATGTGCATGCGCGCGTGCTGTAATTGCATGTTTGCAGGAGCCCTACCTGAGGTGATCAGGAGCGCGTGTTTGCAGCTGGTTTTGTGCTCATTTCTGTGTGTTTGTTTTTAAACCACTGGATGCTTTTCGAGGATCTGAGCCGCTGTCAGGAGTGGGTTATTTCTCCCCGAGTGTTCACGCGCGTGCTGCCCTCCCTCCCCTCCTCTTCCTCCTCCTCCTCCTTCTGCTCCTCAGCGTGGAGGTGCGTGGCCACTACTGGCTGTGTTGTTGCGGCACTGGATGGATCTAACGAGCATGTTTGCGGGTGAAGCCCCGGGCGGAGGGAATTAAAACCGGACCTATATTTTTTCTCCTCCTGCTTCTTTTTCTTCTTCTTCCTCACCTGCCGATCACTCGCCTCCTCTGTGACGACATGTCAAACTCAAACAAAAGCAAGAAGGACAAAGAAATCCTCGCAGAATACGAGAGCCAAGTCAAAGGTAAGACGATCATCATGTCTCATTTTCCTTAAAGTCTCCTGCGCGCGTGAGTTGTTGTCACACCCTTATTTTTCACACCTATGCACGCTCACACATGAGGAACACAACCACACACACCTGTCTGCCAGCAGCCCTCGTGCCCATGCAGCCGTATGCAGGGTGTGTGTGAGCGCTGACACCTCACCGTGAGACGTCAGGATTTCTGGGTTCATCCTGAGTGCTGCATGGCGCCTGAGGGGGAGGAAGAGGAGGGGGAGGAAGGGTTTTATATATGTTGTGTGTGTGCAGTGTGTGTAGAAAGAGGAGTCAGAGTAAGGAAGTGTGTGTGTGTTTGGCCCATGTGTTGGTTTTCACTCTTAAACCTGTGGGTGATTGTGCCCTCTTCTTCGCCTGACAGTCTTTCTATTGGTATTCCTCTGAGGCTGTGACTGCAGTGGTGTGTGTGTGTGTGTGTGTGTGTGTGTGTGTGTGTGTGTGTCCATAGATTACCTGAAGCCAAACTGGAAGCATGTTTCAGGTGATGCTGATGTGACACCCCTAAAATAGTGGTTGCCATGACCATGGGACAACCCTCCTTCCTCCTCCGCCTCCTCCTCCTCCTCCTCCTGGCTCCATGGTTACCACCATCCCTGCTATGTTGGGGCGGCGACGACAAATCAAATGACCTTTTTCATGAAACTCCAACATGCTGCCTCATTTTCCCTCCCTGGGATGATGCCACATGATTCGTGTGCACCTTTTCTTTTCCACCTGCCGTAGAGGCTCAGGAGTGAATTGTGCGACCTTTCCTGGTGTGTGAAAAACACTACAATCAGGACACAAAACCTCCTTTCTCTCTCTTCAGCATGCATTCATCTCTTCCCTCTCTCCACATGGCTCCTCACACTTCCACATTTCCTCGTCACCTACGCCCACACGAGCTCCATCATCCCCATCACTTTCAGTGTCTCGAATGCAGCACTCTGCTTCTGGAAATGTGTCGTTTTTACTCCACGTTGGATCATCTTGGGCCCCGTTTTTTTTTTCTATCTTAAAACCCATTCTGAAACCCTCCTTTCTTCCCTCTTTCCTCCTTTTTTTTGAGTTTCATGTCTTCTCTGCTTCATTCACAAATATCCTCCTGCCTGCTTCCTTCCTTCCTCTCTTCCTTCCTCTCTTCCTTTTTCCAGCACAATGAATCGATATAAGAGTTGAGTGATTAAATTTAATGGAGAGCATTACAGCACCCATGTGTGTGTCTCTTGTTTACACACACTCTTCCCTATTTGTATGTGTGTTTGTGTGTGTGTGTGTGGCCTTTGCTCTGGCGTCCTGCCAAACCACACTCGGGGATGCCCTGCATTGAAATGACCGCTCAGTTCCTATGAACCCCCCCCCCCCCCTCTGCTGTCCGGCCCTCTCTGCACCTCCTGCCAAGCTCCCGGCGTATAGATCCGCGTTGTAACTATGTGCTTTCCAATTCTGCCTCCCTGCTCCGGCTTCTGATTGGCCGACGCCGGAGGTGGTGTGTAATGTATACACGCTCTCACAAGGGGGTGGGGTCTACTTTCTGAGGTGAGCTGAGCAGGGAAAAGGTAGCAGGGAGAGTGTGCACAGTGCTGACGGTACATATTTTGGTGCCTGTGATATTTGGAGCGTCACCTCTCTTTAAAAAAAAAAAAAGAAAAGAAAAAAAAAAGCAGGACGCCTTCTCCGCCTGCAGGAGGCGAGGAGGAGCGCCTTAATGAGGAAACGCGAAAAGCAGAGAGGAGAAAGGAGCTCTGCAGGGGGGAGAGAGAGCAGAGAAAGAGATGAAGTGTTTCCTGCTGCACCCTGCAGGCTGCCGGGTTGGCTGGCTGCAGCTCGTGTTTTTGCCTGCGTGTGCATGCAGGTGATTAGTGACCTCACATCTGCATACCTGCCAGACAAACAGAAGGGCAGCGATGGATGGATGGATGCAGAGTGGAGGATGATGAAGGAGCCACATAATGAAGTGGCTCCTTCAACCAGTTAAAAAATGCTCTGGAGGGGGATTGAATCAAAAGACCTCAGTGGTCCTGATGATCCTGCGCTCCTCTGCCCCCGTCCCTGTGTCCTTGGACCTGGTCGTCATGGTAACGGCCACCTCAGGAGGACCGCGAGAGCTTCCTGTTCCTGTGAGATTACTCACATATATGCACGCAGAAGTACGGCTCCACAGCTGCAACCATTAATCAAGCTGGTGACAGGAGGAAAATCTGAATGGATTTCTCCTTCCTTCCTCTTCTAAGACTTACTCTTACACATTTCTTCTTTTAGACGACTCAAACCGTCAGAAAGTTTTTTGAAAATCCTGCAGCAGTAGAACAAGCTGTAACAGCTGTGATGTAATCCTTCAGGGATATGTCAAAATATGTCCACTAAAAGTTCTCGCTGTTTTTCCAGTGACACGCTCAGAGTGTTATTCCGAGTTTTGACGACGTTGCAGAAAAGGTTCCCTGCAGATTTTGACCTTTATGTCTGAGAGGAGGAATTTTCTCGCCAGAAATGGCAGTCACAGCGCTCACTTGGAAGCAGAATATGGGAGTTGCTGGTTCACCTCTGCTTAGACTTTCTAGCTTGTTTGTGTGGTGTAGTAAACATGAATTCCACTGCATCCGATCTAGTCCTTTGAATCCTCAAAGACCAATGACCTCTTAAGGGATACTGAGGCGCTCCCAGGCCAGAAGGTTGGTACCACAACCCAACTGGTGTGTTGAAGTGAGCCCATCTGTGTCTACCCAGTATCTCTCAACCTCCCACACCAGTTCCCCAACAGAGAGGTCCCAAAAGCCAGTTTCTGTAACCAGGAATTAGACTGCCCAGGCTTCCCTTTTGACCGCTGCCCATTCCACAATGCACCAGGCACTCGCCTGCAGGCCTCAACCCCAGGCCTGGCTCCAGAGTGCGGCTCTGGAGACCCTACAGCCAGGGTGAACTGGTTCCTCTTCTTGTTCTTCATACCGTACTTTGTTTAGCCCCTCACCTAGGACCAGTTTGTCTTGGGAGACCCTACCAGGGGCAGTTGATCCTAGTTCCTAGGATCATTGAGGCACTCAAACTCATGTGAACATACCACCTTGAAATGGCAGCACCTTGGTATTCCCATCATTGAGTTTCCATAACTTTGTTAAAAATCGAAGCGTTCACTTTGTACGAAGACGACTCTCCGTTTTGTCTGCTGTTCTCTGGTTGTAATTCAGTATTCCTGCCAGACGGGGGCGTGAGAAACAAGTCCTTGCAGTTTGGTGGTCCCCTAATCTGTGAATTGTCAGTGACGATTGAACAGTCGTAATGCTCTAATAATCAACTACCTGGATGTAAACAGACACAGATGACATCTCATAGTGGGACGTGTTATTTTTGAAGTATTCAGAGCTAAAAAATGAAGATAAAGTTGTTTGTAGGTTGTTTCTGGTCAGACTTGTATATAACCAAAGTTTAACCAGCACAGGCATGTGAATGTTAAAAAAGGCTGGTGGTGCTAACTCTGCTAACGCTAGCCATCATTTAACCCACAGATTACGGAAAACCTTGTTTTGGATGAACAGTTTTGATTGCTTTCTTACTTTTAGAGTAGATTGTGAGTTTAGCTGAAGACTTGAGTCTTCAGAATAAGCGTGAACTGGATGAATTAGAATCTATGTGGACATTTTGTTGGTTGAATTTCAAATTTCGGTCTGAGGAAACAGGAAATAAGTTCATTTGTTGCTGTTGTCACAGCTTGTTTTGGAGCGATTCCAAAGATTTTTGTGTTATCACTTTTTCAGGTTTGGGTGTTAAATATTTCCTGGTTCCAGCTGATCCTTCGTCGAAAGAAACAATGGCAAAACCCTTTGATGGTTTTTCCTAAATTCGTATTGGTTTCTGGATAAGAATTGTTGATCTTCAGTATAAGCTTTGGTGGAGCCTCACACCCTCAGACATCCTAAAACTGATCACAGATGAGCTTTGAATGGATGAACTCTGCGTAATGAGTCCTTCAGGAGCGTAATGAATCAATCAGTCACATACTGGAAATGAAGACTAGACCAGTTTGAGAAGACGGATGGAAGGAAGTCATCAGAGAACATATGATGCAACTAACGACTCCTTCACTTTCAATTAAATTATCCCTTCATTCCTGCCCTTTAATTAATGAGCCACCTTTAACAGTTAAAGGAGTCCACATCACAAGATCCAGATCCAGGACGGCAATGTGACGCCTTCAGACCTGCTTCACAGAAACGATTCATCTCTGGGCCTGACAAGTCCTAAAACCATTTGTCTGCTGCATCAGGTGTTATAATGTTAGCGTTAGTCAGAGCAAATCTATTTATACATAACCTTTACAAATTTGTAAAGAAAGCTTTGCAGGAACAATAAAATATGAACGAGAAGATTTTTATCTGTAGTGATGTAATTTAATTTAAGGCCACACAGTTTCTGACTGGTTTTAAGACAGATTAGAATCAACAGTGAGGCTTTTATCTTAAAAAAAAAGCAAATAAATAACTAAATAAATAAATCTCCACCAGATCAACTTCCATGCTGTGATTTTTAGTTCATGTACACATTATGAAGAGTCGGCTGCAAAAAAAAATCTCAAGTTCATCTTGTGTGGAGGATCAGTTTTAACCCCATCATTCATGCACTGATCTGAGTGGGCGGGGCCATGTTGATTATTGGATGTAGAGGCGGAAAAACACCAAAACGGACACACAGACATTTTGTTTCCATCAGCGCATCTTTCTTGTGTTTTATGTGAGGCCTTACCTGTCGGGGAGAGGAAGTGGTTTTGGATGCTAATCCCTCCTCCTGTTGTTACATCATCACAGGAGCATCATGTTAGCAAACTCTCTCGTATGAGCTTTGTTTTCCCAGTCTACTGAAACAACGCATGAAGCTTTTTGCTTCCATAATCTCAGGGTTGCTAAACTTTTTTAATGCATACAGTATGTATGTAAAGATTGGCATTTGTGTAGGGAGGGGGTGAGGACCTACACTTAACCCTTTAGCTTCAGATGTGTCTGCACTGATACATTTGTGTAGCACGCTTTGAAGGACAGTTATTCTTAAACGGTTTGCACAGTCAGAAAAAATCTAACAGTTAGTGAAAGCTGAGCTAATTCCACTGATAAAAAAGACGGCAAATTCAAATTTTAAGTTTATGTTCAAGTTCAGTGTTTGTTTTCCTTCACTAAACCTCTAAACTCAAAGTCTGTCTTTGTGTTTTTCTTCATTTTAAACTGTTTTACTCTCATATAACGTGCAGACAGTTGGAAATAACTCCCAAATATTGAAAGTTCCAAGTATTCCAGAAAAACAGTTCCAAAACATTTTACCATCGGTACATTTTCTGAGCTTTTTATTGTCAAAAAAGTCCAGTCAGACATGTTGAGGCTCAGGTGTTAAAAGGTTAAACAGAAGATCAACAAAGATGTAAGAGGTGCCATTTGGTCCACTGGGGGCGCTAAGATCAACACAAACTCCCAAGTTTTTCACAGAAACTTTGAGGAGTATAAAAAGCAAAAACAGCAAGTAAACCAAGACTGAAAGTAATGAGAATTCACCCAGAAGCGTGATGATCAATCAGCGTCTGAGGCCTCAAAGCTGTTTGGATCCTCTGTATTGATGCAGGCTTGTTTTTCTGACAGGCAGAGGAAGTAACGCTGTGAGAGAGAGAGAGATGAAAAAGTTTGGGTTTGATGTCTGCAAAACGAATATTTCAAATCAGAATGCAAACGCTGAAACATCTCTCTGTGTCGTCTTAGTTTGGATTCAAAGGCGCACAAATATTTGCTGATTTTATCCATAAATCAATCATAAAGCGTCTGAAGTGGAAACGTGCGTAGGCCCACGTTTTCCACACAGAGAATGGATCACGGATCGATGAGAGAATCGATGAAAGCAAAGTTATGAATCCATTCAGCAGCACTCTCATAAGCTCAGCTTTACATGATTCTGAATGTGCGTTACTATGACTGCATGTTTTTATGTCTTGATATGAAGAAACCAAAACAGATTGAAGTTTTTGGTGTAAGTTACCCTCCTGTAAATAAATCCTGAGCAGAAATCTGAAGCATGGATGGATTATTTGGCGTCACGACTCTGGGATCTTGCTAAACGGACTCTTGACAGACAGAACGATCATTATCGTGACGTCACTTCTGTTGAGAGATGAAAGTCTACCCGCCCACCGCCTCCTGGTGTCAATCACGTCACGTTTTTTTTTTTTTCTGCATTCCTTCTCGTGGTGAATTTTCCTCTGTTGTTTTTATCTCCACGCATTACAGGCTCCTCGGGGTCTCTTCCAGCCTCAGACCAGAGCTGTGTGTGTTTAATCTCACTCATGTGGAGTTACAGCGGTGACTGAAATGAATCTGGTATAACTTCGCTGGTTGTGATGAGGAAACTGATCTAGGGGCTTTGATTGCTGCTCAAGTGTCAAATGTTAAAGATTTATAGGATGAAGGGAAAAAAAGACTTTTCTTTGTGTCAAAACTCTGCAACCATCATTTAAAACATAAAAATGAAGATTAGGGATGAAATATTAGCTACATCTTCCTACAGGCTCAAAGCGTCCTGACCTTTGCTGTTGCTCGGCCAGCTAAACGCTCCCTGCAGAGCTTTCCAACTGAATCATCGCAGACGGAGTCTTTCTGCTTGTCTGCATGTGTTTCCTCATTGTTCGACTGTAGCTCCTCTGATCAAAGAGTCTGAGTCCCGTCGTTGTCTGGTGGGGGTGTGTGTTACGAGGATACGAGAGGAGGTTTCTAAGAAGAAGCGTCTCAGACTTCAAAAGGTAAAAGTGCGGCGGGTGTCTTCCTTTCACGTTCAATCGGCTGTGATCCAAGCCGCGGACTTTCATTGATACAATCTCTCCTTCCTCAGTGCATCAGCCTGAATCATCATCCTCTCACACACTCACTGCTGGAACCACACTCCTTTCCACCATCAGATAACCAATCCAGACTAAATGAAGTCTTTTTTAATCATGGATGTTATTTGGGTTCAAGTTTGGCGACTCCAAATACCTGATCTGACGCTTACGAACGACCTCAGGTGGAAAATCTTTGACCTGTTTTGACGGAAGAGAAAAAGTCTGAGGATTACCTGAATAATTACACCTCATTATGAGTATTTGTTCTGATTTAGTCTGTAACACTAACTCAGCTCCTGGAGCAGCTCTCTCTCTCTCTCTCTCTCTCTCTCTCTCTCTCTCTCTCTCTCTCTGATGGGCGTTTATGTAAATAGGAAAACTCTCAAACCGTTTAGGAAGCATTTAGTCTCTTTGATGTTGCGTCAGGAATCCCTGCGGAAAAATATGAAGGGGAATCACGAGAAAAAGAGAGAGCGGTCTGCAGCTCGGCTCCCCGGCATGTTTGATTAAGAACATTTGGGTTTCCAACAGCATAAATAAAAAACTACATTTTCAAATATTCAGAATAAATCTGTAAATCTGAAGAAACAACAGTGAAGTTTCATCAGTTTTTAGGGCAGATACTAATACTGATGATTAGTAGTTCTTAGCATCAATAACGGATACTGGAAAACAATGTGATTTTGCAGTAGGGCAGGAAAATTCCTGGTAAATTTCAGGAAAGCTTCCTGAAAATTTCCATTTGAGTTTTATCTCAGGAGCATTGGAATTATTCAGGATTTTGTTGCCGTCACCTTATAAAAATATGATTATGACCAGGTAAATGCAGTTAATATAAATTCTTAACAGAAAAAATCATTACCATTTAATACAGATTACTTTTTGCAACATTGATAAAAGGGAAGAACTGCTTTCTTCTGTCAGGAGCTGTTTGAATTATTTTCTCTTGCCCAAATTGTAGAAGAGTAACGGTAATGAGAACAGCTTGCATCAATTGTTTCCTGTGACTGGTGGATTCCTGTGCAGTACCGTAATACCTCAGATATCACTGTAAAGCTTGTCTTTTCCCCTTTAAAGAGCCGTTTGATTTTTCTCGCAGACCCAAATAGTTGAAGAGTTACGGTAATTTAAAGAGTGCTGGTGTGCCAATAAGTCTTAAAGAGTTAAAGAGGGGGTACTGTGCCTTTTTTGTCTTTATTCTGTCCCTCTGGTATTCCCCTGTTAGCTACAGAGAAAACCTTTAATTCAGCTGTTGTCTCTTTAAGGAACCCCCCTCCCTCTGATTGGTCAGCACTCTGGAGTCCCGTTGAGTCGGAGCTGTTAGCACACCTTGGTGTTTGAGGCCCAAGTCTCCAATGCGCCATGAACTAGTTAGCTCTTTATGCGGTGACCTCATCATTTCAGCAGGTCACGTGAAGATCTGGTTCAATTTCGAGAACTGACTATTTTGAGCAATTTAAAGAGAGAGTCTTTAATTTCTAATTTAATTATTTAATGTTTCTGATTTCTTATGAGTACATAACAGATTGAAAATCTGCACATATTTAGTCTGAACATCCAGCATTGTTGTTTTATATCCATGTTTGAAATATGGGAAAGCAGAATACCCCTCTTTAAAGTCGTGGCATGTGTGGCAATGAGGATGTAAACAACGCCACATGCTGCTCTTCTTCTTCAGTTTTCCTTTTGGCACTGGTTACGGTTTTGTTTACGCTCATGAGCTGGAACACCCAGTTGTTGTAACTTCCCAGTCTCATTGGTTGTTGTGAGAGGAAGTCCAACCAGGTTTTGTAAGAACTACAACTTCAGGTCCGGGAGACTCCGACAAAATTCAGAGAAATTCACACAGAATCAAGCCACGCCCCCTGATCACGCTGGGAGGAAAATCAAGCCCTGAAATTGTCCAGAGTGTGGTTAAGCTAACAGGCTAACAAGCAGCAGACATGACAGTTATATCAGCCTCCTTATCAATGCCTCGGTATTGTTGCTATGGTTACCTGCATCCCATCGGAGGCTCTACACCAATTTAGAAGAGTGATTAAACTGTTACCATGGGGACAACACAAACCATATTTGGGATGTCCCATTTGGCAAACCGACCAATCAGGAGCGAGTGTTTGTTCCTGCCTGTGGAATAATGTGTGGCAGCAAAGCAGACATTCATTTATATGAAAGTGTTGCAGCTTCACACACACACACACACACACACATTCAAGTGTGTGAGAGCAACATGAAATGGCAGCCATTTTAAATTAGTTAGCAGCAATATCAGAATCGATACACACACACACACACACGCAGACTTTCTTGAACTTGTGGGGACCGAAGGCCAAGGCGGTTTCTATAGAGATCTATGAAGCGTGCTGTTTGTTTGTGTTTGTGTGTGTGTGTGTGCGTGTGTGTGTGTGTGTGTGTGTGTGTTGGATGCGGCAGATTCAAGCTCTTGTCTTCACCTTCCTCATCACATGGTTCACACACAGTGTGTGGTTGCCAGGACAACAGGTAGTGGAGTGGATAGAGTCCCCTGAGGATTCATGTGTGTGTCTGTCTGGCTGTGTGTTTGTGTGTGTGTGTGTGTGTGTGTGATCGAGAGAGGTTGGGTTATCATTGTGCATTCTGTTCTCTCTCTCTCTCTCTCTCTCTCTCTCTCTCTCTCTCTCTCTCTCTCTCTCTCTCTCTCTTCCTGCTGCAGATAGATCGAGCTCTGAAACAGCGCGACCAGTCAAGCGTGCAGCCTGGCATTACCACGCTGACTGATAACGTGTGTGTGTGTGTATGTGCAGATGGAGGGTGTTTATGTGCACGGCTCTCTTAATGCGGTCAGAGGATGTCGGCCAAGGTGACTCCTCTGAGAAAAATGGACAGTCTACATCAGTAATTATTTGGATTAAAGAGAGAGAGAGAGAGAGAGAGAGAGAGAGAGAGAGGGAGGGAAGGTGAAGGGAGGAAGAGGAGTGCTCCTGAACAATTAGCCGATCAGCCAATCAACAGAAAACTAAACAATTTAAATTCACTAATTAATGATTGTTAATTAATCTCACCTCTAAATATTCATGGTTCTCTGAAGTGATGAATTTCCTCTGGACTGAAAAATCTGTTTGGATGGAAAACGTGCAGTTTGAAGATAAACGCACGTTTTCTTTTTATCTGTAAACGAATCAAACACTCCATCACTTTACTTAATAATGAAATCATAATGAAATCATCAACTGTTGATGCATATCATCAGGATTCTCTCCATGAATTTAAATCGCCTGCTGAAAAAGCTTTTCCTCAACAGCACCAATAAAAAGAAAAACAGTTTGATGATTTTATTCACGAATTAAAACAAAACACATCCTTTAGACCAAAACTTTTTTGTTTACTGTATACATAAAGTCTAATGCTGTTAATAAAGATGGATCCCCCTCCATTGAACAAAATCAAAACCAAAATATCAGGGTTCACATTGGTCCCGTAAAAGTATCTGTTAAATGTTGTTGCAGTGACACCTGTGGCTGTAATCGGTAGTGTTTTCTGTGGTTTCTTGGGTTGCAAAATTTCAGGAATTTTCAAAGCTGGAAATGTTCCGTGAAAATTTTTGGATATTAACCCTGGTACTGCCAGCAGGCAGCAGCAGTATTGATATGGCTGCAGTACTAGGGTTAAGCAGACATGCATGCAAAAATGTCTAATGTAAAATTTTTTAAATCAAGTTGAAAATTTCCAAAGTTTCTAAGACAAAATTTTTAGAAAAATTTATTTAAGTTGATGCTAACTGAACCCTGACATTTCCAATATTCCTGAGCTAAAATTCCCACAGAAATTTTCAGGAAACTTTCCTGAAATTTACCAGGATTTTCCACCCCTTTGCATCCATAATGAAGACTCTGTTTCCCATGAACACTATCACCCACTGTCAGAGAAGACGTGACTCTTACCAAAACGTGCATTTGTTTTGGAGAGCAGATCTTTTGTTTAACACTACTTTTCATTGTTCAAGTTAACTTTTCCCAGAATGCAAAGCGACAGGGTACTGTATTGATGTGTAGTTCGAAAGGTGACAACAGTTAAACTTTGTAAAGTCAGTTTGTAGTTTAGTGTCCAGAAGGTGAGCAGACTATCTGTTTAAAAACAGACTGTTTGTACTAATGGTGGAAAAAAATGGATTAGCGGCTTGCATGAGCCAACATAGCATTAAATATAATGGTGGTCGACCCACCATTAAAGCCAGTGGTTCTCAACTGGTCTGGCTTTGGGACCACCATCATCCTTGATGACAAGCCACGACCAAAAATTCCATATCTTATGTTGACATTCTCATACTTACATGAAAACAAACTTTGCATTAATGCACCTACTGTTTAGGCGCTCTGCTGCAGATAAAGTCCCCTTCAAAATAAAAGCAAATAATTTCCTGGGCCTGCGACCCAGTAAGAACGGGTCCACTAGTTGAGAATCCCTGAGTCTTGCTCAGACTTTACCGTTTAAGACGAAATATGTGAAGAGAACAGATATCGAGTGAGTCCTTTGGAAGAGTATGACGATGTCGAGATACACAGTAAATTTTTCCTCAGTGACACAGTTACAGCTCGCCATGTTTATTGCTGTTTATGTTGAGCATACATATGAGATTTGAATTTGTAGGATAGAAGTTTTCCAGGGGGAATCGGACCTGACCACAGATACTGAGAAATAACCAACTCTGGCGATTTCAAATCATGGATTATGGACAGGCAAATATATAAAAGTGAGATGATTTGTGGAGAACACCCAAAGTCCTCCAAGCGCCTTTAAATTTTTATTTTCAGTTTAAACATCTTTTCTTCCGTCTTTTTTTTTGCAGTTTTACTTTGCAGCAGAAACAGATGAGTTTCTCTGAAGTATTTTTTCAGCACAAACACCCAATTACCACCGAAATCCAACTAATTTTGCTCTGCCTAATTTAGATTAACCTCCCACCTGTTTGTTCCTCCCCTCTCATCTGTGCCTCGCGCTCTCTGGGCTGAAAAAGTGACACTCAAGGTCAGGGAGACACGGAGAGGTCTGAGCCCAGCTGGCGCTGCTTTTCTTATTTATTTTTTGTCATTGAAATATTTGCATCTCAACTTTCCTGCATTTTGATCTACCTTTATTTTTACAACACCATATTCATCCAATGCGCTGACAATCTGCCACCATCCTGGAGATGAAAACTAAAAACTGAATGGACGTGACTGTTAATGTCTGAGATTTTTTTGTCGTCCACAGAAAAACAAAGCGTCCCACCAGCAGACAAACCATCTGTGTGTTTTTGTGTTCTTCCTCGTGTTCCTGTAGATGTGCGAGCCCAGTTGGTGGAGCAGCAGCGATGTCTGGAGCAGCAGACGGAGATGCGGGTTCAGCTGCTTCAGGACCTGCAGGACTTCTTCAGGAAGAAGGCCGAGATCGAGACGGAGTATTCCAGAAACCTGGAGAAGCTCGCCGAGAGGTTCATGGCCAAAACGCGGAGCACGAAAGACCATCAGCAATACAAGTAAGACATCACCTGTGTTTTTTTTTTCTGGGTCCGTTTTTACTGATTTGGAAACTTTACGTCAAATTTGTTTTTGCACATGAAGCAGGGGCTAACAGATGCTAACATTTTTGCCACAGTGTCAACAGGCAGAGGTGAAACATGCTGGAATGTGATATTTTAGGAAGTGATGAGTGTTGTAGTGGGTTTTGACCAATCAGAATCAAGTATTTCAAACAGAGATAACATGTATTCACGATAACCTGCTCTGATGCCTGAAAGTCAAACTTTTTCTCACGTTAAAATAAATCAAATAAAACGTGAAGAACGGACGGAAATGTCCTCTTTTGTCAGTTTGACCTGCTCAGCCTCACTCGGACAGCACCCTTACGCTGCTCGTTTCCTCGTCTGCCTCAACATTTTGTTGTTTCTTGGCACAGTTAGCATGCTCGCTAACATCACAGCTGATCTGTGGATAAGTCGATCACAGAAAGAAAGAGGCTGACTCGAACCAAGCAGGGTTAAATTTGTAGGATATTCCTTCTTCTTCGGGCCTGTTTCAGTGTTTTTTAACAGCGAGCTTTTCGAGCAGGAAGATTTTCGTCCTGTGATAAATGATTTAATGCACTGTGATGGTTAATAACCTGTTGAAGATGTTGGTGTCAAAAGTCCAGGAATGATGGTGAGGTGCTAAAACAGGAAACTAAAGAGCACCAATGAGCAGATTAGACCAAGTAATATATCTTTTGGTTTCATCTTTAAAACCTTTTTCTTCTCTCTGATCCAGAAAAGATCAGAACCTGCTGTCTCCAGTCAACTGCTGGTACCTGCTCTTAAACCAGGTACGTTTCATGTGTCTGAGTGCTTCTGGAGACTTTTACAACCAACATATGAGAGCATATATTCCACTGTCTATATATAAAAAACCCCAACATTCTTCAGGTGAGGAGGGAGAGTAAGGACCACGCCACCCTCAGCGACCTTTACCTGAATAACGTCATCACCCGCCTCACACACATCAGCGAGGACTCCGCCCGCCTCCTCAAGAGGGTGAGTTTGATTTCTATTTCTGAATCTACAACACTGCAAAAACTCAAATTACAACAAAGTAATTTATCTTATATCTACTCCAAATATGTCTTTAAACTTAACCTGTTTAATCCCAAATTTTTCCTGCAAAACAAGTGCATTTGTTTCATTCCTTAGACCTCCCTTTTACAAAAAATATATATTTTTTCTATTATTATTATTATTATTATTATTATTATTATTATTATTATTATTATTATTATTATCATCATTATATTTTATTATTTATTTTATTATTATTTAATTTATTATTTATTTTTATTTTTAAATTTTATTTATTTATTTTTTATTTCTGTTTTTTATTTTTTATTTTTAAATTTTATTTTTTTTAATTTATTGATTTTTATTTTAATTTTTTTTTTTTTTTTTTTTTTTTTATTGATTGATTTTATTTTAATATTTTATTTTTTATTTATTTATTAATTTGTTTTTTAAATTTATTTATTTTCATTTATTTATTTGTTTATCTTTTATTTATTTGTTAGTGCACCCAGTGGGATTAAACAGGTTAATAAAAAACCTGAAACAAATGACAAGTCCTGACAGAAATATTGATTCAAGATTTTACAGGAAAAAAAATATTTTTTTGCATGTAAAGAGTTAAAATAGGTGCATGAGGAAGAGTTAACATTGATAAAGTTCACGTGAAAAGAAACTTTCCCATAAATTCCATCAAAAGAGGACGAAGACTGAAACCAGAGGTGAGAGAGACGATAAGTCTTCTTAATTATTTTTTTATAACCATCTTGCACAGTCTTCCTCCACTGCACTCATTCTCAGGCTAAAAAAGGCTCTGACGCAGCACCTCGTATGACCTCTGTCATAAACTGTATTTAAGACGATGCTTTACGGCCCATAAAAACCAAACTTTTACTGTAAATCTATAAAAATGTCCTCGCCGAGGTCCCTACGTCCCCTCAGCGTCTGCCTTTAAATCTGCTGCAGCCTCCAGGAACGGATCATAAAGTCAGACACCGAACACCGTCTGCAGGAAAACCAATAAATCCTGCTGCTTTCTTTACATTTAATACATGCAGACCAAACGTGAGTCATCATCCATTAGTGTGTAACTGCATTAGTCACCGTGTTTCATAGATTATCGCTGAACATGAGAGCAAATTATGTTTTTAATGAGAGGGAAGTGGCACGAGAACGTTTGAAAATATCAAAGTAAAAACAGGAAGTTTAAAATAAGGTGAAAATATCTGTAATTACAGACAAACAGACAAAGGTTCTTCTTATTCTTAGTGTTTGACAACATTAGACGGACCTTTTTAAAGATTGAAATGTTTTTTAAAATCAGAAATAAATGTTTTTTAAAGCTGCACAGGTGAAACAAAAACACCTCAAAAATTCATTCCTCCACTCTTGTCCGTTTCCTTGGCGTGCCGGCCTCTCAGCTCCTTCATTTCATGCGGCTTTAAAAGTAGCCGAGTTGATGCAAATGAAAAGTAAAGTCAGAGTTCCCCTGAGGTATGATGGAAAGCCTCATACTTTACCGAATCACACACACACTCACACACACACACACACATGCACGTGCAGGCTCCAAAGCGCCTCTAACTTTAGCTCCCGTCTTCATTATTAATCCGTCCTCCGGCTCCTCTTTTATTCATGCTAACTAAAGTGCAGCGGCTGCCGGCAGCTATAAACAGAAAGACCTCCATCAAGTCCCCAGGTCCCCGAGTCCTCTCTCAGGAAAGGACGCCAGGAAGAGGCAGACCGCTCCGTGGCCATGACAACGCCGACAGCCCTGTGGTCATGGCGACAAGCTCAGCTGATCTTTTCTCAGAAGGCGCCATGGGAACAGGATCCATCCATCCTGGGATCCCACAGTCATTTAGCATAATGTAATATTAATACTGCGCCGTGCGGCCACATGACTCCGTCCCCCAACTGGAGGGCCTGTTTAATGCATGAGACAGGAAGTCGCTGTTTCATTTATGATTCTATTTGTTTGTGTGCGGTCAGATCCATTTATTTATGTGCTGCCGTTTGAAGGATCACCACGAGACGGAGGGAAGCTCACGACTTTACTTTAAGAGGATGATTTTTTTAATAACGCTCTGAATTCTGAAGCCCGTTTAATTCAGTTTTAGTTTAGTTCAGTTTCAGCAACCTGTTAAACCTCCTGGTTCTCAGCTCGGTTCAGCCCATTTAACACACAATTCTCGGAGAAAAAAAAGCTCTTTAAAGAAAATAAAATAAAAACAAGACTCTGTGCTGAACGGCACAGCACCCTGTCGCTTTGCATTCTGGGAAAAGTAAACTTGAACAATGAAAAGTAGTGTTAAACAACAGATCTGCTCTCCAAAACAAATGCACTTTTTTGGTGAGAGTCACGTCTTCTCTGACAGTGGGTGATGGTGTTCATGGGAAACGGAGTCTTTTAAAAATAAAATAAAATAAATTAAAAGAAGTACCAGATTTTTTTTACATTTGGAGGTGGAGACCAAAAACAGAGAGAAAAGTGCCAAAATCGCCAAAATCCTCAAAATGTAAAACATTTAAAATCTGATAAAACTCTCAAAAGGATCAGACATCAAATCTGAAGAGTTCATTATTTGAATTTGTTGATTAAATCAAAGTGTTTCTGAAATTTCTCCTCATGATTGCTAAATGTTATTTATTCTGCACAAGATTAATTTTCTTCCTCTTTAATGTTTTCCAGAGTAAGGAGATCATCTTTCAGCTTCAGGAGGACCTCATGAAGCTTCTGAACGAGCTTTACACCGTAAGTGGAACTTTCCGAATTCATTAACAGAGGGCCGTTTTGTAGACCTGTGAAACCAAAATCAGGATAGTTGGATGTCGAATGAAGGCAACCCAAAACGTTGGGATCTGAAGCAGAATTTAAAGATAGAAGTTAGAAGAGGCTGAAGAGGCTGAAGAAGAGTCAAAGAGTCTTGTTTTGAAAGGAAGTGCGGCTGTGTTAAATGAGAAATTGGCTGTTAGTCGGACGTACTTCCTGTGTTGTTGTGTTTAAGACGTCCCTGAACTCTCTGCGTCTGTTCAGCTGAATTTCTGAAGCCTTGAAGAAAAATGGCCGATCGTTTTGTTGTTAAGTGTCAAAGTTCCTCTAAAAGCTTAAAAGCTTCTTGGCAAACAGATTCGAGCCGACCTTCAAGGATAAAACGTCCGCTCCGGCTTTAGTGCAGTGCTGTTTTCCAGTTTCTATGCACCAACGTTTCATTATGGGCTGCCGTCGCCTAGGTGATGAAGACATATCACATGTACCACGTGGAGACGATCAGCGCCGAAACCAAACTGCGGGAGGCGGAGCGCCAGGAGGGGCGCGTGAAGGGCGTGTCAGGGACGGGCGGAGGGGTGGAGCCTGTGTTCGGGCTGCGGATAGAGGAGCGCCACCAGAGGCGCAACGCCGCTCGCAAGATGGAGAAGATGAGGGAGAAGGTAACTGCATTTCTTATTTCCTCATTTGTGTCTTTATCACTACTGAAGGAAACAGGAAGGAAGAGATTTGTCATTTCCTTCCTCTCAGGTGTTTCAAGGTGATGTTGGGAGGAAAAACTCGTAACCCTTAGAAACAAAACGCACATTTGAAGATTCAGTACAAATTAAAGCTTCAAGGATATCCACTTCCTCTGATTCAATTTCAAAATAAAAGTCTGTAGTTATTCTTATAAATATTTGGATGCAAAAATGCACCGAAAGTAGCTTCAATAAACATTTCTGGAAAAAGTCAGACAGTTGTTTTTCTATATCCTGTTCATCTACAGATTAAAAGGTAACAGGAAGTGCTCATGGATTATTCAACACAGATTAAACAGGAAGCATTTTATTAACAGGGTGCATTCGAACAAAGTGCATTTCTTGCGCCTTTCCTTTTGATTCATAACTCAGTCAAATCATGCAGAAATAAAACTCATTTTTCGATTCAGTATGACTTAAATTTTTAGCGACAGTCACTCCCACTGACGTCTTTTCAAAATAAATGTCCATAGCTCTATTTTGAAATATCTGTGAGAGAAAATGCACCGAAACTTGCCTGAGAATTATCAGATTCCTGGACTTCTTGGAGAGGAGAATCTGCTCCTGGTGTCTTTTTTTTTATTTTGGTATCCTGTCGTCTTGGTATCAGCGCTCTATGTTTGTGTTTTTATGTTTTCTTCCAGCAGCAGGAAACATATTTTTACCGTTTTTTTTAAACGTCCTCCTTCAGCAACACTAAAAATCATCCTGGAAGGCAGAGATACTCCTGCACCTTTTCGTCTGACTCATCGCTCAGTCAAATCCAAACATGATGATAAACCTGTGTTTACGCTCGCTGTGACTCACACTGCCGCTGCGGAAAATTCTTGGAAAAAAAATCACATTTGCGTTAAAACTTCCTGTCTTTTCTTCATCAGAGGAAGGCAAAGTACTCCGAGAACAAGCTGAAGACTCTCAAAGCCAGAAACGAGTATCTGTTGACCATGGAGGCCACCAACGCCTCCGTCTTTAAATACTACATCCACGACCTGCCCGACATCATCGACGTGAGTACGCTCTCCCTCTCCTCCCATCTCTCGTTTCCAACTCTGCTCAAACATGTTTCCTCCATCTTTGTCTCAGTGCTGTGACCTAGGGTACCACTCCAGTCTGAGCCGGGCTCTGAGGACCTACCTATCAGCCGAACTAAGCCTTGAAGCCTCCAGGAGGGCGGGACTGGAGGTGCTGGAGGGGGCCGTGGAGGGCCTGGACCCTGCCCGAGACAGGCAGCGGCTGCTGGGCCTTTACCCCACCGCCTTCTGCCCCCCACAGCGCTTTGGATTTCAGGCCCACATGGGCGACACGGTCTGTGAACCGTATAATGAGAGCCTGGATTAACTTGTTTAGAGTTTTTAGACAGAAGCGTGAAGGATTTCTTCATATTGGTGGATTTCTTTTCATGTCGGATGTTTCGATGGTTGGGCTACTGCTCGAGTGTTTTAAGAAGATTGTAGTCTGCATTTTAAAGTCCATATTTGCACATTTTTAAGTTTGATTTTCGTCCCTGTGGTGGTTTACTGATCATCCTTTCTGTTCCACTTCCTCTCAGGTGAACCAGATCGCGTCCCAGCCACAGGTCCAGGCCGAGCTGACCCTCCGACTCACGCAGCTCCAGACACGCCTGGCATCGCTGAAGATTGAGAACGAAGAGGTGAGACGCAAAAAAACAAACAAGAACAGAGGTCTGACTGTAGAAATGGAAAGAAATTTATTGGAAAGACTTTTTTTTTCCAATAAACCCCAAATGTCTGGTCTTCGTTTGGTGTGTGTTGGACTTGAATTTCTCTGGCCATGTACTTAGATAGATTATTCAAAGAATAAGTTTTTATTTTCTTCAAGAAGAACAAAAATATAAATAAAGAACACTTCGATTTTTGCAGGTTAGTGGAGAATTTTGAGGCATCATATTACATCAGTAGTTTGATAAAAATGCTGTTTTGTTTAACTTTTTAATTTATTATCAGTCTAACGTTGACTTTCTAGGAGCTGAATTCTTTAAATCGTAATAATAATTTTGTTTTTCACACTTTTTTGAACACATCCTGAAAGCTTTGTCCACCACATATCAAAATAAAACAGACTTATTTATATAAAAGCTTTAAATACAAGAGTATTTAAAGCAGCAGGCAGCAAAAGATCCAAAACAACTTCAGACGAGAGAAACTAACAAGAGGACAAAAGAGGTTAAAGTTAAAACCAGAGTGGAGAGGATCATAGAGGGAAAAGAGTGAAAGCAGGTCGAAGCTAAATTTGATTAAAAGAAGTAAAGAAATAGCAGGAAATAATATCAATAATAAAAGAAAAGTTTCAAATCCTTTCAATAAAGGAAATGACTCTCTAGCAGCTTAATAACAGACATGTTTTTATGACTAGATATGATGGAGACAATCGGTTGATTCAGGTGGATTTATCTGCACCAACTCTGTCTGCAGTTGTTTCAAGAGTTGGCGAGAGAAAGATCTGAAAACCAAATCTCTGCAGCTGTCCCCAAAAATCCCTCTGATTACAAATTAAAATGTTTTCTCCGTCAATGATAAAGTTTTCACAGAGTTATGGTAATTTATACTGTCCTAATGGGATCATAATGTAGCAGATGCAGCCTCCAAAAATAAACACCCCGGAGCGTCCTGGTGCAGCAGTCTGAGGCGTCCTGTCGGTGTTGTTGTCGTGGGGCAGACTGCGTGCACAGAGGGCAGCTGTTGACTCATCCTGAAGGGCATAAAAATGCTGAACGAGTCCGGATTAATGAGCTGCATCTGCATGTCTCAGCATCCTACAAACACACACACACGTAGACACGCACACACACACACGCCCTGATTATGATGTACAAATAAAAACACTTTCACACCTATTATCATGGCTGTAAATACAAACACACTTTGCATATAAAGAGTACGCAAACACAGCAGCTGTGCTTGGAAACAAAGGAGGATGAAACTGCAACCTTAAACTGTTTCATATTCATGACTCATAATCAGTGATCCACAAAGCTACCATGAGAAGCAGACACGTGACGTTCAGTGGATGGCTCGAACGTACGGAGGACAAAAGATGCAAAAAACAAAAAAAAAAAAAAGAAGTCCTGATATCAAAAATAAATCAAAGAATTGATTAATTGATTAAACGTGACATCAACCCAACTCACAGCTTTTTTATTTTTTAAATTTTTTTTATTAAATGTATTACTACTAATAAAAGTTTCCTGCATTTTTTTTAGTTTTTTTTTTTTTAATTTTTATTTTTCATTTTGTTGTGTAAAAAACACACAAGTGCTTGACAAGGCATTAAAGTTAGTTTGTTATTATTTAATTATACCAAATGTTTAAAAAAAAGACAAAATATCAAAAAAAAAACATCATTTAAAAAATCGTAACAATATTTGAACAAAATAAGGAAAGGAAATTTGAGAAGGTAAGCTTTAAATTCCAAGAATGCTGTTTGTCTGCATATATTTACTTTTTTCATGATGTGTTTTTTTTCATTAATTATCCCATTTTTTTAGTTTTTTAAATTTGCAAAATAATAATTTTTTGAATCTCCTCTTCAACAAAAGTTGTTTTCATGTTCAGTCTTTGCAAAAATAACCAAAAATTTAATTATACAGGACTTTAAAAAAAAAAAAAATAATAATAATACATTTATTAACCGCAGGTTTGCCTGAGTTTTTGAGTGGTGACACCTTCAGTGACCAAAGATATAACTCCAAAAAAAACATTTATTGAATTAATTATCGATACATCCATTTATTTTTTGTTTAAATGTAGCTCTATTGTCTTTCTTATAGAAATATTTACTTATTGAATTGTGTAATTTCATTTTCCATCTTTTTGCAACTTTTGTCCTCCGTACATTTGAGCCGTTTGGCTCTGATGAGTATAAAATGAAGCCCTGAGTTCTTTTTGGTTGGTTTCTTTTATTGGGTTTATTAGATAGGGCAGCCGAGGAGAGACAGGAAGCTAAAGGTAATCTTTGAACTAAGGCTAATCAGTGTTTTGGCGACTCCATCGTCCTCCTGCAGGTGAAGAAAACCTGGGGTGCCACTCTCACCACCCTGCAGGACATGACGGTGCTGGACGACTACGACGTCTCTCAGAGCTTCACCCACAGCCCGTCCTCTGAGTCGGTGAAGTCCAGCGTGTCGGACGGGTACTTGAACAAACCCAGCCTGGCAAAACGACGGGCCAATCAGCAGGAGACGGAGCTCTTCTACTTCACTGTAAGACTTCAGCCAAACTCGATGCTGTTTTTCTTTTTACGTCAGTGACACCGGATTCACAAACCAGCTCGTGATTCTGGGGGAAACTTCTGGGGTTTCCTGTCTCACGATTCTTAATATTCTTCCAAAAATGGGGCAACCTGCTCTGCAGCCGAGCCGCAGACATCCTCTTTGGTTAGAGAAGGTGCATCCATTATTCACAGAGTCTGTAAAATTAATCTGGATGCTAATTTTGGCAGCTTTAACAAGGCCTGAATTAAACATATTTTCCATGAAATGAACATGGGAGTCCCAGAGGTTTATTGAGCTTTTAAATTAAAGGAGAAGTTCGCTCATTTTCTGGATAGACGCCTGTGAGATCGCCTCCTGCTGGCTGGTAAAGGCTGCACTTTGATACTTGTGTGTTTTTTCTCCGTCTTCAGAAATTCCGCGAGTATCTTGAGGGGAGTAATCTCATCTCCAAACTGCAGGCCAAACACGACATACTGAAGAAAGCCTTAGCTGAGGGTGAGACGCTCCTTCACTCCTCTTCTCTCTCTCATCTTTTATAAACTCACACAAACAGCTTCTCTTACCTTTGAACCCTCTTTGTGTTTCTCTGTCAGGATACAAAGCCGACCTGCTGACCACCAGGTATGATTTCGACCAATCAGAGAGCAGATTTGATCCACCTCGGGTTAATTAAAGGGTTACTCGCCATCACTTAACCTCTTTTGTCTTTCTGCTCGTTACAGTCGTGGGCGGAAGAACTCCCACAGCAAGCACCAGGTAGAGTTCCACTCAGAGAAACGTCATTTCAGGGCTTAATTTGCCCTGAGTTTTGATCATCAGGCTACTTCATGACAGGCTGAAGTTGGGCTGAAGGAAAAAAACAATCCAAATACTGGATTTGACACTTTTTCATACAAAGTTTAACAGAATCCAAACAAGAGTCTGAATGAACGAGTGAAAACTGAATAAATTAATATTAAAACTTCATGATTTCATCCACAGGATTCAACCAAAGCCATACCGTTACTTGTGGAGAGCTGCATCCGCTACATCAACCTCCACGGTGAGTCTCAACACGCAGGATTTAAAAACCTCTTCTTGTTGCTAAACTACGCCACAAACTGAGTTTACAAAGTTTGAATGTCGTCACTTTTCAAACAACAAAACAATAAAGTATCTCATCGCTTAGAGTTAAAAAAAGATCCAAATGTACGTCTTGGAAAGAGTCACTTCTTTATGTCAGTGGGTGCTAGTGCTCATGGGAAATGGAGTCTTCATCCCACGGATAACAGAATCTCCTCCTCCTTCCTCTGCTCCCTTCAGGGCTTCAGCATCAAGGAATATTCCGGGTGTCGGGTTCCCAGGTGGAGGTCAACGACATCAAGAACTCCTTCGAGCGAGGTAAAGGTGTCCTCTGAGAGTCTCTCTCACTCACGAGCTGCTCAGCGTTTGCTTTTAACCGTGTCGTGTCGCTCGCTCAGGTAACGACCCGCTGATCGACGAGGAGAGCAACCATGACATCAACTCGGTGGCTGGAGTGTTGAAGCTCTACTTCAGGGGTTTGGAGAACCCGCTGTTTCCCAAGGACCGCTTCAACGACCTCATCTCCTGCGTCCGTGAGTGACGCCAAAAATCAGCCTTTAGATCATCCATCCATTTAGCTCCATCTCTAACCGTGCAGACTTTAAACGATGTTTTAATAAGTTTTCCAGCACTTGATGCTGCGACTCTACGGCACAGAAACCCAGAAAAGTCACTAAAACTGAATTTTTTTTTTTTCCCTTTGAAAAATTCTTGACACTTGAACATTTGTGCCGCTTCCATCTGCACACGAGCTCCTGCCAAGGATTTCATTAAAGACGTGAAAGTAGTGCAGACTTAATCCTGTCTGTCTCCAGCCCACGCTCGCTTCTCTTCTCCATTTCTTGCTCCTCGTTTCCTGGAAGTGTCTCTTTGTCTTTCTGAAAGTCATCCCTCATCGCAGCAGCGTTAAAGAGCCGGCTGCTTCGCTCTCTCTCTCTCTTTGTTTTTTTTTTTTTTGTTGTTGTGAAGCTGCTGCTGCTGCTTTTCAGGGCGTGTTTACGGCCTCTCGTCATTTATCAGGCGTTGTGTGTGTTTTGTGTGTTTTTTGGCTGCAGGAATCGAGAACATGTACGAGAGGGCGCAGTGCATCCGTAAGATCCTGCTGGGAGTCCCGAGGGCGACGCTGGTGGTGATGCGTTACCTGTTCGCCTTCCTCAACCAGTGAGTGTGTCCTCCGGTGAAACCCCGCCCCCTCCGTTAACCACAACTCTCTCTGAATCGTTCCCCATTATCTCAGACGCTTTCGAGCCTCTCGTGCAAGTGAAGTGACTCTTAGAGCAAGTAGAGATAAAAACAGATCTCATTTTGACTCCGCAGCCTCTCAAATAAATATAGCATGAGGCAGAGCGGCGAGGGATGAAGAGGAGGGGAGCTGAGTGTGATGTGCAGGTGTGATGTACCCGCTGAATCCGCTCCTTTATTAGCTTCACATGCCGCAGCCTCAGTGTTATTAAAACCTGATCCTCGCCGTCAAGGAGAGTAAAATGATTTCTATTTTCATCCTTCTTTTAACCTCCGGATCCCGTGAAAGCCGGTGGCAACATCCCAAGAAGTGTTTTTAATACCAGTGATTTATTCAGACACACATTTATGAGCAATAATCTGGCTGCCAAACACAAATTAGAGCATTACGTAATGAGCTATGAGGTTTTAATTGGCAGGAAGTCAGCGGGATTGTTTGCAGCAGGAAAGAAAGAGGGAGTTGTTTTGGAGGAGAAAGAGGATTAGCGGTGTGGGTTTCTCATATGAGGCTTTTTGTTTCTGCTGTCGTCCGTCAAAACTGAGAGTCAAGAGGAGGAAGAACGAGAAGATTTTAGATTTAAAACCTGTAGAATCATAGACCAGGTCAGGTCTTCAGAAACCTTTACCTGATGTCTCCCTTCCTGCAGTCTCTCCCAGTACAGCGATGAAAACATGATGGATGCTGGGAACCTCGCCATCGTCTTCGGCCCCACCCTCCTGCCCACACCCGAGACGCTGGACCAGGTGGCCTGTCAGGCGCACGTGAACGAGGTCATCAAAACGGTCATCCTGAACCACGACAACATCTTCCCGGACACCAAGGAGCTGCCGGGACCGGTTTATGAGAAGTGCATGACTGGAGACCAGTACTGGTGAGCGTCAGCCAATCGTATCCATCCTCTCCTCTGTAGAATTAAACCTCCTCCGTGCTCCTCTTTTCGTTCCGGTTGACATTTAATCTGTCGGGAAATTAGCAGATATGATCTGTAATAGACACGAACAAGAGAGACGAATCCTCGCCTGGAGAAAGAGGAGAGAGACTCTGCGTGAGGCGAATGAAATTAAAGAGTTTGATTTAAACTCACGTTTTTTTTCAATTGTCAACATGAAGAAAAACTGTGACAATATTTGATCAGTTTGCACCAAAAACTTTCTCCGTTTCTGGAGTCCAAACTCTCTCAGGTCTTACCACAGAAATAATAATCATCATCTTTCAGAGTCATGATGGTGTTTACTCTGTTTACTGTGAAAGAATCAGTATCTTTGTTTTTCAATGAGAATAAACATCCGTTCCTCTGGGGTCTGAGAAATCTTCACATTTGAAGTTTCAGATTTGAGGACATCTTAAAGTTAAATGTTGATATTTTGTGACACTTTTGGTCTCATATCAAAATAATTATCAGTTGAAGAAGCACATCAGTGACATAAATCTCATTAAGGCACCAAAAATCTCTTTCACTCAACTTAGGGAGCTTTCACACCAACGTCGTTCGGTCCGGGCTTTCAGACCTTTGGTTTGATCTGAACCAAACAGTCGGACCTTGGTCCAACCAAAAGCGGTGGTCTTGGTCCAAACCAAACGGGACCACGGTCTGATTCATGCCCAGTGTGAAAGCATCATTTTGAAAGGTTCTGACCTTCGTACCAATCACAGGATTAAACACTTTCTCCTTCTTTCCTGTCGACGACGATAAAGTTGTCGTCTAATTATAAACCTCATAAGACGACCTCGGATCAGCGTTATGTACAATTCTTCAAGTTGTCGCTGTTGGTGGTATAAAAACATCAATAATATGATGGAGATTTCATTCATTGTTGACAAAATTAAATTCCTGCTCAACATGTTGACGTCAGACGCCCGCCGGCCAAATGACCAATCAATGTAAACTACAGAGACACGCAAAGTACGCAGTCGATGACGGAATCACGTAGGTTCATCGTGTAAGTTCTGTTTGCAATAATCACAGAGTGAAACCATAACAGACCGAACCAAATGTAAACAATGGAACAAAAACACAGACTTTAGTCTGGACTAAGGTCCAAACACCCTTAATCAGGAACTCGGCAACTTTTGGGACTCATCACTTTGTCCACAGGGGGCGCCAAAATCTTTGTCTTTGTCTTCACTTTAAAACTCTCTGTGGTGATGTTTAAAGTTCAAACTACGATTTATAGACAGAATTTGTCTCTAAATGTTTTGCGTCGTGAAACATTTTGAGAAATTCATCAGAGATCAACCTGCACTGAAAACTGAAATCATCTTTGGAGACGTAGCTCAGTCAGATTTTACCACACAGAAACGACACCTACATGTTTTTGAGACCCAGGAGGATTCAGACTTTCTGGGACAGTATCTTTTTTGTTGTTGGAGAAAGTCTGGAAATTGTGCAACAAGATAAAGTTCCATAAAACTGGAGAAAAGTCGGAGCCGACTCTTGTGTTTGTCTGTAGGAGCAAAACATCACCGAGGACTGAAACCAGGGGAAAGATTTGAGGAGAGAAGTTTGTTTTTGGAGATGTGAACTGAATACTGCATCTCTGATAAACCCTCAAGGGTAAGGGTGCGCCCCATGTACAGACGCCATCCTCGCTGTACCTCCATGTTTTCAGACGTCTTTTTTAATAGAAGCAAAACAAATTAAGTTGAAAATGACTTTTGAAAAATTGAAAGAAGAAACGGTAGAAAAAAACTTGCCCAAAAATAATCTAATTTTTGTGCTTTCTTCAGTATCAAAGTTGTCCAGGAGTGTTGGTTGTAAATTTACTGATACCCTGCAAACAGGAACTGATTTTAAACGTCAGGTAAACTGAGGGTTCGAGCTCAACGACGGAACCTGGAGACTGTTTAAGAGACGGAGAATCAGATCAAAGTTTGCACTCTCTGCAGTTGTTGCTCTCTGCACAGACCCGCTCCCCTCTCCGTGTACACTCTCTGTGTCGATCTTCTCTCTCTCTCTCTCTCCGACGTTCTGCTGGAGCTGCATCGTTGCATAAACCTCCTCTGACTCTGAATAGCAGCCTTGTCTCCGTCTGTGCGAGCGTCCTCCTCCCTTTGTTCCTGCGCTGAATGGACACTGTGTGTACAAGTTTCTGCTCCTCACACCTCTTCTTCTTCTCCTCCTCCCCCCCTGCAGCGAGAGTCCGTTCAGTGAGCCGGGGGCGCTGGAGGAGGCCGAGCCCGACGGCGGCACCGAGACCCAGACCAGCGACGAGGGTACGCCTGACCCCTGACCTTCACACAATCGCCCCCACAATCCCATCCCTCCATCTCCTAGTGGAGAAGCGTTGCTACGGCAACAGCAGCCATGGAGACGTCTCACATTCCCTCCCTCCCTCCCTCCCTGGTCCCTCCACACCCTTTCTCTTGGTGTCTCTTTATAGTGGAATTGATAGAAGGAGCGTTTTTCTGATGCTCTTTTCTGATTGGTCGGAGAGCTAATCCTCAGAGAGGTTTGATTGACAGGTTCATGTTCACCTCCGTTTCCATGTCTGGCTCTTATCTCTGTCTCCCATCTCCACCCTCCTCCCCCTCTCTGATCCTTTCCTCTCTCTGGCAGAGGGTGAGGCTGTGGAGGCGGTGGCCAGGTTCGACTACGTGGGCCGGTCGGGTCGCGAGCTCTCCTTCAAGAAGGGAGCGTCCCTGCAGCTCTTCCAGCGAGCGTCACATGACTGGTGGGAGGGGCGGCTCAACGGCAACCACGGCCTGGTGCCTCATCAGTACATCGTGGTGAAGGACAGGCGAGTGTTTTTCTCACAGTGTTCCTGAAAAAAGTGTTCCTCCCCACTGGGAGGCTCCAGCTGGTTTTAAAACAAACTGACGCTAATTCTCAGACCTCTTTAAGATCTACGATCATCGGCAACATGACTGATTATCTCCACATATTAATATTTACGACCTGAAACAGAAGAAAAACAGACGAATCCGGAGTGAGCGACACATGAGACTGTTTGAATAAAGCAGGAGGAGATTTATACGTTTAGCAAACCGACAAAAGAATTCACTTTGTCCACAGGGGGCGCCAAAAACGGCCCAACTTTCTACAATCACTCTATGATGAGGAGTTCACTTCAGACTGTTATACTTCAACAAGTTTTGGGTGCAAAAATATTTCAGGAGAGTAATACTGAAGGCGATAAAAGCTGAAGCCAATAAGAAAATAAAAAGTAGAGTAAATTACTCGTAGTTTTTGAAGCACGTAAACTTAAGTGTCTGAATTTTTTCGTTTTTTTATCTGAATTTTAAAATTGTAAGAAAAGTTTTTGGGGGTTTTTTTGGAAATGTTTTTGGAATTCTACAATTTTGGGGTCAAATTTATAATTAATATAATATATAAAAAAAAAAATCAAAATTGTGATGATTAATTGAATTTTACTATCTGAAGGGAGAAAAGTCAGAAATCTTAAAACTGTTCTCAGAATTTTAAGATTTAAGTCAGATTTCAAACTTTTTTTTGGGGGGGGGGGGGGGGCTTTTTTTGGGGGCTTTTTTATGCCTTTAATCAGATAGGACAGGACAGTGGATAGAGGAGGAAACAGGGTGAGAGAGTGCGGAGTGACATGCGAGGAAAGTAGCCACAGGTCGGACTTGAACCCGGGCCGCCCGCAGATTTCAAACTTTTTTCTATGAATTCTAGAATTCTTGGGACTTTTCTCGGATTTCTCAAATTCTGAGATTTAAGCCCAAATTTGCACTTAAATCTCAGATTTCAGACTTTAATCCCAGAATTTTGACTCCAAAGTCAGAAAAGGGGATTAAAATGTTGAAAATATATCAACAGAAATTTGACCTTCATCCTCTACCGTAGGATTGTATCAAATACACTGAAGTGACTTTTTTGTCCTTAAAGTGACAGTACCTTTCAGACTGTGATAATATCTGTTTCAAATATGCTGAAATATTTTCACATTCGTACCATATATTTTATTTTTTGACTGTATTAGATTTATGTATTTTTTTAAAAATTACCTGTGTCCTTATAAAAAATGAATGATGCACAGCAGAGATCTGTTAGTGTGCCGAGAGAGAGAAGAGAGAAAGAGGAGAAGCCTGTGGCTTTCTGTCAGATAATCTTAAAAACATGCAAAAACTGTAACACTTCCAGCGTCGGTCTTTAAGCTCTCGTCTCCTTCAGTGTCTCATTTGGATCATTGACGAGCAGCAGTGATGGATGCGAGTGGATTTGTGGCCGACCGAACTGGCACCTTGTTGATTAACGGACTTCATGGACTGAGACACTCACTAACCGCCTGCTATTGATCACTTAATTGATGATTGGTGTGTTGTGTTGGTTCAGCTCTCCTGTTCTGTCCTCAGGGCCGACGCCATGTCGGACACGCTCAGCACCAAGGCGGACAGCGACGGAGGAAGCAGCAGCACCGACGACAAGCGGTCCAGGAGCGAGCTGAGCTCCCCGACAGACATCAGACCACCAGAGACCTACAACAGGTCCGTCATGTAAGACAGCTTCCATTATCACCGGAGGAGGGAGGGGGCGCTTCAGCTGCAGGAAACATATGAAACTCATTTTACAGCTCGCTCTCTCACCTCTAAAAATACCTGCGAGCATCATCCGAGTGTCATCACAGCTGCTTTTCATGTGACTCACTTCCTCCTGATGCTTCTAACAATAACTGTCCAACGAAAAACACGAGCAGGGAATCTAAATATGGAGACAGACATGTTGGTCGTTTCACGTTTCATCAGAGAATCTAGAAAAAATAGACTTAAAACATTGAAACTGAAACTTTGGATGGAATATTAAAGAGATGTCTTTTTTTCCTGAAACAAAAAAAAAAAAACAGATCTTTGAGAGACTTCTGAAATGATGTCATCACATAAGAATCCTAAAACTACTTCATGACACGTTGGAGGGGCGGGGCCTCAAACACAAAGGTCTGCCCATAGCTCCAACCCTTCTCACAGGCCTCCAGAGAGCTGGCCAATCAGAGGGAAGGTGGTTTGTGGAGCCAGGAGCCTTAAAGAGACAGTCTTTTTCTAAAACACCAGGGGGGAAAAAAAAAGTTTTTTGTCGTTAATTATGAAAAGATACAACCGAGGTACCAGAGGGATGAAATAAAGACTAAAAAAAAGAATGATACCCTCTCTTTAAGTACCTTAAAGCAGTGTGTGTTTTTTTATTTTGTGGGATGCTAGTTAACAGCTGCTATGATCAGTTTGATAAAGTGTGTTTGGAACGAAATTCAAGTCACAGATTTAACAAAACAAACAGATCATTGAGTGGTAAACAGAGTCTGAAGGTTTCTGGAGAAGAAATGGTTAAAAATAGCAGCTTAATCCCCAACAAAAAGGTGCATCTCTGTTGGGATTACCGATCATTTTACTGCAGTAGACTAAAATAATCTACTGAAGCAATTCCAAAAGTTTTAGACACCAAATTCTTTCATCGCGTGCTGAAGCTCCTTTTTGTGCTCCCACAAACCTCCCCGGCTGACTTTTTGCATCGTTACGCAGCAGCGAGCTGGCGTGCCATCATGTGTGTGGAGCTCCTCTGCATATTTAAGAACCTTTGAAAGTTTCTTCATTTGATTTGAGTCGACTGGAGACATCTAGAAGTAGAGAGGGGTAAAAATAACCCTCCGTTGTTACACGCCATGTGCATAGAAAGTGAATTACCGTGTTTTACAACTGGGTCATGAAAACAGATTTTGTGGCTCACTTCATAATTTATTGTTGTTTCATTAAGAAGTAAACATGAACGTATAGAAACTCATCGTGTATTATGACCATCAGCTTAACGTCTGTCCAACAGTCACAGGAGGAAGAGAACCGACGGTTTGTTCCGCCGCCCCCTCGGCCGCTCCAACGACAGTCACTGCCATGGTAACGGGGGGGTCATGGAGCGGAGTTCCCCACCCGTGACGGGTCACTTCAGTCCCAGGGAGCTGCTGCTGGGACGAGGGCAGGGTATGACCCCGCCCCTTGACAGCCCAGAGCGCCGCCGCCGCTCTGCCGCAGCTGTGACCATGACGGTGAGCCGCCACGATTCGCTGAGGAGGCCGGAGGACACGCCCATCCGACGCTCGAGCAGCGGGCAGCACGGCTTTGGCGACCCTCACCGATCCAGAGGGATGGATCCTGATACCCTGGCACAGGTACACACAGATAAGTTTACCGTATTTATTCTAATAAAGGGTCATTCTCAATTTATTAAATCTATTTTTTAAACATGTTTTAGGGTTCAAATGATTAAAAGGTACAAGGTACTTTCACTGCTCGTGACGGGCTCAGTTTGTCAGAATAAGAGTCTAACAGCATTATGGGTAATATTCTTACATGTACAGACCTTAAGATTCTTATTTCTAGCTTTAAACAGCTGTTTTAGTCTGTTTTTCAAAGCCACCAGACTCCATTCACAAAAAGAGTAATTTTACTTTACAGAACACAAAACACAGCCGCTGTTCTGCCGCCTTGATTTGCTCGTTTGTTTGTGTCTTTGTGTGACTTTGGTGCATAAAACTGTCAGATTGGATCATATTTTCAACATCCCTGAAAACATGATTGCATAAAATAATCGACTAATCCAACAGGCATCTCATGTGTTCTGCACGGTAAAATTACTGTTTTTATGAATGGAGTCTGGTGGCTTTGAAAAGGGCAACAAAAAAGGTTTTTCTCATCTCAAACTTAGCATTTTATTCTACAATCCTTCATTGCAGAAGGGATTCAAGCAACAGCAGAGTAAGTTTAGTGTTTTGTGCAAAAACGAAGGACTCAGGAGTAGAAAAGGGGAAGAGAAGAAGATGGTTTTGCTCATCGGTTGAATCCCAGGCCTCGTAGACAGAGGTAGTGGTCTGTGAAGCAGGCTGTGTCCTCTGTTCTGTCTCAATAAAACCATGAAAAGACCTTAAATAAGCCCAAGAACAAGAAAAGAAGTGTAGATAGAGAGAGACTCATTCTGATGACCTGCATCTCCTCTTCCTCCTCTTCCTCCTCTTCCTCCTCCTCCTCCCTCAGGACATCGAGGAAACGGTGACGGTGGCTCTGGGGGAGCTCAGGCAGCTGGAGCGGCAGGGCTGCCGGCCGGCTCCGGACGTGGTGCTGGACACTCTCGAGCAGGTGAAGAACGGCCCCATCACCACCTGCTCCTCTGAGTCCCCCTCCCCACACAGCACCCCCAGCACTCCAGGGACACCCGGAACCCCCGGCACCCCTGGGACTCCTGGTACACCTGGCACCCCGAGCCCCCTGAGTCCTCTGAGCCCCATCAGCCCACTCCCTGGACCTCCACCCGGACCCCCAAGGCCGACCAACCCGTCCCCTGACGCCTTGGGGTCCTTCAAACCGGTTGCGGCCGCTCGTATCGGCGCTCCCTTGAGGCCTCCTGCTCTGCGTCCTAAACCTGTGGTCCCGCCTAAGAGCAGCACTCCACCTCTTCCCTCGCCGCTGGACAAATCCTGCACCATGTGAGCCAAACCAGGCCGATTGTGAAAGGCCGAATCAGGCCTACCCGGGCCAAAAATGGGCCAGAAGAGGAGATCAGGGTACTGCTTAGTGTTTATAATCAAAACAAATGAGGGTAGAAAGGGAAGGAAGGAAGAGAAGGCTTTTAATGTAGTAATAACTATAATATATGACATGACCTATGATATGATATGCCATGATATTTATGTGTCGTCAGGTTGGTGTGTACTCTCTTGGTGTGTAGGAGTTTCCTTTCTCCATGTATCGAAGCATTTATTAAAGGTTAGCTTAAAGAACTGCTGATAAAGAGACACAGTGTGGGCGGAGCTTCCTGACCTGTATATGAAGAAAGAAACGTGGGGAGTGTAGTTCAGCTCCAGTAAAAATGTAGTTTTAAGTGACGTGAATGTTGGCTGTACTGTCATGACGGTAGAAGAAGAAGAAGAAGAAGAAGAAGACGACGACGAGGCTGTCGAGGTGTTTTTTTTTAGAGACTATCACGATCGGCTGCTGTATCTGTGACGAGAGACTCGCTGAGGAAGAGAGGACACAAAAAAAAAAACCAACAACAACAACGTCTCAACGAAATCTGTGTGACTGATTATAATTTATTTTTCTATTCTGTTTCAGCTGCTAAGCTCACTTGTACACCTCAAACCACGAAACGCCTCCTGAGGTCGTCGGTGACACCAAACTCACATTATTTAAACCTGAATGTTTCCAGTATTTAAACGACTGTTCAGCCATCTTATTGAATGTTCGGCGTGCTGCTCGTTCGGCGGCTCGCTTGACTTTTTTAACAGCCTTCTCTTGTGTTTTATCGGAGAAAAAAACAAAAAAACCTGCGCCCAGATGGAGCTTCAAACAGGGTGAGTTAGGAGGTGGAGAGAGGGCTTGGACAGAACTTTTTCTGGGATGGTAGGTGTATGATTTTGTTCCTGTGTGTGTGTGAGAGAGAGAGAAAGAGAGAGAGAGAGAGAGGGAGGAGTGTGTGTCCTGCTTGCCTGCCCTTGTTCTGCTCTCTTGTAAGTGCAGAAGTACTAGAATAGTGATAGATGATAGATTATTCATGCCTGCCTTGAGTGCCAGAACACGCGAGCGCAAGTTTGGGGGGACAAACGAGTGCAAAAAGCATGCCACTTTCTATGTGTGTGTGTATGTGTGTGTGTGTGTGTGTGTTGGGATAATAGTTTACCTGCTTGTGAAGTCACTGAAGTCACTAGTTAACCTTAAATTCACAATAAGCTAACAGGGTGGGGCTTTGTGTGTAAACGCCCAAAAAAATAGTAAAACACTTGAACAGCACACTGAATGTGGCCTCAGACGGGCTGGTAACTCTCTGTGAGCGTGGTGATCCAAATGAGACGTGACGTGCAGAGATGGGTGCACATCTGTGTGTGTGTGTGTGTGTGTGTGTGTATGTGAAAGTGCCTTTTTTTTAATCCTTGTCTTTTTTGGGGGGGGGGAAGTTGTGAATCCACTCACGCATGTCCTGAAACGAAGAGCAGCAGCACTCTGAATGAAATAATCATAAAAAGTGTTTAGTAGATTTACTGAATTATGAATTCTAGCATTAACCCATTGTGACATTGCACTTTGATGTATAGGATCGTGTACTTGGCATGTAGCATCATAACATGTTGGTGCATTTTAACTCAAAAAGGGAGGTTTCTTTGAATGTGTTTCATAATAAAGGAAATGGTTTTTGTCCGTTAGTGTTGCCGTATTTGAACCTGAGCTTCCTTAAAGACGAGCTCATATAGCCAAATGGATTGTATCAATGTGTTGTATTTATATTATAAATAAATCAGAATAAATTAGAAACCAAGTCATTAACTGATGGAACCTTTCTCTAAATGAAATGTCGCTAAATGTTTGGTTTGAACACTCAATAAACCTCCAGGTGTGTTCTGTAAAACACCGGCTTCGTTACGTCTTTTGAAACTTGATGGGAGCGTGCGCCTTGAACGCATCACCGTTTGAATACGCCACAGAACATGTCGTGTGTCTGCAAGTGAGCGCAGCAGTTGCACGGAGGAATGCACGGGGTCAGCGAACGCATCATCCTGCAAAATGTGCTGCAGATGCAGCCTGGTGAGATACGCTGCAAGTGAATGCATCTCTGTTCTGAGAGTCTCAGGTGCAAACTATGCCTGAGTAAGTGAATGCATCACTACATTTGTCAGTGAATGCATCACCCTGATATAAATCTATGCAACTCAACACATTACATCATTTAAACTGGCTTCCGTACACAAATCAGCAAGTGAACGCATCACTGTATAAATGCTAAAGTAGGAGCAAAAATACGACTCCATCACCGCTAACTAGTAGCCAAGTAATCAAGAAATTCATTAACTCTTTATGACTGAGAGCAAAGTCATAGTGGGCTAGTTAGAAAGGATATATGAACAGATATGATCCATATATTTCATGCAAAATTTGCACTTAACCTGATTTTTTGTTTGTTTTTGTTTTGTACATATAAATCAGTCAGTAAACGCATCACTCCTTAGTTTATCCCTAAGAAGAATCAATCCTTGCCCTTTATTTGCTGATGGATACTGATGTACTGATGTTGTGTAAACATTGTTTTTCTTTAACGCACAGTTTGAAACGCCTCCTCTTTGCCTTCTGTTCCAAATGAAACGAGGACACACGTTCAATCGTCTCAAAGCTTTATTTAAATGGAATCTCGGTCAAAAGAAAACACCTTAAAAACATTTATTAATGCTAAATAATTAAAACGTTTGATCCTTTTTTAAATAAAAGAACTTTTAAAGCACCAGCAGCAGTCTGTCTGTCCACTCTGACACCCAACAATCAGAGTGACATCACAGAGGAAATGAAATTGTGTCTTTGGTCTGGAAAATTAGATTCAAAGCAACATTTTGAGCTGCTGGCTGGACCACAGAGGAGAGATTAGAACAAAATAAAATCTGATTGGATTATTCACTGAGAGAGACTGTTTGAGAATCCTCATCAGAGCACCTGGTCTGTGTTCTCCCGTGTCAGCCCTTTGAGCCCGGTTTGAGGGTGCTGAAGGGTTTCGAGTTCCTCAGAGAGCTGGAGATCTCCTGCAGGAAGGCGGCGATGTGCAGATCCTTCTCCGACTTCTTCCCGTCAAAGATCACCACCAGAGTGAAGTGCGGCTCAGGTCTGGTCAGGTAGTACGTGCTCTGGACTTTATCGTCATAGAAGTGGACCACCTTATCCAGAGTGTTGAGCTCAGCGGCGCGGTCGCCCATCATCATGATGACATTGGGCCAGTGAGTGAGGGGCCGCTCTCCTGATGGCAGCGACACCACAGCCGGGAACTGCTCCACACCCTTTGGTGCCTCTCTGTAGGAGTGTGGGTGGTGGTAGCCGTGTCCCTGAAAGCTCTCCAAGCCACGGTTATCGAAAACCAGAGACACGTTGCTGGCGTCGTGCTTGCGGATGAAGGAGCAGATCTTGCCGTGGTAGTCCAGCGTGGTGCGGGCAGTCAGGGCTCTCATGTCAGCGGGCGCTGTCTGCCGGCTCAGAGCTTCATGGAAGTAGAAGCTGAACTTAGCGAGGAGCGCCGCTTGGAAGCGCTGCAGCCACGTGTAGAGGTGTGGAGGCTGCACAGCCTTCTGGGACTGACTTCCAAACAGATGCTTACGGGTTTCTTTCTGCCGCTGGAACAGCTGACCCCAGGCGGTGATCTTGGAGTTGGCACCGTGCAGGCTGAGCAGAGATGGAAGGAAGTGCCACTCTGAGATCTGAGCCTGGCAGCGCAGCAGCTGGGTCACTACGTCTACCTCCGTCTGGAAACTCTCCTCCACACGACCCAGGATCGGGTGGTGGAACCTGATGGAGCGAGGAAGAGGAAGTTAGAGGACAAGGACAAACATAGTGAAAGCGTGACTCTGATAAGGGAAGAAGGAACTTTCAGTGAGAGCTTTTGTCCCCAAAAGCAATTTCACACCTAAAAGTCATTCTCAGAAAAAAAAAAAAAAAAGCACCCAGGCTGAAAATACGTTTCATATTTTTAAATCCAAAAAGCAGCCTCAGCTTGTTTTTGAGGTCGATATTTCCCCCCAAGTCTGCAGATGAGAACATCACCTTCACCCCTCAGTGCACGGTCAATTTAGTGACGTGTCCTGTGTCACACTGCGAACCTGCTGCAGCTTTGTCAACAGCTCAACCGTGCATCTATGTTCCTGCTTACAGCTGCAGGACACATTTTCTGCTGACGTGTCTCCTGAGAGAAGGCGGAATAACACGTTGGCCATTTTAAGCAGAAAGTTTTCCTCCTCCAACCTCAATATGTCACTCTCAACTCAACAAGCTCCGGCTTATATCTCAACAATTTTCTTTTGTGTTTTTAGAAACCAGGACAAAGCCAGCAGCAGTGGTGAAAGCAGATTGTAAAGTAGTGACAATATGAGATAAATAATTTATTTTAACGACCCTGCATTTAAAGTTTTATCTAGTAAATATACTTGAAACTGGGGAAAAAAAAAACTTCCTTGCTGTTAATTTTTTTTTAATCTACATCTCAGGCATTTGTAAAAGATGAAACTGCTAAACTGTTACACACTTGGTGCTGTATTTGTGCAGAACAGCCTCCAGTATCGTGACCAGCTCCTCCGAGTTGATGCTCTTCTGGCTGCCCAGTGAGTGCATCTTCTCGTACAGGTCGGCCATCTCCATGCGAGCCTGCGTGAAGTGGCAGAGCTGCTCTGAAAGGTGTGACAGCAGGTCCTCCAGGTAGGCGGCAGAGCCCGGCTGGCTGTGGCGCCCCATCGACATCACCTTCCTGAGCTCGTTGTACAGGGAGGTGTAGATGGTGCGGATGGAGTCTTTGCGGCTGAAGAAGGACTGGCCCCCTGCAGAGGGAGGGATCAGGAATACAGCTGGTTAGATTAAGAAAAATCATGTGGCGTGAGCATGAAATGGTTAAATTTGTAGGCTTCCTGTGACACAGCGCCATCTGGTGTTAGATTTGTACGGTTTATATGCATTTTCATTCATGTTTAAGTGATGATAAATTGTATATCCAGTTCCTTTTTAATCAGTCTTCTTAGAAATTATTATCTAACCCATTATGTAAGATTTTCCTGTAATCTTTATTTAAACATCAATAAAAGAAAACATGATTTAAACAAGTTCATGAGAAAGAAACAAACAGAAAGCGGATTCAGACTTCAGGACCTCAGGCAAACCGTCAGATTTACCCATTTTCTGTCCCAGGAATGTCATGTTGTGGTACGCCTTCTCCGCCGCGGCCAGGTGAGCAAGAGCAGCCAGCAGAGCGGCCCAGATGGCCCCGGCGCTCTTGCTGCTGTCCTTCTCCTTCTCCACGTAGTCCTTGGCCCGGTCGAACGAAAAGAAGCCGAGCTGCGTGAAGAAGCTCTCCAGGATGGCCCGCTCCCTGGGAACGGGCCGCAGCTCCTCCACCTCAGTCATGGGTCCAGAGAGACTCCTTCAAACTGACCGGATATGTGGCTAACGGTGAGCTAACTGTGCTAACTGACAGTCTGACCGCCCAGTAAGAAAAATATCATTTTAATACCTTCAAAAACACAATTGCGGCCTACTTTAAGGCGGTATGGCATTGTTTCTATACTTGCCATTTAAAATATACCATTTAAGTCATTAAATTCGACCTTTAAATTACAGTAATTTAAAAAAAGATGTGCTTTTCCCGGCTAACCAGCTAATCAGCCGGCGCCATATTGGCTACGCGGATGTAAATACTACGGAAAGTCAAAGGTGCCAAAACGAACGTGTGGCGCAAATATCACAACCAGGGAGACGTTTACTGCACATTAATAGAAACATCTTTGTGCTCATGTTTGCATATATACATATATGTATATTTACACAAATTTGAAATATACTAAATGACTGAAAAATATCGTAAAACATACGGGATATGCTCCATTTCAACAATTAAAATTAAGGAAATTATTTCTTAGAAATAAAAGAATGATCCACATTTTTTGCATTGATGCAACTATATTCTAATTGTGTAGTTTGTTAATGGAATTCCAGAGATTAATTTATAAATGGAAATAAATTCAAAGACTTTTTATTTATATATTTAATTGTAAAGAATTTTAAAGTCTTTGTTACATGTTTAGATTTGGTATTTGATTACAGAGCCTCATTTGAAGGATTTGTTAGTAACATCATATTACAAGTTTATTTAGTTATTTGCAAAATAAGAGTTTTAATCACTGCCTGTAAGTTTTTTTAATGCCTAAATAAGATTCTTGAGGTGATGTAGATTTCCAATAAAGGCATGTGATGTAAAACCAGATTAACTATGGTAGAAATATGCACAGTCAGACTGTCAGTGAGTCTTTGTTAAACTGTTAGAATCATAGGATCATGGCTGAAAACAGGAAAAAAAGGATGGCATTTAGCATGTCACAGTCAATCTCTTACGTGGTTTTGTTGGTCTTTCCACCAATTTGATCCAGGCTAAAATATCCCCAACATTATGTTCATCAATCAAATGTCAAACACTAAGGCAAACCAAACAAGACTGGAATCTGTCCTCGTACAAAGCACCGTTTGTCCTGTTTGAGTAAGTTTTCTACGAAATATCATTTCATAATTTCAAAGGAAAAGAGCAGATGAAACTGGTCGTCAGGGGAAACGACATGTTGTAAAATTTTGATTTGTGTTTGCTCCAGTTAAGAAGCTTAACTCAAAGGCTGATTTTAAAGATCGCAGCAATCTGAACTTTAAAATCTGTTTTTGGAGAGAGTTTGAAGTCGATGGAAAAGCCAAACACTGTTTTTTTAATCAACCAAGATTCTTGGAGTTCAGGTTTTGTTCACCATCATGACTTTTCATCCCTGACTTTTACAGGAGGAGGACGATAGAGGCTTCAAAGTGCATCTGTGAGGCACGCAAATGTTTTTGTAAAAGGATTATTAGTTAAGAGACAATAATGTTTCACAATGATGAGTTTTAAAGTCTGGGAAACTCTTAATCACAACTGACATGTAGAAAATGACCCTCACAGTAAATTATGATTACTTTGATTTCATCTCTCATTGGTCCGTGACGTGTTCTCTCTCTCTCTCTCTCTCTCTCTCTCTCTCTCTCTCTCTCTCTCTCTCTCTCTCTCTCTCTATCCAGGGGTGGATCTCTGCTTTCCTTAAAAAGTGTGAAACTGCTTTGAAGTTTCACACATCACTCCTCCGGTCCCCCCTGCTCGGTGAGTGACATCATCTCATCATCTTGTCTTGTGTGTCTGTTTGTGGGTTTTTTCATTGAGTAACATGCGTTTGACTTCATCAGAGTCCAGAATGTGCTGAAGGTGTTTTTATGGTTGTGTCAGCTGACTTTTGTTCCTCTGAGCAAGGCATTAATCCACATTGTATCTCTTTCTGAAACGGAACATCAGCCGAGAGCTGCTCTTTGAGGCGAACAGACCGGGGTTTGTGTCTGTAATGACTGTTTTCTTTGAAACTGTGAATTTATGAGGAGAAACATTGTATTAGCAAGCTTGTCTCAAGGGTGTTGGAACAGAATCTCTCACTTATTTTAAAGGGAATTAAATGAGAAAATAAAACCACCGAAATGAATTTCAAAGGGTGAAAAATACAAAACAGGAATGTTACTGGAGAAAATTATTTCTGGACTAAAATGCCTTTTCCAAACATGATGGTGTTAGTAATTCTACAGTTTCATTCAACAGACGCTTTTGTCTAAAGCGACGTTCAACACAAGAAAGAATTTAAACAGGAAGTAAAAACCTTAATAAGTGCGAAGAAATGCTTCAAGTTTGTTTGACCACAGGTGCTCTGTGTTCAGCATTCAGTGCTTTCATTCACTCAGAGCTCAGTCTGAGACCCTCTGATTCATTCAACCCTAAGGACAAAGAAAAGAAGGGTCAGATTAAGTTCTCATGTGTTTCTGAACAGCTGAGTCTTCAGACGTCTCTTCAAAGTAGAAAAGGACTCTGCAGATCGTATGAAGTTTGGTAAATCATTCCACCATTTGGGAGCAACAGAGGAGAAGAGTTTGGTAGGAATTTCGAGCTTTATCGTTTATTTAGATATGTGTGGTTAAGATTTGCTTGTTTAACTGTTTTACAGACAACATTTTAGGTTGATATCAAGAATGTTTTTTAAACTTTTTGCTTAAAACAGATTGTTTTCAGCTTACTTTGTTTCATAACGGATTCTTATTGGGAGGTTTGAATCTTGTGATATGAAATGTAACGGTTGTCTTGGGTAACACATCATGTCATGTTCACTTTGCTCTCTTCATTTCCTTCATCTATGGAAATTCCTTGGAACTAAGCGAGAAGTATAACAATATTTGCCCTTCTTAACTTGTGGTCAAGTGTTTGCTTGATGCATGACACAAAAACTGACAGTTTAAGTGTCTGCAGAAATCCATTCAGTTTTCTTTGAAACTACTTAAAAAGATAAAAGCTCCACAGAGAAGCTGTACTTCACTGTACTGCAGTGCTTTAAGATCAAAGCACACATGCTTCAATAAAGTGGAAATGTACAACAAGTATTTCTACATGAACTAGTTGAAAATGAATGATGGGAACCTCCGTTTTCTAAACTAATGGTGGCGCTAAATGAAAAGTCTTGGAAGCCAGGAAATTTAAGTCTTAAATAGGAAAAGTCAGAGGATTTATTCTGCAAGTATCATTACTATCTGTACAAAATTAATTAGACATCACAGCATTTTCCCAGAGATACTGAAACCACCACAAATGTCAGCCTCTTGAAACCACTTCAGTGTAAATACTTATATTTTTAAAAAATGGCTCAGCCTTTAAGAAAGAGAGCACATTCATAATCACACTCAATTAGTCTCAGCTATACAGTAATTTAAATCCCTGATCCCACATGATAGCTCCATTTATTTATTTCAAAAGCTCTTTGTGTACATGTTCGTGTAAGCCTTGGAGATGTTGGGGTTTTGGAATAAAAAAGTATCTTATTGGATTTAGATAAAGATTCTTATTGTCGAGATTTAGGCGTTGATAGTGTTAAGCTAAGAAGTATATATGTTTTATAATGTACAGAGACGATCAAGGGGAAAGAAATCCTCTGGAAACCATTAAAAGTTAGACAATATGCAGATGATACAGAGCTGTTCAGGAACAAATTCAAAAAGTTAGTTTCAAATTATCCTGAGGCTTTTAGTTTCTATCAAAATCATTTGATCATTTTTGGCTGTTAGTTACGTTAATCTCGAGCATACTTTCATGTACGCTGATGTTTGAAGTTGTGAAATAACATGGAAAGAATTTATGATTAGTTAATATGCAGTCGATACTGCGCTGTGTAGTGATAAGTGGTTTTCAAAAGTACTTTTTTGAAATTTGAAACCAAAAAAAGTGAACTTAAAGCAATTAAAATTGTTGAGGTAGAATTTTTATCAACACAAAGATATCAAAGGTGTTGAAAGAAGAAGCAGTGGTTGTTCAAAATTATGGTAATAAAGGTCGTGTTTGGGAATAGACAAAAATTATGCTGCATCCTGATGCAAAAAGTATTTATGTGTGAAGTTTTGCTGTTGATTGTGTTAATCTGAGAGGCATATTTTCATAATACTTCATGTCTATGTTTATGAATCATGGGGGAAGAACTTAGGATCTCTCAATATGCCGACGATACAGCGCTGTTCAGTGAAAAGACCAAACGATGACTTCAAAAGCAGCTGGAATAGTTTTCTTTTTTGTTGGAGTCATAACGTCTGATTGGAAACATGCAATGGGATCTTTGAGTTGTCTGTAGCGTGGCTGTCTACATTCTGAATACTGGGTGAAAAGACCCGTTTTGCTGATGATACAGTGGTGATTAGAGTTAAAAAGAAATTGGTGTCACGAGCAACAGATTAAATTTGGGTCTTCATGGGTTAAATCCCTTTCCCTCCTCAACACCTTCACCCATAATGATAATTTACAGTTTGACACTAAATCGAAATGAGTTTATGTTCATGTGCTTGGGTCAACGGTGTCAGTGTTTTAAGAGAGAGCTCTGTCTGTGCTCTTTAGATCAACCGTTTGATTGCAGATTATAGGAAGGGTCTTGTGCACAGCTCCAAACTACATCAAAAGAGTGGGACTTGTGTGACATCATGTTTATGTATATTTGTATATTTCCTAGAATCAAGATGTGGTTTGCTCCTCCCTTTCTTATAAGTACAGAAAGCCACTTAATCTCGTGTCAGAACATTAACACTGAGGTTTTATGTCTGTGCTCTAAACGCCCCCCTTTGCTCCATTCTCTCCTTGTCCTCTCTTCAAGAACAAATCTTACATTCAAGATTATAATGAAGCCTGTTTACCTTAACGTTACAGCTTTGACCTGTGAAGTACTGGATGAAAAAATGTCCAAAAAGTTGGGAAAAAAATACACAACTGAAATGTGTGTACAGACTGGACTTCTTTAAAAAACAGCCAAAAGTTAAAACCTCAAAGTGCCGGTCTCAAATTTTAAATTAACAATGCGTTTTGCTTTTTCTTGAGTGAGACTTGAATTAAAATTTAAATTTTATGTTAGGACTGTGTGTCTTTATGCTGCTTTTAACTTTCACTGCAAACAAAGCACAGATGCTTTTATGCTTTCTTTTTTTTTTGGTCCATTGATTTCAGTTACAGTAGAATGCCGGTTTCATTTTGCCTTTAATGCATTTTCATTATTCAGCAACACATTCAGAGCATTGAACTGTAAATTTTAACACATTTTCAAATGAGTCCACATTGAGACTTTATTTTAATTAATTAAAAAATACTAAACAGAGACAAAAATTAGATTGCATTTTGAGTTAGTTGAAGTAGAGGTCAAAAAGTCTAGACTTAGATGTTTTAATAAAGCACCATTCATAGAAAGAGAAAGAAATCACACTTTCCCCCTTTCAGCAGGGGAATCAAATAAAAAATGTCTTACCTAATTTGTCTTATGTAACTGTATAATTGTAAAATCTCAGTTTCTTTCCCTTTAATAAAGTGTAAAATCTCCTTTTTTTTGGAGTGTAATTCTTCCTGGGTTTCCATAGAAAAGGAAAACTCGTCATGAAATAAAACAAACCCGTGGTTTCACTGTCATACTTCAGCTTAACTTCTTACTCAGGAGGCAGAGCACAGCGTAGCCCAGTGGGGATATGTCCAGGCCGAGACCGGCCCCTAATCCAAACTCTACCCTCCCGGTCCTCTTTCTGACTTCTTACTACAGACTCTTCCTACTCTTAAAGGTAGGGTTCGTCACGTCACTGTTATCACTACCTGGAGCCTGCAATTTTACTCGCCTGGCTGCTTTCATTCGTTAATTCAGTCATTTGTTCATCTTGTTAGACATTATTTCCTGCATTTGCTTTGACTTAGACTCTTTGTACTGGAACCTCAACTTGTCATTTCGTATTTTTTTAATTAAACACGTCTGTTTTTTTTATTTTATTTTAGCTGGTGTATTTTGAAACAGAATTATATTTAGAAAAATAAATGTGTTACTATATTAATCATTATTAGTTATGAAACCAATTTTTGTGTATCTTTTCATTGCAAGTGATGGGAAAATGATACTGAGGCTTCGAGGCACGTCCTTGATGGACCATCCAAACCTCTGATAAATTGTTTCCTAAAAAGATTTCTTTAAGAATACTGGTCCAAAACACTAAACAAAAAACATGTTTCTGTGTTCAACACTGTTTTATTTAAAAGCTGCAGCAGGAAGGATTTCTGGTCTTGTTTGCTTTATTTTTTCGTCCAGTTTTTAAATTTCACTTTCTAAATAAACCTTAAGCATCATGTTACTCTTCATAATGTGCCATTTATACTTATTCTTTAGTTGAATCTGGGATTTTTTTTGAGTGTGTGCTTTTTTAAACAAATGACTTACTCCTTTTAACAAAGTTTTACTTAGTTTTACTTAGTTTTACTTCTGGTGCAGCGTCTAAGTGTCTTCTAACAACGTGAATAATTCACATAATTCATTTTAATGTTTAGTTGCTATGATAATGTAACTATTCTTGAGTTTAAATGAACAAAAAAATCAGCAGATTAAGACGGACAGTCAGTCTTTTCTAAACTTTAATTGCTGATGTGGTTTGAAACAGTGGAAGCACTGTTTCAAACCACATCAGCAATTAAAGTTTAATCGTGCGCTTAATGGTTGCTATGGCTGGAGTTGACCACCAGATGTCGCTGTTCTGAGGTTGACTGAAGCCTTCAAGCTTCGAATATTTTTCGACACAGTTAATTAGAAGGAAAGCATCGGAGCGTCACGGGACTTTACTAGTCCATCGCTGTATTATTGCCTATAGCACAAATTTGTCGAGTTTTCAGTCTCTGGCTTTAAACGTGGTTACTGTCCCTTTAAGAACTATCTACGGTTTGTTTACGGAAACGGTCCATTAATTAAACGTCCCGGTCCTACCCTTTTAACCCTCCGGTATTCATCATGTGTTTAGTTCGGAGCGTCGACTGAGTGAAGGGTTTGTTTTACGAGCTTCTTGTTACAAAAAATTACCCGAATTTTATGTAACTGCTGGAGTAAAATCTCGTTTTTTGGAAGACTTCGGAAGGGACAGAGACTGTGAAGGAGAACTGTTGAGCTACAGTTAGCTAGTATCGCTAGCACGCTTTCGAAATCAGGGTAAAGGGAGCTGAAAGACACGATGGCTCCGAAGATAACTGGTGAGTTAACCTAAATTCAGCTATTAAAATGTTACAATAAGATAAATGTTGATTTACTGACTTAAAGATTATCAGTATCTTATGATTGGCGCCAGTAGCTAAATGAATGTAACTGCTATACAATTCACTTTAAAGGAAAATCCCACCTCCTCATCTCACCTTCTTTCTTGTAGTAAATTAGCTTTTTTTTTTGGGACCCCTTAAAAACGAGATGATTCATCTCTAGGGGGGCTATCCCTTCTGTAAATAGATGTACAAATATACACCCGTTTGGTTGTATACTAACACTACTTTTGCATTTAAATACACCCATAGCCTGCTTTTAGCATGTCTGCGTATAATGAAGCTCAACCCTGCAGGTTTGATATGATGAGACAAAATTAAGGGTGTCCTTTTCAGGCTGTTTGCTGTGTCTGCCCCCTGTGTTGGAAAAAAAAAATCCATTCACTAAGGACTGTTTGCTTTGTAACGGTTAAATGGCATCATGAGCAGCTTGATACGAGTCTCTTCGCTTTTAAATGACTTCTCTGTGTTTCTCAGACAATGTTCTCTGTGTTGAGCTGCAGGAAGCAAGCTCTGGGGGAAAAAATCAACAAAATATTACACCTAAAAATAACATTAACCTGGATGTTTCCTGAAGCCTCATAGTATCTTGTGATCAAAACTTTTTTTTATGGCGAGGAAAAAGATATTTGACTTGAGTGACCAGAACCCACACATGAGTGGAAATTTGTTTGAAATTTGACATATTTTAAACCAATAAACAAAAACAAAAATAAAAAACAAAAACAAACAGCTACTTAAAAAGAGGAAACTAGGTTATTTAGGGAACAGTATGAAGTGAATGTTGTGCTTAGGGTTGCAAAAGGGTGGAAAATTTCCGGTAAAATTCAGGAAAGTTTCCTGAAAATTTCCATGGGAATTTTAGCTCAGCAATATAGAAAATTTTTGCCATCCATTTAAATATTTTTTCTAAAAAATTCCCAGTAAATTTTGGGAAATTCAAACCAACCGTTTAAAAATAAAAGTCTCCTCATTTTTATTTGAAAGGCCGTGGACTCATTTTCCCTTCTGATCACCGAGGGATGGATTGTTGCAGCTCAGATCTGAGTCATCATTTCCTGTCTGTCTGCAGCCCCGTCTGTCTGTCATCATGAGCTCTGAAGGTGACGTGCTGATGAAGGAATACGTCAAGATGATGACCGACATGATCGTGCTGTGTGCCACTCTGGCACTCTCCCTCTTCTTCTGGATCCTCTCCCTCACCATCAGTACCTACTACGGTGAGTTTCAGACACAGGTCCAGTTAGATGAAATTAAATGTGAGTGAAATCACATGTTCCCTGAAAACCCTTCTTCTCCATGCTTCTCATTTCGTGGTATAAGCCGACCTTACATGCTTGTCGGCACCATTTTTCATGCTGAATGTCACATCACGAGCAGAGATCATCACATTTCCTTTCCACGTCATCATCTCATATCTCGCTTTGCTGAGTTTGTCTTTGTTTTTGTCTTCTTTGGTCTGATCACTGTTCTTTTTTTCCTTCTTCTTCTCGTGTAAAAAGAAGGTACTTTGAATTTCCAGGCCTCATTCGGGTTTATTTTTCATTTCATTTCTCTTCTGAGTCTTTTATTCCCGATGTTCAGCACCCAGAAGTTTCACAAAGCATGAGAAAATATAACATTTTGCACTTTTTGTATCTTCAGTGTTTGTAAACAAAACTATAAATGACAAAGGAGGAATAATTTCTAAACTGAATCACTTGGTTTCTTTTTAGGACTCTACACGCAGATCCTAAAGCTGTTTATTCCAGAGCACAGATCACGTCCAGTTTATTTGCCCTAAAGTCCTGAATTATTTCCAAAGCCACGTCTTTTAAACTTTTACGGTATTTTTCAGACCAATAAATCAAGAATAAATTGATCTTGTCTCCGTTTGGCAGCAAATTATAAACAATTTTTCATCACAAGATTCGGAAACAACCCCTCTTTTATTGGTGCTGCTCACCCCCAGCTAAGAGAACACAACCTCTGTTGTGGATAATCTTTCGTCAGGCTTTTGCAGGTTGGAAATGAAGCCAGTTCAGACATGCAAAAGGCTGCAGTACCCTGAGTGTCCACTTGAGGCTGTAACATAATGAAATCTAACTGGAGTCCTTTTAAAAATGAACTATTTTACAGCAGAAATACACATCAAGTCGATCTTCTTGAGGCTTCATTCATAACAAGCAAAAACTTAGAAACTGTTTTAGGTTGTTTTTGTAATTTTTTTATCTCTTCCATTCCATGTTCCCGTCGCTATTCTCTCGTTTTCCTTTACTGTCATGGCTGTGTTGTTATTCTCCAGCTCTTTTCTGTTTATTGGGATGCTGTCAGGGGACCACTTGGAGAGTTTTACGCTCCTAGTAATGTATCCTGACGTTAATAAGTTGAACCACCCACCAAGGCTCTTAGATTTTGGAGCAAACAGTGGAAGAGAACGAAGGGATGACGTGGTTTAAATTTCTCTACAGGTACTCTGCAGCCGGTGTCACCATGGAGGTGGCTGTTCTCCATTTTGGTTCCTCTTGTGCTGACGCTCAGAGCGTTGAAGAATCGCAGTCTGGACAAATCAGGAGCTCTCGGAGGTGAGTGAAAGTCACTGAATTCAGCCGTTTCTGAAAGTTTACTGCTACAGCCCGATAAAGCCGTGGAGAAACAGAATAAATCATTTTGGAATGATTATGCAGAGCAGCAGATTCAGCGTGTCAGTGTGTTTAGTGCTTGTGTGGGACAGTGTATAGTGAACAGGTGGCTATACAAATTAGAATGAGCAGGTTGACAGGGTGAGCAGACACCTTCAGAGGATCTGTAAGCTGTCAGGAGCCAAAACACTAAACTGAAAAGATGAAATCAGCGCGCTTTTATCATGATGTCGCTCGTTAAGTGTTTATACAAAGAAAGCTGACTCCTCAGCTGGAAAAGGGTGGACTTCACACTCCGGGTCAGGAGGAGTCTTTGCCCCACATGGAGGGTTTAACTCATTCACTGCCGGCCATTATCAGACTGATTTTACTTCATTTTGAGCGATCTGTCAAGTCCTACAGAATATGAGGTTTTAAGACTAAGTAAACTCTGAAACCACCAAAAGAAAGAGCAGACTCTCTTCTTTCATCTTATTTTTTTTAACAAAAAAAAAACAGAAAAAACACTTTTTTTGGATAGCGCTCATTTCTGAAGCTCCGTTCTTTGATCCTCTTCATGATCTCTGTCGTCTTTTCTCAGGGTGCTGATCTCTTATCCATAGAGCGCACTGCTGCTACAGTAGTTTATGAGCCTGATACAGATAGACAAGCTCCCCCAGATACCACCCCACCCATGAAAATAACTGACATCTATAGACGCAGCCAGTCATCGTAATTGAATTGACGTCTAAAACAAAAGTGGCAGCCAATGAGTATCTCTGGGTGTCGTTCACAAGCAATAAGGGGAAAACTGAGCGAGAGGTTGACAGACGGATCGGGGCGGCGTCAGCAGTGATGCCGGTCCGTTGTTGTGAAAACTTACCGGTTGATCTACGTTCCAACCCTCACCAATAGACACGAGCTGTGGAAAGAGACCAAAAGGACAAGACGGCGAATACAAGCGGCTGAAATGATCTTCCTCCTCAGGGTGTCTGGACTCAGCCTCAGAGAGTTCAGAGCTCAGACATCCAGGAGAGACTCGGAGTAGAGCTGCTGCTCCTCCACATCCAGAGGAGCCTCGTGGCCTCGGTACCCCCCCCAGAGGAACTGGTGGAAGTGGCCAGGGACAGAGGCCGCTGGTCTTTGTTGATGACATTTCTGCCCCTGTGACTCGGACCCTGATAAGTGGTAGAAGATGGATGGATGGTATTTTTGTTGGGTTCTTTGGTGTTGTTATGATCCTATTCATCGCCAACTTTTACCTTCACACTGAAACAGGTTTTTGCATATAAAAAGGATGATCTGCCCTCTGGCATCATCACTAAAATGTTTCTAAACGTTAATCAGAGAAAGTCCCGATGTTATCACAGCGTTCACATGTTTAAGAAAATGTGACTGAAGAGAGGGGTATTCTCCAGAAGCTCTTGAAGAGCTGATTCTGGACGGTAAGTTCAAGCATTTACAGTTTGCTTTGTTCACAGAATAAAGATTAGTATTTCTCTCTTTATGACCCACCGGACATCAGCTCACAGTGAAGACGGAACTAACCATCACTGAGGCTGCTTTTAGCCTCCAGTCCGTCTGAGAAGAGCCGCAAGAAACCGCCCTAGAGATGATTTATCTCTCAAGGTCCCGTACTGTGGTCGAACAGGGAGAAATCCAGACTGTAGCTTCACCCTGTGACCAACTTACTAACGAGTCTCTTTAAGTCGTCTTAACGCCGCTTTTATCTGAGACCGACTCCAAAGGTTTCGTGACTTTTTTATGACTTTGATTTGTTCCAGAAAATCTGTTGGGATTCATCACCTGCCCTCTTCAAGGATTACTTTGTTCTCATGAAATCAGTTTTTTTTCTTTTCCCACAGCTGAACAAGCAGGAGAGTTTTTATAGCGACTTTTATTCTCTTACTTTCCTTGATTTCATGGGGCTTCGTCGACAACACAAGTGTTTCACACACTTCCCCTCTTTGTATTGATATATCGTCCTTTTTGATGTCTAGAATAGACTTAGACGTCAGCTTGGTCGTGATTCTCATGTCAGCCAACATCTCAACAGGGTCCACAGGGTCCAGGACTGATCTGGTCTTCTTAACCAGTCTCATTCTCCAGGAGGTGAAATCCTTCAATTTGGTGTTTGTGTTTGAGGTTAGCTCCGTTAGCTCAGTTAGCCATGTCTCTGTGAATAGCATGATACTACTCTGCCGGTAATTCCTTCTGGTGCTGCGTTCGCATGGCTAGCTCATCCGTATCACACTCTTCTTAGCTCGTCCTTTGGACCGGTTAGCATCAACATGCTACAGGCATGTGTAAACAATGTAACCATGGTTACATGTAGGCTCCCCAACAAATGGGAACAAAAAAGGTAAAAACACCACAGCAAACGCAACCGGTTTGGTGTCAGTCGCCAACAAATGAGTCAAAACAGGAAATAAAAAATAACGACAAGCTCAAAATATGCCGATAACTAGAAAGATAAGAAACAAGAATGACGAAGAGAGAGCTGCTCAATATGACTCACAGTTAAACATCTCATCTGACTTTTACGACACTAAACCACTGTCCAGCCGTTGACGTCCGTAAACCAACACAAAGGCGACGTTTGCCTGATGGTGACTGTCAGATGATTTCTGCAAAATAGTTTCATGACTTGGAGTTGAAGTAACCTTTTAACTACATAAATCAAACCATTGATTTATAAAAAAACTTATTTTCCATCAGCGGGAGTAAAAAATTGAAACGTCCTTTTGTTCTCTTTCTAAAGGTTAACGCATGAAACAAAGTTTTCAGTGTGTCGTTTGCATGACAAATCATCAGTTACAAGAACTGGATGTTAAACAAGTTTTGGCTGTTTCAGAAGATCAGAGATGATCTGAGAGAAAATCTACCAAAACATCCCTGAGCTTTGAGCTTTGATTTATTCTGCTGCCACAGACGCTCTCTTCAGAAAAGATTTATGACGCCGGAGGAGTCAGACTCTCTTTCTGACCTGAATTTTTCCCTCTCAGCTCTCCTGGTGGGATTCATTCTGACGATGGCAAACTTCAGCTTCTTCTCCTCCCTCCTGGCGTTCTTCATCACCTCCTCCAGACTCACCCGCTGGGGAGGAGCGCAGAAGAAGAAGATAGACGCCGACTACAAAGAAGGTGAGAGGCAGGAAGAGAGTGCTTTTCATCGACGGCAAAAAGAGAAGCGTGCCAATGTTTGTGTTTGTGTGCAGGCGGCCAGAGGAACTGGGTTCAGGTTTTCTGTAACGGAGGAGTTCCCACAGAGCTGGCTCTGCTTTACATGATCGAGGTAAACACACGGAGTGTATCAGAGGCGGTCTCTGAATCATCTCTGCTGAATGTGTATAAACGGTGTTTGTGTCTCCAGGTGGGTCCAGGTGAGATGCCCATAGACTTCAGCAAACAGTACTCGGCCTCCTGGATGTGTCTGTCTCTGCTGGGAGCGCTCGCCTGCAGCACTGGGGACACCTGGGCGTCGGAGGTGGGGCCTGTTCTCAGCCAATCACAGCCCAAACTCATCACCACCTGGGAGGAAGTCCCAGCAGGTGAGAAGAAAACACCTCGAGAGTTTGGTTCCTGAACCTTTGATTTGAAATCAAAAAAATCTGCATATCTGAGACTTTAATTCTAGATTTGTAACTGGGACATTATTGGAAGTGTTATTCATGTTCCTGGGTATTAATGAGATCACTTTACCAAAAGCCTCTGTGCATGAGTGTCGATTCAGATCATTATCTGTGCAGCAGTTTTCCAAGAGAACAAATGTTGTTTCTCAGTTAAAGGTCACTCTTCCAGGAAAACTGTACATTCAGGAAATTCTGCCCTTAAATCCTGTTAGTTACACTCGTTTTGTGGACTATAATGATTTATTCATTCATATAAAGATGCATTTCTTTACCCAGATCTCTTTATATTCAGGATTTTGTTCCGCTTTCTGCTCCTGCAGGAACAAACGGAGGAGTAACAACAGTCGGACTGATCGCCAGCTTCCTGGGCGGGCTCACGGTGGGCGCTGCATACTTCATAACGCAGCTTTTGTTCATCAGTGACCTGCACCTCGTCGACCCACAGTGGCCGATCATGATGTACGGAGGCGTGGCCGGCCTGCTGGGATCCATGCTGGACTCTTTCCTGGGAGCTCACATGCAGTATTCAGGTAGGAAGAAGTGGAATGAGAGTGTGACCGGTTCAGAGAACAAGGGGTTAAAATATCAGGACAGAGCTTCACTGCCCTCTGCTGGTCAGAAAATAGCTTCCAGTGCGTTATTACAGGAGTCTGAAAATCTCTGCTGTGATACAAGAAGCAGCAAAAGAACAAAAATGCTCCAACAGAAATCCTTCCTCGTCTCTTTCTTCAGGCTACGACGCGAGTATCGGAAAAGTGGTGGGTTACGAGTCCGCCACGACTCGCAGGATCTGCGGGAAACCAATCCTGGACAACAACGCCGTCAACCTGTTCTCCTCTGTCCTCATCGCGCTCATCCTGCCCGGGCTGGCGTGGGGAATGTGGCCGAGATAGACTCATAAACAACACAGAGCGGAGAAACAAAACCCTTTACCGAACATACTGACTGTTTGGATCAGAGACGGTAAATAAAGTGTCCGTACACTTAAAAAGGAAAATGAAAACACAGTATCGTCCTCTTGACTGCACAAACAGATGATGGAAATTAATGTCTTATCACAGCACATATCAGAATCACAGACTTCAGCTGAGGAGAGTTGTGCAGGTTTGGAAGAAATTTGAGTGTAATTATTCATATATGGAAGCCTGTTAGTGCCAATTGAACAAAAAAAAAAAAAGGTTTTGTCAAGCCGATATTAAATGAATCAAAATATGTTCAGTGTTATTGTGAGAAAGAAAGAAAGTCATCTTTAACAAAAAAAAAAAATGTGGAATTAAAAAAAATTGTCTTAGAAGAATGAGACAAAAAAAAGTCGTAAGTGAGAGATGACAAAATCTACACCTCTTGAACAAAAAAAGGCCAGGAGATCAAATTTCACCCTTTAGTGATTAAAAAAAAAAAAAAATCCAAAAATTGAGATTCTTAGTCAATATAATGTAACAAACGTGTTTAAATTTGAGGTAAAAAGTTGCTTTCTTGAGATTTAAAAAAAAATAAAATATGTGAAGAATGTTGAAACTCTGGTGGACGTCAAGTCAAAAAACAAGTCAAAAATGATGTGATGATAAAAATTTTAAATACAAGTGTTTAAACACTTATATTTCATACATTTTAATTTTATATAAATGATTTTTTTTTTTACATCAACTTTTTTTTGCTGTTGGAAAAATGTGTTTCCATACACACATCATCATTTATGATAATTAAGGTCTGATGACTTTGAATCTTGAGTTTATAAATGTTTAATATGCACACGTTAATGTTAAAGAAGAGACGCACTGAAAGTGTTCAGGTGGAGATGATGAAGAGTGAAACGGAGCTCTTAAGAGGCAGGATTCAGTGAAAGCTGATCAAACAGATTTTTAGGGGCAGGGACCTGAGAACGTGTTGAAGGAGGGACCCTGTGAAGTAGACTCTGGGGATCATAAGGGAGAAGAACCCAGATACACACTTGGTGGATTTCCTGAAGATACACTGACCGTCTTTAAACTCTTCTTGTGTTTGTTTGCTGTGAATGCAGATCAGAGTTGTGCATTTACGGTCCTGCAGACTTTTTGAATTACTTTGTGATGTATTCAAATCATCTCTGCTGTTTTTTTTTCCTAAACTAAGTCTATCCTAAAACAGAGATCGAAGCTGCTCTGACTTTTGTTTTTTTTGTTCATGAAATAAGAAAATAAACTTTCTTGCTGTGATTTTTTCATCCTATTAAAGGGCTCATTGCATATTCAAATGTTGCAGAAAAAAAACATCTTGAATTTGCAAAATCCCAAACTTGGCCCATTTTTTGCTGATTGTTTTTTGTTTTTTTACCTTTGTCTGTGTATATAATTTGCACTTAAACTTGTAATTTCTAAAGTATTTCGCCCTCTTTCCTATCCTGACTCTGCTGTGATTAAAACTACACCAACGGCTAAACTGGAACCCATGAAGCATGTTTGGTGATTGATGTCACAGAAACCCACATTGATGAAATGATCTGTGTGTTAACCCTGATCTGTGCTGATTGGATTTGATGTCAATAGTGTTGATGATGATTGTAATGAAAACGATCCAGGAATAAAATGTTCAGTTGTACAGTCTTATAAATGTATGGAGGTATGTGTATGTATGAGCGTATCTAGGTATGAAGGTAAGTATGATGTGTGTTAGTGAAAGTGTGTTATTTTTTTTTTTTTAGCATTTTATTTTTGGTCAAAATTCTAAAAAATAACTTAAGGTGGCGACCTTGGTTTTTTCAGAATTTTCAAAAAGTTGTAAAAACACTTAAAAGTGAACCCTGAGGTATAAATAAACCCCTTGGTTGTCTTTATGAAAGCACCAGGAGTGTCAAAAATGTGTTTTGAATCACTTTATTTTTGGTCAAAATTAACCCTTGTTTTTTGTTTTAATTTTCTAAATGTTGAAAAACACAAAAAGGGGTCCCCTGAGAACTTATTACACCTACGGTGTCTTCAGGAAAGCTCTGAAAGTGTCCTTGTTGTGTTTTTTCAGCATTCTATTTTTGGTCAAAATTCTGGAAAAAAAAACGTAAGGGGTTAGCCTTGTGGGGTTTTTTCAGAATTTTACAAACTTTGAAAAACACTGACAGGGGTACCCTGAGGACTTAATTACCCCTAGGGTGTCTTTATGAAAGCACCTACCGGCATCCCTGTTGTGTTTTTTTAGCATTCTATTTTTGGTCAAAATTTTTCCAAAAAAGAAAACATAAGGGGTTAGCCTTGTTTTTTCAAAAAAAAAAAAAAAGAATTCCAAAAAACCCCATACGGGGTAAGCCTTGTTTTTTTCAAAATTTTACAGACTAAAAGAACTTAATTACCCCTTTTATTGTTTTTGAGAAAACGCTCTTAGTGTTCCCATTGTGTTTTTTCTGCATTCCATTTTTGGTCAAAATTCAGAAAAAAAACATAAGGGGTTAGCCTTGGTGGGCTTTTTTTCCAAATATTACAACTGTTGAAAAACGCTATAAGGGGTCCCCTGAGGACTTAATTACTCCGAGAGTGTCTTTTGGAAGCCCTGGGAGCATCCTCATTGTGTTTTTTCAGCATTCTATTTTTGGTCAAAATTTTGAAAAAAACGTAAGGGGTTAGCCTTAGTTTTATCAGAATTTTATGATTGTTAAAAAACACTAAAAAAATGAACCCTAAGGAATAATAAACCACTAGGGTGTCTTTAGGAAAGCTTTGGGAGTGTCCACATTGTGTCTTTACTGAGTTTGATTTTTGGTCCGAATTCTGAAAAAAAACAAAAAACATAAGGGGTTAGCCTTAGGTTTTTTTTTTAAATTGTCAATTATGAAAAACTCTTAAAGAGGTTGAGGAGATAATAACCCCATTGGGTGTCTTCATGAGAGTATCTATGGATGTCCCTGTTGTGTTTCTCAGCTTTTTATTTTTGATGAAATTCTTAAAACAAACAAAAAAACATAAGAGGTTAGCCTTGGTGGGGTTTTTTTTAAATTTTACAAATGTTGAAAAAACACTAACAGGGGTCCCCTGAGGACTTAAATACCCCTAGGGTGTCTTCATGAGAGCACCTACCGGCATCCCTGTTGTTTTTTTTCAGTATTTTATTTTTGGTCAAAATTCTTCAAAAAAAAAAAAAAAAAAAACATAAGGGGTTAGCCTTGTTTTTTCAAAATTTTACAAATGTTTAAAAACACTTAAAAGTCTACCTTGAGGGATCATAACCTCTTAGCTTGGCTTTATTTAATGCCTAGGAGTGCCCCATTGTTTTTTTTATTTTTGTCAACATTCTGAATAAAAAACCTAAGGGGTTAGCCTTGGTATTTTTTGCCACAATTTTGGAGATGGGGAAAAAAGTGAAAACTAAGGACTTACAAACCCCAAGGGTGTGTTTGTGAGATCAATAGGAGTGTCCTCATAGTGTTTTTTCAGCATTTTATTTTTAGTCAAAATTCTGAAGAAAAAAATCATAAGGGGTTAGCCTTGGTGTTTTTTTCTCAAAATTTCCCTTATGATGAAAAAAATGGACACCAAGAACTTACAAACCCCCAGGGTGTGTTCATGAGATCCCTAGAAGTCTCCCCATTAATATTTTTTGGCATTTTATTTTTGGTCAAAATTCTGAAAAAAAATGTCAGGGGTTAGCCTTGGTGTTTTTTTTTTTTTTTTTCAAATTTCCATATGTTGAAAAAACACTTAAAAGTCTACCTTGAGGGCTCATTAACCCCACGGTGTCTTTATGAGATCCCTTGGACAGTCCCAACTGTTAATTTACGCATTTTTTTTAAAGTTCAAAAATTCTGGAAAAAAAGTAAGGGGTTAGCCTTGGTGTTTTTTTAATATATATATATGTTGAATGTAAATAAAAAGTGAACACTAAGGACTTATAAACCCACAGGATGTCTTTATAAAATCCCCTGGAGTGTCTTTATTGTGAATTTTTCTTTTTTTTTTTTCTTTTTTTTGTCAAGAAAAAAAAGCTAAGGGGTTAACCTTGGTATTTTTTGCCAGAATATTGGAGATGATGGAAAAAAATTGAACATTAAGGGCTTACAAACCCTCATTGTGTGTTCGTGGGTTCTATAGGAGTGTCCTCATAGTGTTTTTTTCAGCATTTAAATTTTAGTCAAATTCTGAAGAAAAAAATCATAAGGGGTTAGCCTTGGTGTTTTATTTTTCAAAATTTTCCATATGTTGAAAAAACTTCAAAAGTTACATTGAGGACTCATAACACCTTAGCTTGGCTTTATTAAATGCCTAGGAGTGGCCTCATTGTGTTTTTTTTGTCAACATTCTGAAGAAAAACCTAAGGGGTTAGCCTTGGTATTTTTTGCAAAATTTTTCGAAATGATCAAAAAAATGAAAACTAAGGACTTCACACCCCCAGGGTGTGTTAGTGAGATCTATAGAAGTGTTCCCATTGTGTTTTTTCAGCATTTAAATTTTAGTCAAAATTCTGAAGAAAAAAATCACAAGGGGTTAGCCTTAGTGGTTTTTTTTTTTTTTTCAAAATTTTCCATATGTTGAAAAAACTACAAAAGTGTACCTTGGGGCGTGTAACTGCCTAGGGTGGCTTTATTGCATGCCTAGGAGTACCTTATTGTGTTTATTTAAGCATTTTATTTTTTGTCAAAATTTTTGAAAGAGCCAGCCTTAATTTTCCCCTTTTTTTTAAAAAAGTTCTCAAAGTACTTGTCCGTCAAAGAAAGGTCACCAGATGTTACCCATCTCCCCATTATGTAAACTAGCACAGTTAAACCACTGACTCTTTAATAAAAAAATAAATATAATTTCAATAATGCAAAATACATCAAAACAGAGAATCTAAATAGATTGAACGATATTTATTTAGCTTAAAAAATGTAAAAAAAATATTTTAGATAAAAAGCACCTGATACAGAGTTTATAAAACTATTCTTAGTTTTATTCTGACACTATCGATTCATAACTTCAATCTGTTCATTAATGAATGAAGTGAAGAATGTTTATCAGTCAGTGAAAACTCGATGTTCACAATAAATGCTTCCAACTTTTAACAATATTTATTCAATTCAAAAAGTTGCAAATGCAGAGACCAGAATTCCTTCTCCTCATCACTAAAATCTTGAGATGAAACCAAAACCCGTCAACACAAGCAGCTTTTAAGGCACTCAACAGTTCGGTGACTCGTCACAGCATCAGTCTGAGACTCATTAAATGAAAAATCACAGATTAAATTACAAATCTACATTTAAACAGCAGCACAGTGTCTCAGACAGGTGCTAATTATTGCACATCAAACTGAAAGTCCATCAATCCGTCAGTCCGTCAGTCCGTCAGTCCATCAGTCCATCAGTCGTGGGCTTTTTCTGCTCCGTTACTCCACACTGGCTTCCGTTTCTCGATGAAGGCTTGGATCCCTTCCTGTCCGTCTCTCAGAGCCAGGTTGTCCACCATCACTTTTGAGGCTGTGGCATAAGCTGCATCTCGACCTTGAGCCATTTGTCTTTGAAGGAAAAGAAGGAATTAAGATGATTCATTAAGCTGGAGGATCTTTATTAGTTTGAGATGACGGCTGATAAAAACAGCTGAAAGGGTCCCACCTTTGGAAAGTGGCCTTGCCAAGTGCTACTACAGGTCTGCTGGACTGACACACCCGCTGGGCGATCGCCAACGTCTCGTCCTCCAACCTTTCCTCCGGCACCACCTTACTGACCAGACCGTGCAGCAAAGCATCATGGGCTGAGATGGGAGTTCCTGTGAGAAGCATCTCCATTGCAACCTGTTCATAAAAAATGAAGCATGTTTATATCAAAGAGACTTGAAAATGTTGCGGTTATCATCATGTGACTTTGACCTTTCTTGGCACAGCTCTGCCGATGGCCACCGCCGGTGTGGAGCAGAACAGACCCACGTTGACACCAGGTGTGGCAAAGGTGGACTTTTCTGTCACTATGGCGATGTCACAGCTTGCAACAAGCTGGCAACCAGCTGCTGTGGCAACTCCATTGACCATGGCAATGACTGGAACAGGTAAGTCTTGTAGCAGAGTCATCACCTGAGGTGAGCAAACGAATGATTTGAGCTCTATATGAGCATGTTGCTTCATACCAGACATGAGCCACACTCAGAGGATCAGGAAGGAGACACTGACCTCTGAACAGGTGTGAAACACCTTCGTGTGATACTCTCTGCCCTGAGCTGACGTCAGCTCCTTCAGGTCATGTCCGGAGGAAAACACGGGACCTTTAGCTGAAACATTTAAAGCAAAATATAAAAGCCTGATTTTTTAAAAATCTTTTCCTAATCAACGTATAAATGCTCATAATACCTGCCTGATATAATAATAACTCTGAGATCCTCGCTGTCCACATCAGCGAGGATGTTTTCTCTGAGAGATTCCAACATGGACAAAGAGAGGGCATTCCTCTTCTTGGGATTGTTCAATATTATTCTCCTGGAAGAGGAAACAAAACAACAGGATGTTTACATCAAATCTACTAACATCTGGGGATTTCTAACCAATTCTTGGACGGGTTTTCTAATTAATTCATCAGTAAAACTAGTCAATAACAAGATACCTCCCTAATATTGTGCAGTAAATTTAAAAACAAAAGCGCAGTAAGCACCAGAAAGATTATTTTTGAGAAAATATACTTTATTTATTTATTTATTTTCGACATTTATGACCTTGGTGCTGACATATTTTCAACAGTGATGATACAAAAGGTGAATTAGTGTTGTGTTGCATGTGTCACTGATGTTTCCTCTTGTATTTTAATCGGTAAATATTGTTATCTAGCTGTGAGCACCTGAGAAAGTTTCCTTTAACCGACGAACTGAGTACTTCACCTTATCCCGTTGCTTTGTTGTCTCACCGTCAGCGGCTCCGGATCCGTTTGGGAGTAAAACCGAGTCCCTGTGGGCAGAGCTGAAGTTCTGCTCACCTGAAACAAACTGACAGCTCTGCAAAGCAAACTGCGAGCCATGTTTCCCCTCCGTGCTTCACCTTCCTGCTTGCACTTCCGGGTGCGATGACGCAACGTCAGACGTACGTGCGTAAAGATGAATCCACAGAAAACTATGAAACGCGGACAACAAAAGACGTTTCTTTCTGGAAAATCTTAAAAATCTTAAATATAAAACATCAAATAAATATAATAATAGTATAATAATATTTATTTATTTAATAATTTTTAAAAACTTATAAATTTATCTAATTTTCATTTTCGTTTAATTCAAATATTTTCCCTGCAAAATAATTGTGTGGGTTTGAATCCTTCGACTTCCCTAGAAAATAATTTATTCATTTTTCCACATTATTATTATTATTATTATTATTATTATTTATTTATTTATTTTTAAAAAATGTTTATTTGTTAATTTAATTAATTTTATTTTATTTTTAAACTTAAATTAACTACCCAAAGTCAACCCAACACTTCATGGGAGTACAGAAGTTTACAAAAAAAAAAAAAAAATTTAAAAAAATATGGCGGTCAACTATTGTTCCCAGTGGGATACCGTTTTATTTTTAAACAAAACAATCCATGAAGACTTGAGGATTTTTATTTATTATTAACAATAATTCTCACAAAATACATTGACAACATGTCTCACATAGATTTTATTTTATATAAAGTTTTTTGGTGAAGAGAAAAAGTGATCAAAAAAAAAAAAAGGGAGAGAACAAAATAAAGGTTCTGGAGGTATTTTTAACTTTGTGATTTATTATTTTGCAAGAAATTTGTTCAAGAAACAGTGATTAAGTAAATTAAGTGACATTTTTTTAATGTACAGTAATATTCATAAAAAACATTTATTCAAAAAAAAATGGTTTCCAAAATTGATTAGTGAGGAGAAAAACGGTGTGTAAGGTTCAGGTAAATAAAAGGAGAAATAAAAGAAGCAGATTTAAGAAATCAAATATATCAATACCCAAACATGACGGAATAAACTGAAAATAACATTTTCTGTCCAACAAATATCATCTTAGAATAAGTCAAAGTGTGTTTTTTTTTCTACTTTGTGATTTATTATTTTTAAAGTAAATTACACAATCTTCAGAATTTAAAAGCCGTGTCTCCATGAGGTGTGTATTTTTATTTTATTTTAGACATGAGGACACAGCGCATGTTGTCGCTGCTACGATGGTTTTAAATGTGTCATGTGTGTGTGTGTGGTGTTTCTATCAGTGCAGAGAAAATGTTCCTAACTAGTTCAACAAAGAGGATAAACTGCTTCTCACTAAGAGGTCGATCACTAACAGTAGAGGTGTTGGGAGACGAGTCTGGAAAAGGCTGGGAACAGAAAAAGAAGGAGTCCATTCAGAGCTGGAGAAACACCCACAAGCCTTCTCCCCAGCAGGAGGAGCGCAGCCACCAGCAGGGGGCAGGCCTCATGTCAGGTGACGGCGTTCAGGCTCTGACCTCCCTCCGCCGGGGTGAAGAACTGGACTTTTGGCGCCAAGAGCCCTGAGTTGTTCCTCCGCATGCTGCCGCTTCTGCTCCCACCTTTACGCATGGAGTTGTTGCGTCTCATGGAGTTACGCTTCCTCAGAGAGTTCTGGTGCGACAGCTCGCTTTTCTGCAGAGTCTGGATCAAGATGGACGGCTTCTCGTCCAGCTCTTTGGCGCTGCAGCGCGGCGTCGCTACCTAAAAGAAGAACAAGCGAATATACGGAAAAGGAAGTTACACGTTTCTGTTCCGTCATCTTCGTCATTTTTGATTTTGTGTCCCTCTCACCTTCACTGTGTTCCCAAACTTGGAGTAATCCACCGAGTAGACGCCCTCCTCCTCTGTTACGATGGGAACAAACCGATGACCCCACTGGATCTCCTCAGAGACGTAGGAGGTCCGAGCCTGTGTGGTGATCCCCGTGGTCTCCACGACTCCCTCCAGGATGACGATCACCTCCAGGTCGCTGCACTGCAGCTCCATGGCCGACAGGTCGTACAGAGGACTGAGAGCGGGAGGAGAGAAAGTCAGGAGTCATTCACTTCTCACTCCGTTTGAGCTGCGCTAACTTCACAGGCGTCGTACCTGTTTTTGTCGATGACGTGGCAGATGATGAGCGGGGCGAGGAGGAACAGGCTGTTACTGGCCACGGCGCTCTCCGTGGGAACGTCGATCTGGTGGATCGGGATCACCTCCCCCTCTGGAGTGGTCGTCTTCCTCACCACCTGCAGAAAAAGGTCCATCAAACTGAAACACCAGTTCGCTTTAAGAATATTTGTGCACATTTTTGGATTCACGCTCCTCTGACCCCTCGTTCCAAAATCCAGAAAGCTCACCTGCAGTCTGACGGTCGCTCCGATGATCATGCTCTTCCTGAGATCGCCGATACGAATCATGAAACACAGACGGTTGTTTCTGACGGCGATCACAGCGTGACGGCTGAAGATCAGCGTCTCTGCTCGACGGTTGGACTGAGCGGTCTTCATGAAGATACAACCTGAGGAGAGGAAACAAACTCATCACACGGTTTCAGATCATAACCACACCAAGACGAGCTGACGGACAGTCTCGACGTCTCACCCAGCATGACGGCGTTGATGATGAGTCCCACGATGTTCTGCATGATGAGGACGGTGATGGCGGTTGGACACTGCTCCGTTATCATCCGTCCTCCAAAGCCGATGGTCACCTGAACCTCGATGGAGAACAGGAAGGCCGACGTGAACGACCTGAAGAGACGAGGTCAGAGAATCAGATCCATTTTATGATCTCGATGGTGAAAGTTTGTCGAGTGAGAGAATCACACGATAAAATAAATAAATAAGAAAGAGGAAGACAAACGTGACGACATACAAAAGATTGTTTTAGACTTTTGTCCCCAAACTTAATGAGAGAGCAGGAAAAAATAACCTGGGGAGAAAGGGGCAGCCAATCAGGGAAAGGGTGACAAAGAGGAAGGAATGAAAGGAAGAAAAGAGGAAAGAAAGAAAGAAAGAAAGAAAGAAAGAAAGAAAGAAAGAAAGAAAGAAAATGGTTGAAGGAAGAAAAGAAGAAAAGAAAGATGGTGAGAAGACAGGAAAGAAGGAAGGAGGGAAGGAAAGAGGAGGGGATGAAAAGAGAATGAAAGGGGAGGAAGGGAGGAAAGAAAAAGAGTTAAAAGAAGGGAGGGAAGGGAGGAAGGTAGGAAGGAAGGAAGGAAGGAAGGAAGGAAGGAAGGAAGGGAGGAGGGAAGGAAGAAGTTTAGAAGAGGAGGAAAGAAAGAAAAAAAAGAAAGAAAGAAAGAAAGAAAGAAAGAAAGAAAGAAAGAAAGAAAGAAAGTGGAAGGAAGGAAGGAAGGAAGGAAGGAAGGAAGGAAGGAAGAAGTTTAGAAGAAAGAAAGAAAGAAAGAAAGAAAGAAAGAAAGAAAGAAAGTGGAAGGAAGGAAGGAAGGAAGGAAGGAAGAAGTTTAGAAGAGAGGAGGAAAGAAAGAAAGAAAGAAAGAAAGAAAGAAAGAAAGAAAGAAAGAAAGAAAGAAAGAAAGTTGAAGGAAGGAAGGAAGGAAGGAAGGAAGGAAGAAGTTTAGAAGAGAGGAGAAAGAAAGAAAGAAAGAAAGAAAGAAAGAAAGAAAGAAAGAAAGAAAGAAAGAAAGAAATGAAAGAAGGAAGGAAGGAAGGAAGGAAGGAAGGGAATGAGAGGGAGGTGCCAAACTGTAGCTTCTGGCTGCTGCTCACTTTGTTTTATTTCCCCTGATATCATGAGAGCAACTTTTCCCTGACTTCCTGTTATAAATATCTCTCTCTCTCTCTGTGTGTTTCTCTCTCTCTCTCTGTCTGTCTGTCTCTCTCTCTCTCTCGGCACAAATATCATTTAAAGTCTCATCAAACACACTCTATGACTATAAACTGATTTTGTTTTTTGTCTTCATAATAATTTTCTGTTTCTTACTCGACGTCGGTGACGCAGTGGGCCCCTCTCAGCTCCCCCGGGTCCAGGTCCCCGTGCGCAAACGCCACGAGCCACCAGCTCATGGCGAAAAGCAGCCAGCTGCTGACAAAAGTTGTGGTGAAGATGACGAGCGTGAAGCGCCATTTCAGGTCCACGAGCGTGGTGAAGACGTCCTGGAGGAATCTGCCCTGTTCACGAATGTTCTTGTGCGCTAAGTTGCACGAGCCGTTCTTGGCGATGAAGCGCGCTTTGTTCACGCGGTCTCTGAACACCGGCTTACGGGGCATCCGGGATGCAAGCCCCGGTAGACCGAACTCCTCCGGGATGATGCTTTTCCTCGGCAGCATCTCGCGCTGGTTCTGTTGGTGAGGAACAAAGAAATAAAAGCGTCAGAGCTGCTTCACAGTCCGGTCAGTGCGTCTTTACGCGCGGGTCCAACATGTCCACCTGCAGGAAAACTCCTCTCCTTCTGAGGACTTTCGGTTGCCTCCTCCGCTCTGCTGCTCCTCTGAGGGCTGGGACGGTCTCCTCTGTGCTTGTTGACGTAGTCCAGCTCCCAGAGTCCAGACCCGCTCAGAGCAGGGTGCTGCTGCCTCCAAGGACGCTCAGACCGTCGGAAATAAGCACATTTCGACTTCAGCGAAGCTTTAAAACAAATAAAAAATCACATTCATCGAAACTTAAGTCTAAAATGTTGTTTCTGAGTTCGAAACAGAGAAAACCCTGAATTATGACCCATGTTTTGATATTTATTCAGACAGCTCCAAGTTTATCTTTTGTGCTTTAAAGCTGGAAAAACTTTTTGATTTGATCCTCCAGGAACTGCAGCGAATGAAGGAGGTTTTCATAATTAAATATTGGACATTAATGTTGATTTACATTTCCTCAAACCACACAAAACAAGCTTCTGTCAGTGCAGGCGGTGAACTTCTAATTCTTGGCTTAATTTTTTTTTTTTTTTTTTTTTTTTTTTTTTTTTTTTAGAAATAACAGTGGTTTAGAATGAAGCTATCTTTTTTTTTCTAGAATCTAAGCTGCTGGAATGAAAGGTCAGATCGATTCAGTGAGGCACTTTAAGAGATTAGAATTAATCCAGAGTTAAAGAAAACACTATTTAATAATTTAAATGTTGTCTCATTGAAGTAATGATGCTTTAAATCAATGCACAGGTCGCAGAAATCTAACACATGGCCACCAGGAGGCGCCATTTAGCAATAAACTGACTCAGCTGCAGGAAGCTGAGGGTCAAACTCAGCAAGAAAAAGAGCTCACTTCACTCAAAACCATTTTTATTATCAGTATACAAGTGTAATAAAAAAATGAGGCACACGTTATAATATTTGATATATACTTTAAAAAAATCTTAGATATACAGAATGTACACTTACAAACATTTAGACTTTAAAAAACATCCATATTAACCTGCACTGTACAAATTAAATCTGGTATTTAAGTTGCATTTATTAACAGTCAGACGTGCATCAGAACCTGTTCTAATCTCTACATGCAAAAGTTAGAATATTTTTTAAAAGATCATCAAATTTCATGATAGAAAATAAAAATTAATAACTGTTTTTTGCATTTGTTTGTTTTTCCCCGTTTTTAAAAGAGACTAAGTGAAAATGTTACAAACCCATCGAGAAAGTTTGACAAGTTCAGAAAAACGTGACAAACTGAACAACTAAATGAAACTCAATCAAAACCAAAAGAACAAAAAGGTGAAAATGATAAAAAAGTTTTGATACAGATGGAAAAACAAACACACACACACACACTGTGGCAGCTTGTTGAGATGAAACAGGAGAATATTTAAAAAAGACTTTATTTGGCGTTCAGTCCGTACGTTACAGTCAGTCTGAAATCTCATTTTAAAGCATTTAATGAATAAAAGGAAGAATAACTGATCACTAAAATACAAAAAGGGACAATAGCACCGCTTTCTGAGTGAGACCGGACGAGCGGACGTGACCGAAGGAAAGACGTTTGAATTACAGGTTCCCACTCTGTAAAAAATGATGCTGCCCTGAAGGTTCAAATGTGTCGTTTTCTGCAACATGCAAAGATTTTCACGACAAAAACTCAGAACGCTTCAAACAACAACAGATCTTTCTCCGTCCTTCTCTTCAGGATTAACCTCAGTCCACTTTCTCAGGTCTTAAGTCGGCTCACGTTGGGTGTCTACTGTCCCCCCGAGGATAATAAGTTCAGCAAAGCATGACTGCAGACAGACAGCGGGTTCTCCGGCTCCAGCCTGAGCGGGGACACCCTACAGTGTTTGCACTAGTGAGAGATAGAAATAAAACTGATAGAACAGAACAAAGGAGGAACTATACCAGAAATAAAACGTGTAAAATCACATGAAACTCCGGCAGCTTTTAGGAAGGGTGTTCAGTTTCTTCTTCCAAGCGATGGTGTTGGGTCACTTTTCTTAAACTGGCATCTAGTTCATGTTATTTTTCTTAGTAACAACAATTTGCCCGTTAAAGGGAAGTTTTTCCTCTCCATTGTAACTTGCTGAATGCTGTAAAGGTCTGTACTCATGGTGGGTTAAGATGAGATCAGACTTCTTATCTTGTCTTGATGTTGGGTTTCTGTTAATAAAATTTATCATCATTTACAGGTTTAGACCTGTTAACTCTTGGAAAGCATCTTGAGATAACGTTTGTTGTGAATTGGCGCTATATAAATAAAGATTGATTGATTGATTGATTGATTGATTGATGAAACTCAGGCAGCTTTTAGGAAGGGTGTTCAGTTTGTTCTTCCAAGCGATGGTGTTGGGTCACTTTTCTTAAACTGGCGTCTAGTTCATGTTAGATTTTCTTCAAACGGGATAAAATCGCAGTAACCACAATTCAAAAAAGTCAAATTTGGCTAAATGGACGCGGAAGCTCCTGTGAGGAACTTTTTGTTTGTGTTGTTTTTGGCGCCCCCTGTGGACAAAGTGGTCCAAAACGAAACACGATTATTTATTAATTAATTTTTTAAGAATCTCACCATTCTTTATCTAACCAGAGAAGTATACAACTCTTTTTTCACATACGTACGTTTTTTTATGAATTGGCGCTATTTCAATAAAGATTGACTGATTGCTATACGACCAATCAGAAACTCCCTGGTTGCCTGTTCTTGACGACTGGTTTAATTTTCACAGGTACAAAAAGATAAAACGGAGGTCCTACAGAATTAAAAACACTGTGGCGTCTGTTTGATAACTCTGGGTAAGAGTTAAAGCTCCTGTGAGGGACTATTGGGCAGTGTTGATTTTGGCGCCCCCTGTGGACAAATCAGTCCTTGATATCTTTTGCAGATTTTTGTTGTTGTTTTTTTTAAATCTCACCTTGTTTTCTGTCACTCATTGATGATTTTTGCTGAAGGAAATGTAGGAATAAAAATACAGTTTTGGCAGCGTGAAGTTTCAGACTGTTAAAAACTCGTAAGAAACTCAATAAGTTTCTTTCTTTTTTTTGTTTTTCTTAAACCAAAGCTGGATCCTGAACGTCTTGAACACATTCCTTGTTTTCTCTTTCTTCTTGGTTCCTGGAAGTTCAGATGTTTCATCAGTGACGTCTGTTGATCGTCTTCCAGAGGAATCTCTGCCATGCTGATCTCACTGACGGATGAAACATCCAGAGAACAAAAACCCTCCTGATGCCTCTCCTTGTTTTACGAGCCGCACGTCACGGAGATGTTTGCAGAAAATCCTTTTTGCGTTGATTTTCTTTGTCAGACGTTGACTTTGAAATCCTCGTTTTTGAATTATGATGAATCAGCCAAGGCGAACACGTTCAGAGTCTGTTCTATCAGCCTCATTTCTACGTCAGAATTTGGCATAAAAATGTGGATAAACTGCATCACATAAGACTAAGATTACACACAGACGAGGCTGAAGTTTGGGTGATGCATCAAATCAACCCCAAAACCAACCAATCAGATCACAGGACTACAAACTTCCCTTTCTTCCATATTATTGCATAATACAAGTGCTAAAAAGTGATCAAACTAATACGTGTTGTGCATAGATTTAAATCGAAATGTTTGATATCTTTAACAAAATAATTAAAGACTTTAAACTCCTAAGCTCAAAGCTTTTAAAAACTTGAAAAACTCGTCATATATCTGATTATCTACATATTTCCAATATGTAAACACTGGATCAGTTCATGTGACTAACAGGTAAATGATGGATCTTGAGTCTGAAAGTTTAAAAGAGAAGTCAGTGTTTAACTGGCTGACCGGCTGAAAGATTCAAGTACGACTTTTCAAATACTTCATCAGACGATCAGCCGTGTTTGTGGATCAGGTTTTCCTCCGTTTAGTGTCACAGGAGTCCCGTCACCTTGAAAAGTTCTGCATAAAAAAAAACAAACAAAAAAAACCCCGACCAACTGATCAGTCTATCGGACGATCACTTTGCGACTGCGAGTCGTCTACATGTCGGCCTTGACGAATGAAGCGAACATGCCGTCCTCCTGCTCCAAAAGAGTCTCAGGTTTGTCGTACTCCAGAATGTTCCCTCGCTTCATCACGATGACCAGATCGGCTGTCAGGATGGTGTGGACTCGGTGCTGGAGACACAGAAAGAGAGGAGATGAGTTCCTCTGAGAGCAGCAGAGATACCACATTTAAACGAACTCGGCATGCGCTCAATGACACGCTCATCTCCGGGCTCGGTGATGGATTAGTTCGTGGTTTCCAGCACCAATCAGCATGCGTCACTTCAACACTTCAGAAATCATCAAGAAATGATAATACTTGATGAATTTAAAGGCAAGACCCCTGGTTTAAATCTCCCAAAGTCCGACGTTATGCAGACGATGTTGTCCTCTACGTTTGAGGCAACACATCGTTAAAAGCTAAGTCTGGACTCGTTGAGGTTCAACAGAAAGCCTAACCAACCCCAGACGAAGACGAGCGCCCATCCAGAGCCAAGAATTCAGATGCTTTCAGATTTTTTATGAGGTATAGAGTCGGGAAAACGGAAGCTAAATTCTGTAGCATCAGATATTCAATCGCAGGGGTTCAAAACTCTTCATTTATCAGCTTTTATTTTGTTTGAAGTGAAATTTGGAGAAGACTTATTGGGTCTAAGGTGACTTCATAAGGACGATGGAATTGCCATCAGGGCTTGCACCCTGATCCAAATCAACAGGATGATCATGACAAGAGTTAGCATGCTCCATTCCAAAACTTCAAGCATATTTTGAACCCTAAAAACTCTGCATGCAGGAATAATACAGAGCGTCCAATTTGCACTTCACGGTACATCAAATATCTGCGAACGGCATGCAGAATTTCTGATCCGATACCAACCAGGCTGTGAGAGGCAGCAAGGCTTCAGCAGACCCCGACTCAGCCAGGAAGAGTTTGAAGAAACAGAAACAGATGGAAAAGGAAAAGAAAGAGGAGAGTTGAGGCGGGGTGGTCTGTGCTGATCCGGGTCTACTTGTGAGTCCTCACTAACACACTGAAGAGGCTCTCCTCTTGTGCTAGCAGGTTGGGACCCGAGTCACTTTCCACCAAGATCCCTGAGGAGAAGACCAAGACCTGCTCGGCGTCCAAGATAGAGGACACACGGTGCTGGGGGGACGGAGGTAGAGAGCACAGAGAGAAAAGAGCAGAAAGAGGAGGCAGGTGGAGGAAAAATGGAAAGAACAAAACAGATTATGGGAGAAAAGAAACGAGGGAGGTTAGAGTGAAGTTAGACAGAAGAGAGCAAACAGGACAAGACAGAAGGTCAGGAAAGGAGAGCAGAAATATGAAGCGAACTCTGAAGAGGACTGATTTTACTCTACAGACACTGAATACATTTGGAATAATAAGTTCATGTCGAACGAACAAACTCAGCGACCTGCAGGACGGAGGTTTGTTGGTAACCTGCTTCAAAAGACGACTTACAGCGATCGTGACGACTGTTCTGTCTGCAAACGCCGTCATCACGACTTTCTGTAAGATGTTTTCCTGCAGAGAGAAGAGGAAGAGAAGAATTTAACAGCTGCTATTAAAAAAATACCTGAAAAGAAGAATAAGAAACGGTGTGAGAAAACTCTCATGACCTGACGTCTGAAACCCACCGTGGCCATGTCTATGGACGCCGTGGCCTCGTCCATGATGAGGATGCTGCTCTTTCTGACGAAGGCTCGGGCCAAACAGAAGAGCTGCCTCTGACCCACGCTGAAGTTCTCTCCTCCTTCTGTCACCACCGCGTCTGAACACAGACAGAAAACCAGGCGAACAGAGTTAAATATTCAACCAGCAACAACTTCGACTGGAAAATTAAGACGATAAAACCTTTTTTAATTTATTTTCCAGCGTTTTTTTTAGGCCTTTAGAGAAGAAAACCGGATGAGAGTCTTGGGACAACAGATCAGTAAGTACCGAGTCCTCCAGGCAGAGCCTTCACCATGTTCTTCAACTGAGCGATCTCCAGAGCCTCCCACAGCCGATCATCAGTGCACGTCTTCTCTGGATCCAGATTAAACCTGCAGGAAGAGGACACAGATTACACTTGAGTCCCTTTTCTCTAAACCAACAGATTATTACAGCTCCCATCAGCAGGTCTTGGGTTAAAAACAAGAAGATAGAGACAACAGCCGGCTTGCTCTGTTTTCATGATGGAAGATTTAGACGGGTTTGGTTCAGGTCTGACATGGAAAGGCGTAGACAAGGGATACTGTGTATTTAAGGTGGATAAATCACGTTTATCCCATCTAATTTCTGTAAATGTGTTTTTTTCTGTAACAATAGGACATTAAATGGTGCAATACCACCATAAATTGGTTGAAAAAATGGAAAAAAGAAAAAAAAAGATATAAAATTGGAACAAAAATGGAAAAAAGACAGAAAAAAGATTTAAAATTGGACCAAGAATGGAAAAAAGAAAAAAGATTTAAAATTGGAACAAAAATGGAAAAAAGAAAAAAAAAGATTTAAAATTGGAACAAAAATGGAAAAAGAAAAAAAAAGATTTAAAATGGGAACAAAAATAAAAAAATAAAAAAAAAAGATTTAAATTTGGAACAAAAATGGAAAAAAATGATTAAAAATTGGAACAAAAATGGAAAAAAAATGATTAAAAATTGGAACAAAAATGGAAAAAAGAAAAAAAAAAAAAATTTAGAACAAAAATGGAAAAAAAAATAAAAGATTTAAAATTGGAACAAAAATGGAAAAAAGAAAAAATAAAAGATTTAAAATTGGAACAAAATTGGAAAAAAAAAGAAAAAAAAAGATTTAAAATTGGAACAAAAATAGAAAAAAGAAAAAAAAAGATTTAAAATTGGAACAAAATGGAAAAAAGAAAAAAAAGATTTAAAATTGGAACAAAAATGGAAAAAAGAAAAAAAAGACTTAAAATTGGAACAAAAATGGAAAAAAGAAAAAAAATTAAAATTGGAACAAAAATGGAAAAAAGAAAAAAAAGACTTAAAATTGGAACAAAAATGGAAAAAATAATTTAAAAAAAGAATTAAAATTGGAACAAAAATGGAAAAAGAAAAAAAAATTAAAATTGGAACAAAAATGGAAAAAAGTTTCCTTCTGAGATGATTTCTTAATTTCTGGCTTCCCAATGAGATGGTTCGAGTCATGGTGTGACCGATTCTGTGAGTGTTGGAGTCAGTGTGAGTCAAACTGTGCTTTAACACCACAGAAACATCTAAGATAACAGAGTGAAACAGTTACTGTCGACCATTCACCTCAAGCTGACGCTCACATAAACAAGAGCTGTATTAAAACGCCAAGACACACACACACACGCAGACACACACGTTATCTGGAGCGACATATCTGTCCAAACAAACAGCACATGCTCTTTGTCTTTCATAACAAACACGGAGTCACTGTCTCCTCTCCTAACACAAACACACAGGGGTTGTGTGTGTGTGTGTGTGTGTGTGTGTGTGTGACCGACAGAGAGCGACCTCCTCAGCCCGTGACGTCTGTGACCAAAGTCAGATTAGGTCTCAGTCAGAGTTCCCACTGTGTTTTAAACCACTAACCCCACAGCTGGGACTGAGTGTCGTCATGTGACCACAGCGTCTCAGCGCACATTTCTGTTCTATCCGTTATTTCCACTCATGTTGATAAAGTTTGGTTTCTGCTTCATCTGAGAGTTTCTTTTTTTAACTTTCCCAGTTATCTTTGAACCTGTGGACTCAGAGTCCAGCTGAAAGAAACGAGTCGACTTTAATTCTGTTTATTTGCAACAAACTGAGATAAAAAGTGACGTTTTTGGTTCTTTTCTACGACCCCAGATCCAATGAACGTTGTGTTAAACGTAAATAAAAACTGAATATTTGATAATTTGCAAACTTTAAAACTGAAATATGTGTCATCATTTTCTGCTGATCTCTGGAGTGAGAGCCTGCAGCACTGGAAACACGAAACATCTTTAAATGAATTATCTCCAGCTATTAAAGAGCTCTGTCAGGGTTTGTTCCATATTCAGCTTCCAGCCTTTCTAAAACAGTACCATGGTTGTTCGGTTGTGGTGTTTTTTGTGTTGCTGCAGTCGTGAACGATGTTGAACCACCTTGAAGGACAGAGCGGGGCTGTCATGAGTCCCTGGATTTAGCTTTTCAAGGAACGTTTGGGAACTTCAAGGAACAGGGAACGGACGAGAAGCAGGAATAAACTGAAGCTTTGTTCATGTGTGTTTTTACCTGATAGATCCACTAAATAAGACGGGATCCTGCAGGATGATGGAGAGTCTGGACCTGAGAGTCTGCAGAGGAAGCTTACAGATGTCGATGCCGTCAATGATGATCTTTCCTGCAAAGAGAGAAAATGAAGACACACGCTCAAACCTCCGTCACAAAATACTCCCACAAAGAAACGCCCCTCGGTTACTGAGACGGTGACTGAATGTGTCACAGCTCCCTGCCTCAGCCTCTCTGAAATACTGGACTCTGCGTCGCAAAATTCAAGGATTTTTAAGGTTGGAAACTTTTCTTTGGAAAATTTTCTGGGAATTTTCCAAATTTTATATGAACTGCATTTACCACATCATAAAAAATGTAAACAAAATAAATATTTTCTTTAATTATACGCGTTCTTAAATCAAGAAGATGATAAGAAGAAAAAAAAATGAAAATTTTCAGGAAATTTTTACAAATTGATGGCAACAAACTCCTGAAAATTTCCAGTATTCCTGAGAAATTTTCAGGAAACTTTCCTGAAATTTACCAGAAATTTTCCAACCCCTTTGCATCCCTATTTGTTGCACATCAAATTAAAAAATCAGAATCAGAATCAGAACTTCTTTATTGATTGAGAGAAAATTGAGATTTTTGTAGATTAACGGGAAAATTTCCAGCTAAAAAAAAAAAAGTCCACAAAAAATAGAAAATTAAAGCTTTTTGACTCGTTTTTTGAGGGTGAATTTGCATGAGTTAAACACAAAGTAACTTCACCAACATCGCAAATATGAACGTCATTGGTAGCTGTAATAAATAACGTTTTTTCTGCTTTACTTTGTGTTTTTTCTCACAGGAAAAATGTGAGAAATTTCCAGACAAAAACCTCACGAGCATAATATCAGGTTCTATATGTTTTCTGAGTCTCTGTTTCAGACTGAAGTCGGCCCTTTGAACGTGTGTTTTTCTTGTTTACGATCATTTTTTTTTTCCTGTTGAACGCACTGATTTTTTTTTTTTTTTTTTTTTTTAATTTTTATTCAGCTTTGCATATTTGTACATACAAACCTCATTTGCTGAAATACATTCAAAGTTTTTCAAAAACTATTTACATTTCGGCAAATGCCTAAAATTGAACAGGTCAAAATATATATATGTGTAAAAGTGGAAAAAAAAAATATATATATAAAAGATCATGGCAGCATCTTCACCCACATAAAGAGGATTTCATTTATACAGTTGCATCCTCTTCATCTAAATATCTAACACATCTGTTTTCTGCACACAGACAGTTCATAAACCATAATAAAGAGAATACATCTGTAAATATTTATACATACCCACACATACAATTTAACACATATACACACATATTCTCACACTTTTCAGCACTGATTGATTTTTAAGGTAATGGAATAAAAGACGTTCTCTCAGCTCAGTGAAGAGCTCCATCAGCTGGACTCTGCTCTGCTTTCTCTTTATAAGGAAATGCTGCTGACACTCCTCTTAATTTACTGCTAAATGAACGGTCCGTCCAGCTGTGTTTACCCTACTTGTGTGTGTGTATATGGAAAAAGTGAGCATGTAATCTCATCTCTGTCTGAGTAATCTGTCTGAGAGCTGTCATCTTAATCCAGACTAGAAACAGAACGATACCGTTACACTTTTAAAATCCGATAAATAAAATCAGACAGCTTTAAAGCTTTTATAACGGCCGTCTGTAAAGAAATACGACTCAGAGTCTGGAAATGACTGCGAGGAAAAGGAGCCGCGTCTCTTTTCATGTCCTTATTTTTCTCCTCTGATACAAGAGTCCACTTCAGGTCCTCCTGTCGGGGATTTAAAGTAAAGCAGCACAAAGGAGCTTCGGATCGTCACTCAGAGACCTACAGGGGTGTTTAAAAAGAGACGGGACCATAAATATTTCCCTAACCTGAGCATACACTCCCTTAAAGCGAGGAGAAGGTTTGAAGATCACACAGCGGAGCTCTTTAACGGAGGTCTGTGTTTATTCTGCATGTCCCTTAAATTATCTTTGAGCTTTGTTCGAGTCCCGTTTGTCTAAAAATGGGTCGAGATGTTTGAATCTGAACTTAAAGGACCCTGAGCCTTTAAAGATGATCACATGTCCTCATCGTAGGCTCGTTCAGTGTTTCTGGAAAGCATTTTTAAATCACTGGAGTTAAAATGACATTTTCATTTCATTTCATCAGCAGGAGGGGGAGGTGGAGCGTACATCTCGCCCTGACGAAGGTGTCATCTTGCACCAACAGGCTCCTTGACCCTGAGTATGCTTACCTGTACTCTTTCAAACATCTCTTTTTACTTCTTTCCTCTTTTACTCCACTAAAGGGGAAGTGGGGGGAGGTAGAGCGTGCAGCCTGACACACTGAGGTAAGCTCTCACCAATACAGGCTTCCCAACCTTACAGGTTTCCCAACCTCTCTCAGCTTCCTCCTCTCACTTCTCTCATCTCGTCCTTGTAACGAGGGAGGAGGGGGAGGTAGAGTGTGCAGACTAACCTGGCAGGAATCAGCTCATGCAAACACAGGTTTCCTGTTTTCTGTCGAGTTTAACTTTACATCCTGCTCTGTGTTCTCTCTTGTCTCGTCTTTTATTACAGAGGGCACGGGGGAAGGTAGAGCATGCAGCCTCCCCCCCCTGCTTACCCAAAGTCTGCCTTTGTTTTCTCTCACTTCAGGGGGAGGTACAGAGCACAGCCTAACCTGGCAAAGGCAAGCCATCCTCCTCTTTGTTCTCTTCCACTTTGTTCACCTCTTTCATTATTACAGGGGGGAGGTAGAGCATACAGCCTAAACCTTGCTTCATGCTTGACGCGACTGCAACGTACACACGACTCTGTGCCAGTGAATGACGTCATTTTAGCAGTCTCTCAAGCAAAAAATGTCCTGAAAACGTCAAAACTGCCAGATGGAGACGTGCGAACGAACAGGAGCTCCTGGTGTCCAAAAATGTCAAAAAAAAAAAGTCAAAAACAAACAAACAAAAAAATTTCTCTCGTCTCTTCCTTTCTTAAAGGGGAAGTAGAGGGGGGAGGTAAAGCGTGCAGCCTAACCTGGAAAAAGGTAAGCTCTTTTTATCCTGGCTCAGCCAGTAGAGCATACAGGTGAGCCCTTACCAAATCAGGTTTTTAAGCCCCACTCTGATCCCCTGTCTTCCTTCTATCTTTCTTCTCTCTCCCCTTCTTTCAGTGGGGGGAGGTAGAGCATACATGCTGCCTCGACTTAAAGATAGAAACAAGCTTCCTCCCCTGAATCTGTCTTTCCTGAACTCTTTCAGACTTTTCTCTCACCAACACTTCCCTTCCCAAACGGAGTATCTCTCCATACACTCCTCTCTCTCCATATGGAGGGGGGTTAAGGGGAGGTAGAGCATGCCAGGGTGAGGCTGTGGGTAAGATCTGCTTTATAATAAACTATTATACTCTGAAGTTCATCTTCCTGGTCCTAGAACTGATCCATGATGAAGACCAAGGAGAAGAAAGAGACAAAGCAACAGGCGTACTGATTCTTTAAAGTCAAACTGTTTCTCAAAAGCTACGTGAGGCCCAAACCCAGAGGGAGGGAAATCCTTCAGCAGATCCTCCAAACACACCAGAGCTCACTCCCAGAATCCCTCACTTTAATGAGACATAAACAAACCGAAGCACAAAAAGACAACGAACGATGAAGGAGTGCAGAAACAGAAAGCAAAGATGAGAGCAGTGGAAACTCTGCCTGTATGTGTGTGTGTGTGTGTGTGTTTTCAGGGGGTGACAGGAGACAGACCCACCTTCAAATATGTCCACCATGTTGAAAAAAGCCAAAGACAGCGACGACTTCCCGCTGCCCGTCCGACCGCAGATCCCCACCTAACGGGAAGAGGAGAAAATGAAGTTCAGGGTCGCACCCGAGCGAGACTTCAGACACCTGAGTGAGAGCAGGGTGTCAGGAACATGCCGAGCGTGGACGGTGTTTGGTCATTAGGTGTCAGTTCAGAGGTAAAGAGGAGCAGCTGGCTGCGAGGTCACCGTGGAAACAAGAAACAGGAGAAACAGAAGCTCAGAGTCGAGGGGAAATCTTCTCAACGGCTTCTTTATAAATAAAGTTTGATTCTTCGAGTTATTTATTAAACCAGGACAAATCAAAGAGAGATGCTTTGAGAGGAGGTGGAGGTAGGAGAGTGACGGCCTTTTCTCTTCAAATTATGCATTAAAATCTGCAGATTTTCAACCTTGAAGTCACAAAAACTTACAAAATAAAACCACACAGACAAAGAAACTCAGGCTCAGAGTTACTTCATGCATCATTCGGTGTTTCTGAGCCACGTTTGAACCAAATTTGTCACCCGAAGTGTTTCTTAAAGAAATCTCACACCCATGAATATTTGCTCTCAGTGGAGTGAAAGTTATTTCTAACTTGTTTTTTTAGAAATTCACCTTTTTGTTCGCTCAGAAACCTCAAAAATGGTGAAGAATCAACCAGGAGTCTTCTGATTTTCTGCAGGTCGTCACAGATTGGGATAAATCCGTTAATTCTTGTGACGCTGGGATGATTTTTAATTCATTTTTTGAACCGTTGTGGAGCAAAAACACTGAGTGTTTGTAGAAGCCCAGCGCAGAGCTGGTGCTACGATCTGAGTATTACATTTTGATTGGTGGTAGATTAAAAACCAGACAATGGATCATTCTTTAAATCCAGTATAAACAACAAAAACCAGACCATCCAGACCGCTGTTGTTCACATACACCTCATCACACTTTTTACATTTACATACATGAAAAATACGGCCATGACATTTCCGAATTTAGAAAAAATGTCCATTTTCATTTTTACGTAAGTCTATAAATTTGAAGGTTTGGGATAAAAGGATTGTACGGACATTCAGCAAAAGTTTTATGCAAAAAATGACACCTGAGCATGTAAAAACATAAATCCATGCTCTGGTAGACTTGTTATAGCGGGTCATAAAGGGTTAAATCTGTCTGACATTCTTGGGTATCTCCCTCCAAACTCAAGACGCCAGTTTTGAAACATACATATCTCAACAATTGTTGGTATGTTCAGAGTTTAGAGGTTTATCCTGCTGGATTAATCTGAATATATTTGACGTTTTACGTCCTTAAATCCACTGAGTCATGTGACATGGCATGGCGTGGCGTGTTTACCCTCTCCTGTCCTTCTCTCCACGCTCGCCGTCGAACATTTACGTCCATCTATAGATGTGCCACCAGTCTGTGATTTCAGCATAATGTGAGCCCTGTGTGTTCCCAACAACAGCGTGTGAAGTATGAACCAATGAACGCGGTGTAAAGACGCATCAGAAGATTGATTAAAACCAAACAGCTGTTTTAAATCAGGCTCTGAATGTTACATCTTATCACTTTAATAAATATTACTAACTGACCTTTAACCTGTGAGCTAGGCATCCCAACCAGAAATATTTTAATCAGTATTTTCAATTCAAAATTAAAATAATTTTCATGCATGTATTTGTGTAAGTACCTGTGTTTATGTATGTTGGTTTTATATGTATATATGTATGTATGTGCATGTATTATACAGTATATGTGTATGTGTGTGTGTCCATGTATGTATATATATGTATATATATGTATATGTATGTATATGTATGTATGTGTGCATGTATTATATATATATATATATATATATATATATATATATATATATATATATATATATATATATATATATATATGTATATTGTTTGTTTATTTTTAATTACTGTTTTCTTTTATTATTATTATTATTATTAATATTATTATTATTTCTATTTATTTATTTATTAATTGTTTTTTACTATTATTACTTTTATTTTCATTTATTTATTGGTATTATAAATTATGGGTCTATACATTTGGCTAATTGGTACTTTTTTTTTTCATTTGTTTACTTGTCTTTGTTTCTGTTTTAGATGCGCCACAGTATATTTGTATTGACGGTGGAATCGCTTGTGGAGTTGATGTTCTTTTGAATAAACCAATCTTTAAAAAAAAAAAATAAATAATAATAATTTTAATTCAATTACTGGACATTCCAGGCAACCCCAATTTGAATTCCGGGCGACCCCATGTGGGGTCACAACCCCAAGGTTGGAAAACACTGGAGCAGGAATCAGTTTATTTATCATAAACAAACACAAACATCATGAAGTTACCTTAACATTATTGGGATATAATGATTCTACAGAATAATTTAGGGTATATTTTAGTAAAAATGAGACATTAAAACACCTTTGTCATTAAAACGTTGCTTTCAAAGGAGAGATTTTAACTCTTAATAAACTGGAAAGATTAAAAAGTCGCAGATATGTCCTTTAATCTAATTATAAATTTACTGTTTCTATGAAAAATAAAGGATGAGACTCTTTAAAGGATGTTAAAAGGAGGCAGCTTCTCTGCTTCTGACTGTCGTCTCCCTGCCCCGTCCTCCTCACAGCTCGGTGTAAATTACCTTCTGTCCCGGTTCGATGTACGCGTTGACGTGTTTGAGGACAGGTTTGAGCATGGGGTCGTAGCGCACACACAGGTCCTGGATCTTGATCTCACCGTCATGAGGCCAGTTCTCGGGCACCTGAGAGGAGTCTGCGAGGAGAAACACAGGAGGGTGGTTTATTTCACGCCGGAGGAGAGGAGTGTGTGTAGTTTAAAGAGCACAGGCGGCTAAGTGTGTACGTCACAGTCCTGCTTTATGTAAATATGGAACATATAGAACATAGAGAAGTCATAACACTGTAGAATTACAGGAGGTGGTTTCCATAGTTACCCACCACCACACAGTTATACTCTCACTACCTCAATCTCTCTTCTATCGTTTCTTTAAAGCATCTTTTTACTCTCACAGGTGCATTTAAGAAAAAAGATGGCATCCTTTAAAGTAGATCTGGCTGACTAGAAAGCAAGCGCTACACATCTGCACAGAAACCGCACTTTGCTGAATGGAGTACTGCATTGTACGCTAATGTGACTCATACTCCAGATTTTAAAGTTATATATTTGTGCTTTTAAACTTTTATTTTTGAGAGGAAAGGACAGAGGATGGAGCTGGGAGAGAGAGAGGGAATGACATGCAGGAAGGGGCTCGAAGCAAATCCGAGGCCAAGTCTGAACCCATATTCCAGAATTTACGGTAAAGACCAAATGATCCGTATTTTCTGCTTTTTGGATACGAGAGTTCGATAACATCGATGTTACTTTTTAAAGTATTCGAGAATTTACCTGTGCTTTAAATTTTCACAGATTTGGAGGACAGGAGGAGTACACAAAAACGCCACCATATTTGATAACCAAACTCCAAAGACGTGAACTATTTTGATCCTGCTGATGATCCACTTCCTCCTCTGTGGCGCTTTGTTTTTGTTAGATTTTGATAAATCGATGAGAAACAAACCTCTCCTCTGCAGCTTCCCTCCCTCTTTAATCAGATAACACACCACTGGAAGCAGAAACACCGGAGCCTACGTGCTACATTATTACTACAAAGAGAAGATAAGCTCATCACAGCTCTGCTGCTGGCTCCGTCTGAGTTTGTTACTCCCTAACGTTTTTTTATCAGTCACTCTGGAAGCTTCCATGATGTCAGAGAGGAGGAGTATTTTATTTGATGGTTTCACTGTAAACCACATGATGAGGAGGAGTCACACAAACTGGCTTCTTTCTTTTCTGTATCTGTGTTTCCTTCGCTTTTCTTCAGTCGTCATCCTTCAAGCTCAGGATTTGGGATGTTTCCAGAAATTGTTCTCTCTGTTTTGGAAACAGATTCTTTGGCAGAGTTTCTCTTTTTTTTTTTGTGCAAAGATTTGTTCTGATACGATTAATCTCACTGTAACAAAATATCAGAGTTAGAAAATCAGAGCTGTGTGTTCTGCAGAGTTTGTGTTTCACCACAGCAACAGACGACTCGTAAAGTTACACACACACACACACACACACACACACACAGTGAAGCAGACTCCGTCCACCTCTCTCACAGTCTTTGGTCCAAACTTCATAAATTATTAAAGCTTTTATCGTATGAAGAACTCCGTTACCCATAGTTCCATCGTAGTTCTCCGATTCCGTGCTCAGGAAGCTGTTGACCTTCTTCACGGCGGCCATCTGGACCTCCAGGTCTGCCAGGTTCCTCACGACCCAGTTCAGGTAGTTTGTGACCTGAATGATGAGGCACAAGACACGAGGTGTGTGTCTGGACTTTAACCATGAATGAACTACAATAATCTCGTCCTCGTGATCTGATCCTGCTCAGATTACGACAGCAGGTTTACACACAGTAACAGAACAAACTGACTCACAGTGAGGGCGTAGGTGAGCCCGAGGCCCACCAGGCTGGTGGACGTGGTCAGTGGATTCCATATGGAGGCGACCGCTGCTGTCAGCACGATCACGGCTCCCAGGTAGTCCTGAACCGACACAGAATACTTCTGATTAACACGACTGATTACAAACGAATGGATCTCACAAAGTCAACCAACATCTAAATGATTTGCTTTGAATAGAATAGAGTAGAATAGAGTAGAATAGAATAGAAACGAATAGAATAGAATAGATCTTTCCTGTCGCTGCACATTGTCCAACAAAACTGAAATGCAAGTCGTCTGTGCAAGTAGATCGTAAAAGACGGCTGAATAAAGATGAATGGTGAATAAAATCACAATAATGGGCTAAAAAAAAATAGCACAGACTCCTTCTACGGAGTCCCTGAAGGGACATAGGCAGAAACACTAAAAATAATTTGTTTCTCGTGCTCACCAGAAACTTTCCAGTGCGCACAAGAAAGTTTCTGGTGAGCACGAGAAAATTTCCAGTGCACATGTGAAACATGTACTTTTATTTTTTCTGCCGGTGTCCCTTTAGGGACTCCGTAGAATGCGTGAGCACGTGAAACTTTTGCGTGCTCACATGTAGTTTTAGAGAAACTTCACGTTTCTCTAAAACGACATGTTTCTCCTGCTCATGCAAAAGTTTCTGGTGCTCACGTGAAACTTTTTTTTTTCTGCCTATGTCCCTTTAGGGACTCCGTAGCATTCAAACTATTTCACTGTCACTAATTATTAACCCATAAGGGGCATTTATTGCTTTTTGGTTTTGTAATGTAAATCAAGAGCAACAGGTCAAAAACAAAGAGGTGATGTTTTTATTGTTATCCTTTTTTATTTACCGTTTTTAATCTACACCCCCTGAATTTAACTCTCTAATGGTGGATAAAAAATGTTGGGATACTGTTGTGTAAATTAGATGTTTCTTAATGTGTTTGTGGACAAACTGGTCACTAAAGCTGCAAAATTTCAGGAATTTTCAAAGTCGAAGTATTTCAATGGGAATCTTCAGAAATTAACGAGAATTAACAGGAATTTTCTGGAAATTTTCAGGAATTTACATTAACTGGATTTACCTGGTCGTGTACATGTGTCAACATTAAATGTTTTGTTTTGTTATAAGCACACACACATGCAAACATGTCTAATGCAATATTTTTCAACCAAGTTGACAACAAGAAAAAAGTCCTGAAAATTTTCTGAAAAAAAAAAAAATTTCACAGGATTTTTTAGGAAAATTTTTATTTCAGTTGACGGCAACAAACCCTGAATTTTTCCAATATTCCTGAGGAATTCTTGAAGAACTTTCCTGAAATTTACCAGAAATTTACCCAACACCCTACGTGGTAACCATCCATGTGAGACATCAAGGAAAACTTTCCAACCAATCATTTCTTTACACTCATTCATTCAGTTTGCCTTTATTTACGTTTGTCACGTCACTTTTTGCCCCTTCAAAAAAAAATTTTTTTTTTCTAAAATTTGAGAAAAAACTTCCAGAAGTTGTGCGGGATTTTTTCTTTAGTTACTTTAGATGTAACCGTCTCTGTGCTGTCTGATAAGTTGATGTGTGGAGTTTTTTTCTGTTCTTGATTTTCTAAAATTCAAAAAAAAAAAAATTTCAAAAAAAAAAAAAGAAATAGAAGAATCAAACCGTCTCACCGTCCGGACCTCCAGCCAGCGGTTGGCGGCGGATAGAAACAGGTAGGCCGTGTTGTTGGTGTCTGTGAGCTCCAGCATGCGCTGTTTAAACCGCGCCTCGTGTCTGAAATACAGAAACATTTAGTGATGATAGCTGGTGTTTAAAGGGTTTGATCCCTTTAAAAACTCTTTTTATCTTTGGATTTATGACTTTTTTTTTTATCCACTTTCATCGTCGAGCATCCTGTTTGGACCCAACAAGGAAAAATAAATGTGCAAGAAAATAAACAGGATGTTAAAAACAGACAAAGAAAAGGCTCGAGTGTTATTAGAGCTGAAGGTTTGATCATCTTAAGGGGAGCAAGTTTACATGATAATGGAAACGGGAGCGAGACCACATCACTGCCAAGAATGTGTCCCCACAACAGATTCACTGTTTCTGTGTACGTGTGTGAGGCAGAGACAGTCCGCAGGGAGGAGAGCAGAAACATGAGAGCATTAATGTTGGATTACAGCGAGGATGGGAAAGAGGGCGAAGGCAGAAAAACAAAAACCTCACGTGTAACTACGAACGTAACAAGCACCAAAATGACTCTAAGTATTTATATTTCTGATATTATCTCCACGAAAGCTTCTCACACACAGCTGCTGAGAGGAGTCCTGATGACACCAAGTCTCTTTTTTTCCTGTGAGATTGTAAACTGGAACAAAACTAAACACGCAAACCGATTCATTACGAGCTGATTCCTGTCGTTCCCACGGCTGCAGGAGAAAAACATTTTCATCATCAAAGCAACACGTGTTGCATGTTCTAAAACTTCTAAAATGTAAAATAATACAGATGAAGTAGTTTTAGTTCATCTTCATGACTCCACCAAAGCTTTCTGGTTTTCTTTCGTTGACAACATTCTCTTCTGTTGTTCCTTTTCTTTAAAATCATGTAACTAAGACAGATGTTGTTCCAAATGATAAGCTGTACAACGGAGCAAACATCCATGTTTGGTCTTTGATTTTCTCATCCCGACATCTTCTCTTTGCTACCTGTGTCTCTGTGTTTTACCTGAACGCTCGTATGGTTGTGAGACCTTCAGCCGTCTCAGAGAAGTGGCAGAGCAGAGGGAGCTGAGTGGAGTCATCCAGGTCCTGCAAGTCCCTGAGAACGAGAACATTCAGTCGTTCACACGTTTTCAACTCATTTCCTGATCAGCAGATCAGAGATGCACGTGTGTGACATTGGACTCACCTCGAGGCGACCCGAAAGTACTTCTGGATGAAGTAGAAGGCGACCCCCAGAGGAATCAGAGCGATGAGGAAAGCCGGAGTGATCACAGAAATGACGCCGATGGCCGACAAACAGAGCAGCGTGGATCTGGTCAGAGACTCGAGCGTTGGAGGAATGTGCTGACGAAGACAAAGAGAAGATGCGGTGAGAGTGAGAAATATTCACGGACAGCTGGAAGTCGCTGAATGGTCTGAGGAGAAACCAAACAACTGTTCTCCGTGTGGCTCAGACATACCTGGTCGATGATGTTGGTATCAGCTGAGAACCTGTTGAGGATCTGACCCAGCGGGGTGATGTCGAAGAACCTGAGGATAAAAACGTCTCAGTTTGAAAAGATAACTTTTTCCCTCAGAGTACAAAAAGACAAGTTTTATAAACCATGGTCTAAATGGACTGAGTATGTAAAACATGTAAGATCAGACTTTAACTGACCCTTGTTTTTTTTTTTTTTCTGTTTGTTTTATGGTTTTAACTCTAAATTGTGAAAACATGCTCTGTACACCTTGGTTTTATTTAACTATTCTGCACCTTACTTGATTCAGAAATAGTGAGCTCCCTGGTTCTGTGGTTCATTTGTTCTAATAGATAACTGATTGAAAAAAGTTTGAAAAAGTTGGGAAAACATTATGGAAAAAGACTCTCAGACTTTCTACACCAATCTTCCCCAGGTCCCTGCTGGCTGAAGGGGGGGACAAACAACGAACATTTACCTGTAAAAAGAGAAGGATGTCTGCTATGTGACTAAAATTATATGTATTGTAAACCAAACTGTATTTTCCCGAACAAAAAGACAATTTAAAAAAAAAAAAAAAAGTCTCAGTTTAGACGATCCGTACAAAAAGATGCAAAACGAAACGACACAGTACAATTCTGACTGTTCAGGGCTCGAAATTCACGTTTTGATCACCAGTCAGTTGGCTGGTAAGTTTCTGAAGTTAGCCAAATATTTTCCTGTGCAAAAAAAGACAGATTATTAGAGACTATTAATATAAACAGTGTGGATTATTCATTGAAAATAAACTGATTATACCATAGCACACTTTTTTTATAAACGATCTATGTCCGGCATTTGAAAAAATGTTTAATTTCGTTAGTTTCATAACATTTAATTTTCATCCACCTTTCTGTCGTCTCTGCCCCATCTGGTCCCCCAAGGAAAAAAATTCTAGACACGCCCCTGTTTGCTGCGTAGCAGGCTGTAGTTGATGGTTTGTACCACTGCGGGAGGAGCACTGAGCATGCTCAGGCAGTTCAGGAAGTTTATGTGAAGAGAGGGAGGAGAGGGAGGAGAGGGCCACTCTTCCACAAGTTGAGACCGACACACCACGGTGTGTAACGATGCGTTCCTATGGAAACCGCACTCACGCATCCAGCTGGTATGATGGTAAAATGCTTCATTCATCACCAGCTGAGCTGGATAGTGAGTTTTTTTATACCTGCCAAACTGAATTTTCACTCAGGACTTGATTCCATCGAGACCCCGATGCGTGGTTGAACAGACGGACACTTTCATCTTTTTTTAAGACACGACTTTTTGACTCGTTTTGGACTTCAGGCGCAGACTTTGGTACCTGATGGGAGCATGGATGATCTTGTTGAGGAGGTTGTGATGAAGGTTGGTGGCTGCAGAAAGACCCAGAAACTCCACGGTGAGGGAGGTGATGAGACACAACGTGATACCGGCCGCACACAGGATGATGAACACCAGCAGGTGGAAGGAGATCATCACCTCCTGTAAGACAAACACTCATAACGCAGCAGGAAACCAACATTTGTTACGATTTAACCTCTGGATTTATTTATTACCTCGCCGCCGTCGCCGGTGGAGCTGCTCACGGAGCTGTTCATGGTATCAAGGAACTGGCTTTGGTTGCTTTTGAAGGACGTCCACTTGGCCAACCAGTAATCGATAGCGACTATGACCGAGTGTTTGAGAAGTTTAGAGAAGACCATGAGGAAGACCATGAAGAAGCCGCCAGAAGACAGGTAACAGCAGCACACCTGAGGAGGTGAAGGTGACATTAAAACAGATGAATCAGCTGATTTATTCCAAAAGATGCTCAGAGATTTTTAGATTACCCTCCACGGGATCTTTGATCTCCTGTTGTTGGTGATGGTTGACATGTTGTCCTCCTCTTCCTCCTCCTCTTCTTCCTCTGAGGGATAAAAAAGAAGGCGTCGGCTTTAATCTGCTAACTCGAGATGTTTACGTTCTTGTCCTCATGAAACGACCTCACGGAGGATTCGTTACCTTCGTCTTCATCGTCCATTTGGTTCTTGGCCTCTCTGGAGTAAAAAGCTCTCCTCAAGGTTTTCCTCTCCAGCGTGGTTTGACTGTCCTGCTGTATGTCCTACATCAACACACACACACACACACACACACCAAAAACCATTAAAAAATGACCTCAGAAGAATTTGCTCTTTAAAAAAAACTCTGACAAATGTAAAAAAATGAAACTTTGCCAAAAACTTTTCTTTGAGTTTGAACTTCATCATTTTCTGTCACACGTTTGTAAATCAAAAACCTGTGGGAAAAAAAGAGCTGAAGTTTTCTTGGATTACAGCCTCAGTCCATTTTTTTATGACTCGTTCCACAGGAGGGAGAGTTTGCCGAGCTGAAACCAGGCGGCACTGACCTTCTCCAGCTCCTGGTCTTGTCGGTTCATCAGGGTCTTCCAGTGATCGTAAAGCTCCACGTCGTGAGTCTGGATGTCCTTCAGAGTCCCCTCCCTCAGAACGGAGCCATCCTTCATGGCTATGATCTGGACAGAAACAGTCCACACAAAAAGATCGCTGAAGCTGAGTTGGTTCAAAAATATTGCCTTCAAAATAAAAGCATGTTTTCTTTTGTTTTTTTTTGTTTGCCCAGGCAAAGATCGGCCACCCACTAAAAACAGGTCTGCCACCCACCTGGATTGAGTCACTGCTGTAACACTTTTTCTGCAGCCCACATTTTGGCTTCACTCTTGAGGAGCTGTCACATCGTCTATCTTTTTTATGCACAAAAGTCTTTAACGCTTACCCAGTCTGCATGGATGAGGTACTGCAGTTTGTGCGTGACCAGGACTACAGTCCGTTTATCGTCCTGCAGGAACTTGAGGATGCCTTCCTGCATCAGGTGATCGCTGAGGTGGATGTCCAGAGCGGAGAAGGGATCGTCCTGTAAAAAGGAAGTTACCGCGCACAGACTTTAGAGTAAAAAAATGATGAGAATATTTTTCAAAAATCTTGTTTTGCAGGGGTTTTTTCTGTACCCGGGTTTTTTAAAACACCACTTTTTGCACGCCTTATTCTGTTTTGCGTAAAGAGCATCTCCAAAACAAAGTGATTCCTCCATGATGGTTTACTCCTGAACACTTAAACCTCCCGTTAACGTCTCTCCTCGGTGCACATCACACGCCTCTTTTTATCGCTCCAGACGTGACGGCGAGCGATGAGCGTTTAAAGACGCCACTGATAACCTTTAGAGTGAAATAATTTCCTGAATAAACAATCAAAGGTCGCGGTGGCAAAGGGAAATCCAGCCACGCCTCAGAAAGAAAAACACATTACGGCACGGAGAGGAGAGGAGAGGAGAGGAGTGACGCCACCTCATCCCAGAGGTCGAGGAGTTTTATCTGTTATATCATAAAGAAATGTGCAGAGTGAGGATGTGGTCGACTCTAATCCAGTAAAGAAAGGGTGTTGCTTAATCTAATTCTGGTTTACTCTCAAAAACACAGTATAGACACTCCCTTAATGTGTGGAGAGCGAACGGGGAGAGGCAGCAGCGCACGTGGAGCAGCTCACCAAGAAGACGATGTTGGTGTTCTGGTAGAGAGCTCTGGCCACACAGATTCTCTGCCTCTGACCTCCGCTCAGGTTGATGCCCTGAACCACAAGAACACACAGCGAGAGAGAGAAGATGACCAGAGTTTGACTTTTTTTATGATGATTCAGAGGAGTGTGTGTTACACAACATGTTCATACCCGTTCTCCGATCTCAGTTTGGTCTCCAAATGGCAGCAGATCGATATCCGGCTGCAGGGAGCACGCGTCGATCACCGCCTTGTACCTGAAAACACAAAATAAACATCAGCAAAAAGAAAAAGTTCAGACAATCAAAGACTGTGTGAGCGTGCTCACCATACTCAGTTTCACCAACATACTTAAAAAAAAAAAACTTTCTTTGGTGAGTCAAGTGATAGGTATGTTAATATTCTGAAAAGGAGTTAGTACCACTTTACAAAAAAGGTTTGAAAAAATACGGGGAGCAAAAAAATCTTTAAAAAAACAACAACAAACAAATAAAAAACGTTTTATTATGTTTAAAAAAAAAAAGACATTTACATTTTTTTCCATCTTAAAGCTTCTTTATTCATTTAAACTCTGACTTTAGAGAAAGAGTTCAGAGATTAACGTCAGAATTCCAACATTTTCTGACTTTTTTTCCCCACACAAATCTGAGAAAAAAAGGTAAAATCTCAAAAATTTAATTTTTGTTTGCCTGGCCGTAAAAATGATTATTTTTTAATTGCCTCATTTTCTTTTATCTAAAAAGATTTCTGCATACTTTACACTTTCCAAAAAAGGTTTGAAAAAATTTGGGGAGCAAAAAAATCTTCAAAAAAAAAAACCCAAACAAATAAAAAACGTTTTATTTTATTTTCAAAAAAAAAAAAAGACATTTACATTTTTTTTCCATCTAAAAGCTTAACGTCAGAATTCCAACATTTTCTGACTTTTTTCCCCCCACGCAAGTCTGAGAAAAAAAGGTAAAATCTCAAAAATTTAATTTTTGTTTGCCTGGCCTTAAAAATGATTATTTTTTAATTGCCTAATTTTCTTTTATCTAAAAAGATTACTGCATACTCTACACTTTACAAAAAAGGTTTGAAAAAATATGGGGATCAAAAAAAATCTTAAAAAAAACAAACAAATAAAAAATGTTTTATTTTGTTTAAAAAAAAAAAGACATTTACATTTTTTCCCATCTAAAAGCTTCTTTATTCATTTAATCTCTGACTTTAGAGAAAGAGTTCAGAGATAAACGTCAGAATTCCAACATTTTCTGACTTTTTTTTCCCCACGCAAGTCTGAGAAAAAAAGGTAAAATCTCAAAAATTTAATTTTGTTTACTTGGCCGTAAAAATGATTATTTTTTAATTGCCTAATTTTCTTTTATCTAAAAAGATTTCTGCATACTTTACACTTTACAAAAAAGGTTTGAAAAAATATGGGGAGCAAAAAACTCTTTAAAAAAAACCAAACAAATAAAAAATGTTTTATTTTATTTTCAAAAAAAAAGATATTTACATTTTTTTTCCATCTAAAAGCATCTTTATTCATTTAAACTCTGACTTTAGAGAAAGAGCTCAGAGATTAACGTCAGAATTCCAACATTTTCTGACTTTTTTTCCCCACGCAAGTCTGAGAAAAAAAGGTAAAATCTCAAAAATTTAACTTTGTTTGCTTGGCCGTAAAAATGATTATGTTTTAATTGCCTAATTTTCTTCTATCTAAAAAGATTTCTGCATACTTTGAGTAATTTGATTCAGTAAATGTTAAAGTTATGCAAAGACAGAGCAGGACCTGGTTTGTTGAATTTATGAATGAAACTCAAACTGAGACACATATTCTAAACGTGCTGCATACATTAAAAAAAACCCTAAACCTGAATATTTTTGGTCTGTTGTAAGAGGTAAAAACTTCACATGGAATAAAGTCTTATTTGGAGATAAAGTACCCATCATGCATTTGAATCTCTTCCAGTCAAGTCTGAAACCTTCATATGAAACAGCTCTCAGATTTTAAATACCTCTGTTTGTTGAAAGGACTTCCGAAGGTGATGTTTTCCTCCACTGTCGCATTCAGGAGCCAGGACTTCTGGGTAGCATAGGCCACAGAGTTTCTGTTCTTGCTAGGTGCATTATGGGAAACAGAGGCAAAAAACACAGGAAGAGTAAGAACTACAAGTTCTGTGTTCATAAAGCTTTAAAGCACAGGACTACTGATCTGTATTAACATGATACTGTCACACTGCACTTCCTCATTTCTAATGCTTTATTTCAGGTGCTGAAATCTGAGGCGAAACTTCTCAGGAGTGAATCAAACATCAGATCAGTAACCCTGTCCTGACAGCTTTATGAAGCGTTACGAGACACCCGGACACTAAAAGAAGGACGAGAGGGAGGATTACGGGTTTGAAGCTTTCAAACTGCACTGCAAAAATGAGAGACGATGAGGGAGGAATATGGATCATGGATGGGGTTAAAGATGAGCTGCAAATCATCAACAACAGCAGCGACAACAGGAACAACACAGTCTACACAACACGAGCATCCATAAAAGAAGAAGAAGGACCAAAACAACGGCTGAGCAGGTCGCTGGGAGTCCATTTAAGGGAACAGATTCAGAGAGCATCAGACAGCTACAATGTTCAAGTTAAGTTAAGTTAAGTTAAGTTAAGTTAAGTTAAGTTAAGTTAAGTTAAGTTAAGTTAAGTTAAGTTAAGTTAAGTTAAGTTAAGTTGAGTTGAGTTAAGCTAAGTTAGGTTAAGTTAAGCTGAACTAAGTTAAGTTAAGTTAAGTTAAGTTGAGTTGAGTTGAGTTAAGTTAAGCTAAGTTAGGTTAAGTTAAGCTGAACTAAGTTAAGTTAAGTTAAGTTAAGCTAAATTTAAGCTAAGTTCATTCATTCATCTTCTTTACCACATATCCTATTCAGGGTCGTGGGTGGCTCGAGCCTATCCCAGCTGACTTAGGGCGAGGGGCGGGGTACACCCTGGACTGGTCGCCAGTCAATCACAGGGCTTAAGCTAAGTTAAGTAAGGTTAGTTTAATTTAAGATAAATTTAAGCTAAGTTAAGTTAAGTCAGGTTAATTTAAGCTAAATTTAAATAAAGTTAAGTTAAGTGAATTCAAGCTAAATTTGAGCTAAGTTAAGTTAGGTTAATCTAAGATAAATTTTAGCTAAAATAAGTTAAGTTAGGTTAATTTAAGCTAGGTTAAGTTAGGTTAATCAAAGACAAATTTAAGTTAAGTTAAGTTAAGCTAAGTTAAGTTAGGTTAATTTAAACTAAGTAAAGTTAAGTTAGGTTAATTTAAGATAAATTTAAGCTAAGTTAAGTTAAGCTAAGTTAAGTTAGGTTAATTTAAGCTAAATTTAAGCTAAGTTAAGTTAAGATAAGTTAAGTTAGGTTAGATAAAGTTAAGTGAAACTAAGCTAAGTTAAATTAAGTCAAGTTAAGATATGCTTAGTTAAATTAAGTTAAGATAAACTAAGTAAAGTTAAGTTATGTTAAGTTAAGTTACGCTGATCTTGGTTAAGCCAAGTTAAGCTAAGAGTTAAGTTAAGTTAAGCTATTATCTTAAGTAACTTTCTTAAGTGCAGTCATTATCTTGTGCACAAGAATTCGTATCTCTTGGGGAAAAGTTGAAAATCTTGTGTTAACTTGATGATAATCTCAGATGGGAAAGCTGTAATCTTGTGCGATGGGTCTCCTGAAGTAAGATCTTGTTTACAAACCTGAACAGGATAAATTGAGGTGCTTTGTGGTTTTCTCGTTAGAACTACCTGTCAGAAAAGTGTGTGATGTCACTTGCTGAGATTACTGTGATGAGTTTTTTGCAGATTTACATTAATAACTAAGAAAGGCAAAATAATTCCCTCGAGTGTTTACAGCTTTAATACCAGATTTAAAGTTTCCTATTTAGACAAAGAGAAGAAATTCAGACATTTTCAAGGTGATGACTGTTTAATTTTTTTCTTCTTTTGTTTTCATGAGACTTTTTTTAAGACTCCCAGCACTGAAAGCACAAACACCACCAGGATCAGAAATCACAAAAACCACTGATGAACAGAAGAGCAGCAGGACGAGGAGCAGCAGGCAGCACTTTGAAGGCTGAAGCGGTTGTTCCTGCACACACAGGTTCACAAGATGCTGCTGCAGCACAGCGACCACGGAAGCAGCGCTGATACTAACTGACGTTTGATCTGAGGTGTTGTTGTTTTATTTTATATCAGGAAGAGAGTCCAAATTTAAAACCGTAATCACTCTTTTCTTTTTGTTTGAGCTGCAAAGATCCAACTGCAGTTCCATCCAATTACAACAAATGCAAATCTGTTTGTGTTCATGAACAACACAGCCTGGAATACTGCCAGGTAAAAAGCCGCTCTTGCTCCTTGAGGAGGTAAAGATGAAAATTAGAGTTCAGTCAAATGAGAGTCAGAGGGAGGAGAGAGAGAATGAGGGTCATTTAGGATCACTTCACATTGAAAAGAAAGAGGAGGGAGGAGACGGGAAGAGGAAGGTATACCTGAAGTCTTCATCAGTCTCCTCTGACTCTGACCAACTGTCAAAGTTACGTCAGTGTGTTAGAATAATCCTACAAACAACTGTGTGTACATATGTGTGTGTGTGCACAGAGAGAGAGAGAGAGAAAGAGAGCGACAAACTTCTTCTCTTTTTGAAGAGACAAGAAACATGGAGAGACGGAGACAAATGACGGAGACAGAATGTTTTCATGCCCTGAGAATGACAGCATGGTTAGCTTGCTAACGGCTAATCGAGTTAATCTTCCCACCCAGAGAAGGAGAGCTGTGTCAGAGATGCAGTCACTGTCTGTCTGTGATAATTAGGTTTTGGAGCTTCTCTGAGATCGTCTCACTCTCTCTCAGCCTGAGGGTGTGTGTCAGGTATGAGGAGAACATCCTGGGTCAAGAGAGTGAATTCAGAAGGCCCTCAGAGGGTAAAAATATCAAAAAAGTTGAAATATCTAAGCTACTCTGGAGTTTATTGGTACAAAATGAAAAGTTTTGTTCGTGGATGTGGTGACAGAAAGACAAATTAATGAATAAAGTCGTTAAGTTGTGATGATGACAGGGTAAGAGTCAGACGTCCTGAGAGAATAAGTCCTCATTTCAGGGCGATGAGGTCGCATTTTTACCGGAATGGAGTCCCAACATTACATGACAGAAGACTTACTGTCACCAGAAAGACGCCACTGGATGACCAGGGTTCAGTCATGAGGGAACAAAGTCTCAATACGGAAAATAATAAGTAATACAAAAAGTGTCTAAAACTGAGGTCCTGATATGATGAGACAAAACATCCTTCTTAAACTCGCAGCTCAACCGTTTAGTCGAGAATGTTTTAAGTCACTAATCTCACTGAAAATGACTCGGTTCATGAGTAAAACCTGATTGATCTTAATGCCCTAACTACATTAAAAAAAAATTGAGAAATAAGTCACAATCTGTTGTTTACTTTTGCTTTAATATTGGAGGAATTCGAGGAGGCAGAGCAGCAGGGTGCCTGCGCTAAAACGAGGAGCAAAAGTATCTTTGGAAGTCGAACTTGAGTAAAAGTTTTATCCCAATATCCACCTCATACAGGACTCTAAAAAAAGCTTTTCTTTTTCTTTTCTCTATGTGGTCCTCACGTCTGTTCTCCTCCTGACTTTAATAAGTGTCAACTCAATGGATAAATGTGAATAAATGTAGATAAATGTGAATACATGTTGATATATGTGGATAAATGTGAATAAATGTTGATAAATGTGGATTAATGTGGATAAATGAAATAAGATGTGAAAAATGTGGATAAATGTGAATAAATGTTGATAAATGTGGATAGATGTGAATAAATGTTGAAAAATGTTGATAAATGTGTATAAATGTGCATTGTGTTGATAAATGTGGATAAATATGGATAAATGAAATTAGATGTAAATAAATGTGAATAAATCTTGATAACTGTTGATAAATGTTGATAAATGTGGATAAATGTGAATAAATCTTGATAACTGTTGATAAATGTTGATAAATGTGGATAAATGTGAATAAATGTCGATAAATGTAGATAGATGTGAACTAATGTTGATAAATGTGAATAAATTTTGATAAATGTGGATAAATGGGAATAAATGTGGATAAATGTAAATAAATGTGGATAAATGTAAATAAATGTGGATAAATGTGAATAAATGTGAATAAATGTGGATAAATGTGAATAAATGTGGCTAAATGAGAATAAATGTTGATAAATGTGGATAAATGTGATAAATGTGAATAAATGTTGAGAAATGTAGATAGATGTGAACTCATTTGGATAAATGTGAATAAATGTGGATAAATGTTAATAAATGTTGATAAATGGGGATAAATGTAGATAAATGTGGATGTGATGGCTCTCAGTCTGTATAAACAATCATGTTTTAACAATAAGAGACCAGAGAGAGAGAGAGTACCTGATGTTCCCCTCGTGGACCACCTCACATTCAGGAAGCCTGATGTGGCAGAAGGCAGGAAGTGAAGAGACAGAAACCACACACAAGATCAGTGCACACTCTCACTGCTCTCACAGAGGTTAGTGTGCAGCCCTGCAGGTTACAGGTGATCCTAAAGTACAGACGTGCATCTAAAACCCTCAGGTCGGGTGTTTTTAAAGAGTTCTTTAAGCGTAAGATGAAAGCTGCAGAGAGAGACGACTAGATGATAGACGTACAAACTTCTGTAACGAAGAAGAGACAAAAACTGAAACACAATCAAGAGAGTTTCTCAGATCAGAGAGGTAAGCAAAAGTCGTACCGTCACTTTAAGATCAACAGAAAAAGCCGCTCAAATTCAATCATATAGACAACATGGTGCAGCGGACAGCTCAGTTATTACTCTTCCTCATGAAGTCAGTATAGAAACACAGAGAAACTCACTCTTTAGTGAGTATTTCAAAATAAAAGCCTCTTTAGTGTGATTGGGTATCTTCACTTTACAACATCAGTCAAATTTTAAAGTAGACGAGTAAATCATACGAGAAACTAACACTTACCTGTCTCAGACTTTAAGTCTCTCACTTTGTTAATTATCAGGTTTCATGTTTTAAAGAACTTTATTTCATCCTGAGATTTTTCCTGCTTGAAGATGTAATGCACAATCTTAAAAAAGGAGAAAAAAAACTAGCTTCTGTTATATTTAACAGACTTGATAAACTAAATCATCGCAGAGGAACTGGTGGAGCAGATAAATCTTTGGTCGCATTAGAGGAAATGTTAAATCATCATTGAAGACAGTGGAATGAAGTGAAGAGCAGAAAAAACTGAAGAGGGATCAGCCGTAAAACTGAAACATTAAAATGACTCCAGATTTATACAACGGGTCACTTTGTTTAAGAAGCTGAAGGTGGTCTCAGAGGATTACTTTGACTCAGACTCAGGTCCCCGAGTCTTCCAAACCAAACGTCTAAAACAACCTGAAAGGTTGAAGAGGAAATCTAAAGTCTCATCCATCACAGGAAACTCTGTATTTGACTTTTCAGATTGTGTTTTAAGGAGGACGGGGTTTTAAGGTCTTACTTGCTCCAGTGGACTCTTCCATCGATGGTCTGCATCTCCCCGAGCATGGCCAGCAGCAGGGACGACTTCCCACAACCCACCTGGCCCACGATCATCGTCAGCTGACCTACAGAGAAACATGGGTGAGACTTTTATTCCACTTCCTCTGACGACATTTAGCCTTTCAGACGTTTTTCAAGAGCAGAGACTTGAACACGACCGACTTATTTCCGTCTCTCCGCGAGGAGAATCGGGCCACTGACAAGTTTTCTCCAAGTTGTGTGTTGGTGGTTATACCACAGGGTAGTGATATGCGTCAATGGCTAGCCAAGTCTAGAGCCAAGTCTTTCCTTGCCAGCACATAGCCTCTACACTACCAAGACTCCTTCAAACGCCTCCCCGGGGCAAGACACGGTAACTTGAGACTATTACTCAAGGCTAATATGAAGGGGATCTCGGAGTAGCAAGACCCCTAGAGGTGCAGGGTGCAGGCCCACTGGACTCTCACCAACCTTGCCCCAACTATGGGTCAAATAGCTCCACTGCCTTGTGGATTGTCTAAGGGAAAGAAAACCCTAAAAGAAAACTCGAACCTGGAGGTACTAGGTTGGGCGTAAGGCTAATCACCTCACCTCGGAAAAAAAAACAACAACAGCTGATTACGAAAACTAAAGACAAGTCAATTTGAACACGAACCTCATTCTTAATCTGAGGATTTTAAACTGGACTGTGAGAATTTTACAGTGGGGTGAAAGGTCAGAGAGTCAATTGGGTTAGCTTAGCCTAGCCGTTTCCATTGAGTTACATGGAACGCTTTGTTTGAATGAATTTAACCAAATTAAATGCAATTTCTGTGGAGTCACTGTTGAGCTACTTCCTGTTTGTTGTTGTCATTTGTTGGCAGTTTGACGCACTTTAAGGCCCAAACTTGATGGTTGTTGGAGCCATTGTTTTGCATGGAGTTCAATGCACTTTCACGAGCTTTAAAGCTACTCCTAGTGCTGCTATTAACTGATTAATGCCGTATATCCATAATATACAGTTACCGTTATTTCCACTGGTCCTGTCTCTCTTTATTCAGGCCAGGTTTGATGGCGAGCTAATAGCCTTGGAACTGGATCCATGATCACTCGGCTTCAAACCCAACGGCGGCTATTCGTCTCGACACTGAAGGACAGATTCCCTGCTCTCTGGGCGGGGTGGTAGGAGGCGTCTTTGCAGCCGCTTTTCTATTTCTAGTTGTGTTTTTGGAGAAAAAGCTGAACTGAACTTTAACTGTGCGGTGCTTCGGGACAGTTGCACACACTCCTTGGACTTTTGCATCTTTGGAACCTTGTCAAATTAACTGAACTGCCTGAATTGAAAGGTTATTGTGAATTTGTTTTTCATGTTTTGTTTGTTTCCTGTCTCAGTCTCTCCCTCCCTCCATATCTAGAGTCAAACGTAGATCTCCTGACCTGGCCTGTTACCGTCCTACTCGAGTCCCCACACTCTACTTTAATTACTGTGACTCATACGCTACAACAGGGAAACACACATTTTGTTACATCCAACAAAACTGTTTCTCTTTTGTTGCAAAGAAGTCACACTGAAAGCACCTTCAGCAGCAGCACTTGGCAGAGAAAGAAACTTGGATGAAACTTGTGTCCTACCTGTTGGGATGCGGATATTGATGTCTGACAGCGTGGACAGGTTGCTTCCCCAGGTGAAGAATCCACTGCTCACCTAAAAAGCAAACAAATATGGATTGTTATACATTCATATATTCGCAGCTAAAAACTGGAATCCTGCAGCTTTAAGCTGCTGAAAACAGAGATGCATGACATTTTTCACTTAGGCTCCATTTTGGGTGGAATTAAACTTGCATCCTCATTTTTGTACTATTTAGTAAAGGTGAGATTTTATGAATAAAGTTGACACCAACACACAGCCGTAATGTTCGGTCAGTGTGGTAACCTCACGCCGAACACTCATTTCTGTCAAACAGCAGAGAAACAAGCAGAAGGCCTTCGTATCTTCGTATCTCTTCCCCGCTCGGTGATCTTCAACCCCGCTTCCTGCTCTAACTCTGCTGACATTCCTCCCATCTGTTGGATTTATTTGTTTATTTTAATGTTTATTTTTAAGACGCCCCCCCCCCCCCCCCCCACACACTCCTCCCCACCCAGACTTCTCTCCATAGTTTCATCCTCTCTGTGACACACAGCTCCCAAAAGGCTTCACTGAGCTACAGATATCTCTGCGAGCCATGTTTACAGCAAGTACCTGGAATAAATCTTTCTGTTCCGCTTCAATGATTCATTTTCTGGGTTTTCTTTGCTTAAAGTAAAGAAGTTCAAGAACCAAACACAAATCAAGAGCAAAGGTTTGAAAAACATACCGCAGCATGAGGACCAAAAAGGGTCAGAAAGACCAGACGAGTCCAGAAATCAAGATGAAAAATGTAGTTTTGTGAATGCAGCTTGGAATTAAGGAAGTGTGAGGTTGTATTCTGGGTCATCACTCTGCAGAGATTTGCAGACACTGCTGGAAATCATGCAATGACAGCGCTGCGAAAGTTTCAAAATAAAAGCACCAAAAGTATTTCCCTAAAAATTTCTCTCTGAAAACACAACTTTCAGACTTTTTGAAGGAGTGGTTAGGGTGTCAGATGAGCGCCCAATGAAGTCCCATTCTCGTTTAGTGTCTAAAAAGCTTCAAGTTAGGTTAAAAATATCATTCTTTTTTATAATTTGGCACAGGTTTTGGCTAACAAAAAGACAATTTAAAACATGTTTTGGCTCCAAAGGAGGCAACGTAGAACAAGTTTTTGCTTCCAAAAAAAAAATTGAGCATGTTTGGCTCCCAAGACAAACCTTAAGCACAAGTTGTGGCTAACAAAAAGACACTTTTGCCCACATTTTGGCAAACAGAAAGACGCTTTAGCACACGTTCTGGCTAAAAAAAAAGACACTTTAGTGTGCGTTTAGGCTAACAAAAAGACACATAAGCACATGTTTTGACTAACAAAAAGACACTTTAGCCCATGTTTTGGCTAATAACAAGACACTTAAGCGCACGTTCTGGCTAACAAAAAGACACTCTACCGCATTCTGCCTAACAAAAAGACACTTTAGCGTGCATTTAGGCTAACAAAGACACTTAAGCACATGTTTTGACTAACAAAAAGACACTTTGGCCCACGTTTTGGCTAATAACAAGACACTTTAGCACACATTCTGGCTAACAAAAAGACACTTTAGCGCACATTCTGGCTAACAAAAAGACACTTTAGCCCACGTTTTGGCTAATAACAAGACACTTTAGCACACATTCTGGCTAACAAAAAGACTTTAGCGCATTCTGGTTAACAAAAAGATATTTTGGCACAGGTTTGGGCTAACAAAATGATACACTTAATTATCCATCACATAGTGACATAAAATTACCTTTTTGTTGAATTATTAAACAAAAAAACTAACTTTTGATTGGAGCTTCAGCCACCAGGCAAACAGTCACGTTCCTCCTCATGAAAACTGATCCATAAAACCAACATGGACCAGTCAGAAAATAACTCAAACTGTTTCCTCAAGACAAGAAATGAGCCACTGAGACCAACAATTCCTTCACACCAGGCTGAAAACATGATCAGTTCTGTTTGTTGTTCGCTCTTACACCATCATCACTCAGCTTTTAGAGTCAGTCTCAAGTGAACTCATTCAGCACCTTGTGGAGGAGCAAACTCAAACCCATGTAATGTTGGATTAAACTCCTAAAAAGCCTACGTGTAACTCTCCTCCTCTCTCTATCTCTCGCTCTAATTAGTGGACCCCCGTCTGGTCACTGGAGTCCCTCCACAGGGAAGAGGCAGGAAGAGCGGCCTTCACAGAGAGGCCACGGAGCCTTTAAGGGGGCAACAAATTCTCGTGTGAATTCTACACTTCCTGAGGAGACGGCGACTACACACACACACACACACAGAAACACGTCACATGTATGACTCCCGGCACCAGCAGATGACCCGCGGACGTACAAACAGCGGAGATATGAAACAGCTGTCGATGGAGTCAAATATGTGACGGTACTAAAGAGCAGCTCGGACGTGACGACGTGTGAGTGCTCACGACCTCCTCATGAATCACTGAAACACTCGATGCAAGAAGAGGCTGTGTGATAAAATAAACAATCTGTAGTCAAAACGGTCCAATTACATAAAACAATCCTTTAGTTTCTGAATAACTTCATTCAAAACACGTCTTTCAAAGATTCTCTGAAATCTCTGCATCAAAAAGGGGTTTGTTTATTCTGTAGATTTATTCTGATTCACCAAAAGCTGATATTATCACTTCCTAACAAGGAAGATTATGTTTTTAAAGCAACTTTTTATGTTCAAAAAAAGTCTAAAAGTAGATCATTTTCAAATTTTAAAATTCAGAACCAAAGAAAAATGTTTTTTTGCTGACCTAGAATAACACAGATCCTTCAAATGTTTTGGTATCTTTGCCCTAAAAATTATCCTTACTTCAATTCTAAGTTTGCAAAGTCTGATCCATGAGTCAACAAAGTCTCTCAGCTTTCGCATGTTGTTCAAACAAAAGTCAAAGCAACAAGACTTTTAGCATCAACTTTAGCAGAAAAAGAAGAGGAGATTTTTTGAAAAACTTGGTTTTATGACCCCTTTTCCCACAACTCAAACACTGTTAACTTTATTTAACATAATTATCAGGCGCTGGTGTCGTCATGGGAACTGCCACATCCTTCCGATCTTAAAATAATTAATTCTAAATGAACTGGAAGAAATCATGACGAGTTTAGTCTTCAATTAAAAATGAACAAAAAAAAGATAAAAACCCTTAAAAACAGAAACGTCGTCTCTGTGACGCCACCTGTCTGTTCATCAGCGGGAGCCATATTGGAAATGCGGCGGGCCTTGAGCCGTCACACCAACAGCTTTAGGGGCCATTTATACAAGCAAAGTTTTAGGATGAAATGCAAAGAAATCCACCTGTTTCTTCAGAAGCTGATGGCTTTCGACTTCTGTTGGCGGTTATCGACTTCCGGTTGTCGCCGCCGGAAAGCTAGCGCAAAACAACCTTCATGAAAACATTAATGCTCGACGGGGCTCTGTGTAAAGTTTTTAAAACTTCCGCACGATGACTCCACCTCAGATTTTTGTTCATTTTCTCACTTTCTTGCTTTTAAAAGCCGGTTATTAGCGCGAATATGGGCTAACGTCATCAGCTTTGTGGTTTCCATGGCGACGTAAACAGAATGTCCAACAGGAAGGCCAAAAAAAAAAAAAGGAAAACTGGTAATTCTGTAGCAAACCTCAAGCAGACGCTCGACGATCTACAGTTTTTGGCACTTCTGCACTGACTCGTATTTTTCAACCGGAGGTTTCTGCTCGATAAAAACAGACATACAGTTAAAAAATAATGTAAAAAGTGTTTGTAATGAATTCAAAGGAGATGAAGCGAGAACACTAAGAGCAGATCGTCAAAGCTCTGAATGAACTCTCGTCTACACTTCAATTTTTTTTCAGATGTTTTAAATCACTTTAAAATCATTCCATGACTCAGCATTTTTCTGTAATCCTGAAAACGCTGATAAAGCCTCTTATCGTGACTATTATTAATTATTTGAAGCCACCCCCCCCTCTCTCTCTCTCTGTAAAACGAGCAGTACCTAAAACTGTCCCCTCCCAGAGGTCTCGTTACGTCTAATCTCTGGATCAGGCCGTCAGAGCGCCACATGGTACTCTGTCGTCTTTATCCGGCCTGATCAGGATCCAGTTTCCGTCACACCGACCCTCCTCCGCTAACATCAGTCCGTCGTGTTTTTGTCGTCTTGGAGATAAACTCCTTTTCTGTTCTCACCCCACTTCATCTCCTCCCCCACTGTGTGAACTTTGACCCTGACCTTCACGGCCACATCCTCCGTCTCCGTGGGTCTCATCTGTCGCCGGGTCGGCTGCTCGTAGTTGTCCATCTGGTAGCGCATCGGCTTCTTCCGGTTGATGGCTTTGGTCTGTTAACAGAGATATCTGAAGTTAAGACAAACTTATGACCTTGAGAGCTTCCTGCATCCGCTTCGGGTCTTTGGGGAGAAGAAGAAGAAGAAATGTGGGGTGACCGGAGGATGCCGCCATGACGGGTTCAAACACAGTTTTTAATTTGACAGCATGGAGACGCTTCGTGTTATTGAATGATCGATATCGCCCACACTCACCCCTCCGTGGTGTTTCTTTCCGGCCTCCATCGAAACACACATGTCTCCATTACGCCAGCTGTCGTCTCCGATTTCGTCACTCTGAAGAAACTCGCCAAGCTTCTGGACGCTTAAACACACACACACACACACACACACAGAGAGTCCATGAGTTGGCGTCATTGTGATGATACCAACAGCAGTAATCTCTCCGGAGTTTAGAGTTTCTCCTCGGCGCTGTCAGGATTCCTCCGTGTTCCTTAAATTAGATTTACGTCTGGAAACACACCCAGGTTGATTCTCCTTGTTTGGACACTTCCCCTTCTGTCCCAGCAGAACCAGTCCGCCTCACACACTCACCTGACCACGGCTTTGACGGCGAATCTGACGACAGTGGAGAGCAGGAAGAGAGGAGTGACCAGGATGTGGAACAAAGCCAGGGCTGCGAAGGCTTTAGAGGGACTGGGACCGGGGTGACCGGCGACATCGTGGGTCACGAACGTCTGCGGGAAAAGATAAATTTATGATCTGCAAACTGACACCCTGTTGTTTAATTCAAAGCGTGTTTCTCTCTTACCGCGAGGATGGCAGCGATAGGAATCGCAGCGTTCATGAAAACTGCAGACGAAGAAAGAAAGAGAAAGTCACACGTGAGCTCTTTTAAATAACTCAAACGGGTTTGGATTCGATCTTACTGGACAAAGACGTGTAGAAAGCGAAAGTTCGGAGGCTGTGGAGCTCTTTCCCTCTGGTCTCCTCCACGCTGTCGCAGAAGATGTTCTCCCAGGCGTACAGCTTCAGCAGCTTGATGCCCTTTAGGATCTCCGTGGTCTTTTTCAGACGGTCCGTCGAGTGCTCCTGGAAGACGCGAGAAAAAAGACTCCAACGATGAAAAGATGGAGCAGCCACCTGTGAATTACTGTCAAACGACATAAAGACGCTTCTCACCAGTGAGCTTTTCTGAGTGTCCGCCAGCTTGGTAGCTATGAGGTACTGAACCGGAGCCAGCAGGATGATGACAGACGCTCCAACCAGCGCACTGGGCCCCAACAAATAGTAGAGCAGAATCACTCCCATCACGATCTGCCAGGAAAAAGAAACTCAACATCACTACATGAGATTCAACAGGACAAATGCTCACTGGAATTTGTCAGGACAGATGACCTGCACAGGCATGGCCCACAGGTTGGGGCAGAGGAAGAGGAACCACATGAGCTGGTTGGTCTCGATTGCAACCAGGTTGTTGATCTGCCCCAGCGTCATCTCCCCCATCGACATGTTGGAGGTGGACAGACGCAGGATTTTGTTGTAAATCATGGCCTGAAAAAGCAAAAGACACAAAAACACAAACAGTTAAACTGTACAACAAAAAAAAGACATGACTGTGAGGAGGAAAAATTAACAATAAAAAATAATTTTAAAAAAGTATTCAAAGTCAGAGCTCTGACTTTAAACTCAGAATCCTGAATTTTTGAATAATAAAAATAAAAAATTGGACAATTTTTTTTCCCCAGTGACCCCAATCCTCTTCTGTATGAAAGTTAAGTCAAAATTCTGACTTGTTTTTATTAAGGGACAGATGGTTTATACTCTATCCACTGTCCTCTCCCCAACCCATTAAAGGGGTAAAAAAAAAAGCCCAAAATATAACTTTTAAAAAAATCGGACTTTTACCCCATGATTCTGGGATGAAAATCAGAATTATGGGGAAAAAAAGCCACATTCTGATGTTTTTTCAAGATTCTGAGAAATGAAAATAATTTCAGGATTAGGAAAAGGGAAAATTCAGATTTTAATCTCAGATTTCTGAGGGGAAAAAAGTCAGAATTTAGATTTTGAAGTCAGAGTTCAGAAAAAAAAGACGAAGTCATAACTCTGGGATTTAAGTTAGAATTTTGATTTTAATCTTACAATTTTTATTCCAGATTTTTTTTTTTGTCAGTCTGAATTTTTACAGTTAAAATGGAATTCTGGGTAAAGTAAATCACAATTCCTGAATTAAAGTTATTATCTTTGGAAAAAGAAGACAAAATTCTGACTTGTTTTTTTGGGGGGCAGATGGCTCATCCTCTATCCACCGTCCTCTCCCCAACCCATTAAAGGGGTAAAAAAAAGCCCAAAATATAACTTTAAAAAAATCGGACTTTTACCCCATGATTCTGGGATGAAAGTCAGAATAATGGGAAAAAAAGACACATTCTGATGTTTTTTTCAAGATTCTGAATAATGAAAATAATGTCAGGATTAAAGCTAAGTTTTGATTTAAAAAAAGGGAAAATTCTGACTTTAATCTCAGATTTCTGACGGAACAAAAAAGTCAGAATTTAGATTTTGAAGTCAGAGTTCAGAAAAAAAAGAAGAAGTCATAACTCTGGGATTAAAGTTGGAATTTTGATTTTAATCTTAAAATTCTGAAATTCCAACTTTTATTTTAGTTTTTTTTTTGTCAGGATTTTGACAGTTAAAATGGAATTCTGGGTAAAGTAAATAACAATTCCTGGATTAAAGTTATTATTTTTGGAAAAAGAAGACAAAATTCTGACTTGTTTTTTTTTTTGGGCAGATGGTTCATCCTCTATCCACCATCCTCTCCCCCAACCCATTAAAGGGGTAAAAAAAAAAAGCCCAAAATATAACTTAAAAAAATCGGACTTTTACCCCATGATTCTGGGATGAAAGTCAGAATTAGGGGAAAAAAGACACATTCTGATGTTTTTTTCAAGATTCTGAATAATGAAAATAATGTCAGGATTAAAGCTAAATTTCGATTTAAAAAAAGGGAAAATTCTGACTTTAATCTCAGATTTCTGAGGGAAAAAAAGTCAGAATTTAGATTTTGAAGTCAGAGTTCAGAAAAAAAGACGAAGTCATAACTCTGGGATTAAAGTTAGAATTTTAATTTTAATCTTAAATTCTGAAATTCCAACTTTTATTTATTTATTTTTTTTGTCAGTCGGGATTTTTACAGTTAAAATGGAATTCTGAGTAAAGTAAATCACAATTCCTGGATTAAAGTTATTATTTTTGGAAAAAGAAGACAAAATTCTGACCTTAGTCCCAAAAATGTATGAAGCACACAGACCTTATTCCTTAGGATTTAAAGGAAAAAAATTCAAAAATTCCGGGATTGAAGTCAGAATTTTGAGAAAAACTAGATTTTAGAACAACGCCTTTGATTTCAGAGGAAAATAAAAAGTTCAGACTTCTGAGAAGAGACGTCAGAATTCTGGTATTGAAGTTAGAATTGGAGGAAAAAGTCAGAATTCTGACTTAAATCTCAAACTTCCATCAGGCACAATTCTAAAATTCTGGTTTCTCTTCTCAGAACCCCAAAGACGTGTTTATTGACCTCCAAAAATCAGAGTTCTGTTTGAAGGGCTCGTGTGACAGAAACCTCTTTGTTTCCTCCTCTGATCAAACACAGAGACCTCTTTAAAGCAACACCTCAGCGGAGAAACAAAACGTCTTCACTGGAGGTTCTGTGATGTTTCACTCACCAGCAGCGCTCCCCGCATGTTGATCCCCGTTTCTATGGTGACGTAGTACGAGGCCTGCAGGAAGGTCCTCTGAAGGACCAGAGCCAGGAAGAGGAGCACGGCCAGCACCGAGGTGTTCTGCAGCAGCTCAGCGGAGGACATGAAGTACACGTCAAACGCTATCGTCTACGACAAAGAACACACAGACGTACGGCTTTAACGAGACGTTCCTCTGCTTCGTAAAGTGTCAAACAGCAAACAGGAACACAGATTCTGCACCGGTCCAAACCTCGTAAAAATGTGACAGACGTGAAAAAATGGAAAAGATCTGGTTAAAAAAAAGTCTGCATGATACTTGATTTGTTTCAGTGCTTCTGTGGAACGCAGCTGTTTGATCATTCACTGTTTTACGTCCTGTTTTGGGGTAGCTCCTTTAGCGCTAATTTAGCTAATTAAGCTAATTAAGCTAATTTAGCTCCTGACTTTTATTACAGCGGTAAACACATGAGCGAAAGTCCCTAAACCTTTCAAACCAGGCTGTAAACATCTTTAATTCTGCTGGAAAATGTGCACTTTTACACAGGAAGTCACGGAGATTTCTCGACTTTTGCAGACAGCCTCAAGTGGACACTTGAGGAACTGCAGTCTTTCACTTCAGCACTGGTTTCTGAGCCAATCTGGCGCCTTGTGCACTGATTTGTCAAAACATACTCCAAAATATGAACTAGATTTTACAAAAACAAACAAATCTGTTTGCTTATTTTATTCATGGGTCTTTAATTAGTTTAATTTGTTTAAAGAGAAGTCGTAAATAAATCTGGAGCATAAATATACGACCTCATGGAAGAATCTGACCTGAATGTTCACGCCAGTCTCCATGAATGAACAGGCAAGAATTTTTTACACATGCCTATTAATAAGAGTGGGTGAACTGACACAAACACACACACACGCATGCACACACAGCGTGTCGTATGAAAAAGCTCAGCCTGACGCTCAGCAGACCTCTCCGTAATAAACTGACGCTGAGTGTGAAGCGAGTGGGAAATTTTCCACGTCAGTCAGAAATGCGGCGCCGCTCCGCTCTGTATCTCCGCCGCCCATTATACCCACTTTAACAAGCAGGCACCGACCCGACAGCAGCGCACAGCGTACATTAACCAGAGCAGCGTGCGGCCAAGTGGTGCTGCGTGAAAATACACATCTGTCACTACAGGAGCACCTGCTCTGCTTCTCCTTCCAGCTCTGTCAACGTTCAGACCTTTTGGAGGAGGCTGGCATGGAGTTTAGAATAACGATGCCCAGTTATGGAGGAAGATTAGAAGGTTTCAGGAATGAAGGAGTGGAGGAGTGGATATCAGTAAGGCATAAAAAGAGCCATCTCTTCAAACAGCTGTTTCAGTCACTGAGTCGGACCCTCATAAAGAGATGGGTCCATCAAAACCTGCACCAGATTTAGAGTCCAAGCTAAAATAATTCGTAAAATTTTGTCCAAAAACTGCACTAAGTGTTTATGTCTTCATTTCTGAAAGGCTTTAAAACTTAATTTAATAAACCAATAAGGGTTGGCATCAAAAATCTGCTTTAAACTTCTTCAAACAGCGTGTTGGATTTCTCTTTAAATGCGTTTGCGTTTCTGTTGGTGTCAAAATATTTTATATGACATTTCTGCTGAACATGCACCGATCGATTAGCCGATCCTTAAACATGAAACCCATCTTATCTAACGTGTGTATAATGTGTAAAATCAAAGACTAAAGGAAGTTGTAGAAGATTTTTTTCACAGAGAAAGATGAGTGCAGCTTGCTGAGGTGCAACATGCCCAGTATAGTCTGCAGTTGTCTCCCAGAGTGAAGAACAAAACCATAAATCTGCTGATCTTTGCCCTAGTGAGACGCCGTTGAGGCTGGCCAGGCCTCGATGCTGAGGCTCTCAGACATCTGATCTACCAAAAAATGACCAGCTGGACTCTGAAGAAGCAATATCTTAAAGATGCATTAACCAACATGGGAACAAAGTCAATGGAAGGAAAACTGTTGCAACCAGGATCAAAACCAAAGTCTATAAGCAAACTCATGATGACACCTTTGAATAATGCTCGATTCAATCAGTATGACCACAGCAATCAGTCTCTACTTTTAGCCTCTGCATCGATCAGGAAGGATCTTCCCTCCTTTTAGGGAGCTAACCTAAAGGAGACTTGTCTTTCGACAGAGACGACCAATCCGGAGACAGGAGCGAGGAGAAAATAACCATCCTCTGGGTTATAAAAATGCTACTTCTTGGTCATGTTTTCAGTTGCTTGGGGTGATCTGCAGAAGCTCTCAGCTCATTTACTTTGTTCAGATACGTTTGCTTTGAATAAAGTATCTCGGATTCAGCTGAACGGTCTCTTCTAATGATTGGACTCCTCGTGTGTTTTACTCTTCCTGAGTGACATAATTTTAACATAACAGTTCAGTAATTCAGTAAGTTTAACCTGTCAGATTCAGGGCCTCACCTGGCCTGCCGTCAAGACACGAGAAGCTCCACGGAAAGGCTAAGATTCAACAAAGTGATTTAATTTAGTAGTTTGGAGCAGTATTCTAAACTTTTTATTTATATTTGAGAGAACTTCCTCATGTGCAGCTAAAACATCAAGTGTGTATTGTTTCGCGGGTATTATTCAGTGTTTTTTAATAAAATCAGATTAGAACATTGAAGGTGTTTGTTATCAGTTATAAAAGAAAAAGGTCTTGCTCTTTAAAGATCGGTGCGCCCCTCGTTTCTATCATTTTGAACCAGTTAAAGAATCGGTCCCAGTAAACTGTCGAATGGTGTAACCACAGAAGCATGACGAGTATTAAATAATTCACCTTCATAGAAGTTATTCAAGTGTACGGATGAAATCAGTTATTAGTTATGAGATATCATATAAAATATCTCATTTATACACTCGATAATGTGGTTGTGTCATTGTTTTCTCCACTTTTGGCTCAGTTGGTTTGAAACCATTTTAAATGTAATTTTTTTTACAGTGTAGTCGACTGATAAAATCAGATTCATCGTCACTTTTTTTGTACAGTTTCAGATTTTTTATGAGAGTAAAGAATGTATGTAAAGTATAAAGTATGGGCTTTTATTTTGAAGGAGGAGTACGTCCTGTTTTTGTTGGTGTTTTAGGTTCATGGTGACACGTTTCCTTTTAAATTTGTGATTAATCCTGAAAACCGTCAGCAGATTGGGTAAAAACAGGGTTAGATAAAACCTGGACACCTCCACGTATAAACCCACCCCCTCTTGTGTCGAATTGGTCTTGTTCATGTTCTCCACGATGCCAGAGATGCAGAGCGGCCCAGCGAAGCCCAGCAGGTCGGCCAGGTAGCGGAAGGTGCTGCTGAGGAGGATGGGACGACCGAACGCTCGGTACATGGAGCGCCAGATGGACGGACTGCGATCCGGATCCTCGGCTGTCTGTAGGGAAAGACGCAGAGCATCCAGGTAAACATGTAAAACCTGAACCACATGGAGCGTTAAATCTGGGTTTGACCTGGCTGTAAAGCCCACCCTCTGGTCCTCGTAGGCGTCTTTGAGCCGGAGGTAGTTGGTGAGCGCTCTCATGGCGATGGGCAGCTTGCCGATCTTCTTCAGCTCGATGGGCCTCTTGTGAGCTCCCATGATGAGAGGATTCATCCACCAGTACGTCGCCTAAAAACACGCCAAGAGAATCTGGAGCTGACGGGGTCTCGATGAAGTCTGATAATAAAAATCAAAGCGTGTTCGCGTCTACCTTGGACAGCAGGTTGACAAACGGCTGCAGGAAACGAACGCCCAGATCCTGCAGATCCTCAGGTGGTTTCACTTTCTGGGGGTTTGCAAAGAAGACGTACCTCTACGGGGAGAGAGAGGGACAAAATGATCAAACTTTCTTTTTAAAGGTTATCTTATCAGCGCTGGATGAAGCGAACGCGCTCTCTCACCCTGACTCTGATGACGTTGACCTCCACGGCCATCAGCAGCCCGTACAGCATCACTAACATCGCCGTGATGCAGAACCTGAGGTGCTGCGGCCCGACGCTGTTATCTACAAACTTCCACAGCTTGATGGTCTTTGTGATGAACGCCAACACCCAGTAGATGAAGAGGACTGTGTGGAAACAGAAGAAGAGGTTCAGTCTATCAATCAGGATTCACTGCTGAGTGTTCCATCACTGACGGACGCCTCCCTCCTCTTCATACCTGACTTATCAAACCAACAGCTGAAGTTTTTCTTTGCTCGCTCTTTCAGGAAAAGTGTTGCAGTAAGTTTTCTTTGCACACACATGCCGACGTTGAGAGCATCGCTGCATGTTCAAACTTTGGTGTAGTTTTCACTTAAATTCTTAATTTTTTGTATTACTGAATTAAAGTTCCTTTTTCTTTTCCTTTTGTTTGGACCTTTTTCTGGTTCCACTCGTGTTTCTGTTTCTTTCTTTATGTTATAAAAAAAACCTTTGGCCTGGTTTCATTATGGAAATAAAGAGATGGGATCAGGGGTGTGGAAGAGTCACTGGGTTTTCCCATGTCATTGAACACATCACTCCTGGAGCGGGAGCGTGGTTACCTTTAGGACACCGCTGTCACCGCTTAGGCTGGTTTTATCTCGACGCTGCCACTCGGTTTCTCACCGGACTCTGGAGCCCAAACCAGTCCTTACTCTCTCTTCTCTTCTTTTTTGTCCACTCTGTAAATGTTAGCTGTTAGCATTAGCTTCCTAACCCCTATCACTCGTCAGAGTTTTGTGCCTGCTTGGCAGCATTTTCCAATCTTCATTTTGCAGGAAAAATGCAAAAACACAAGGCTGCAGAATATTTCTGATTCAGAGGATACGTAAGTGACGTCACAGCGAGCGTACGTCACAGCGAGCGTACGTCACAGCGAGCGTACGTCACAGCGAGCGTACGTCACAGCGAGCGTACGTCACAGCGAGCGTACGTCACAGCGGTTACGGCCGCTGAGTGGCCACGTTAGCTTAAACTCCGTCTAAACTTGAGAACGATATAAGAAAATGTAGAAGCGCTGTTGTGCGATTGATCGTACGAACAGGTTTGAAAAAGCAGTCGGAGCGATGTGTTTACAGGCTGAGCCAAAGAAAAATGGCAACTTTACCTGGATTCATGCTTCCTGTTTGGTGTCAGGTAACATTAATTTATGCTAAGCTCTTGATGTTAGCATCTTTCATTTTTTTTTTCAAGCTCATGTTGCATTGTGGGTAGAGAGACCCAGTCCAGTTAGTTGAGTGCTGAGCCTGCATGAAAAAAACACACCTGGGTGCCGTTGGTGCAAAGTTGCAACCCTTGCCTCAATGGTTGCTGGTTCAACTCCAGCTTTAATCATTTGCTGTTTTCTTTCTGCTCCCCGAGTGTCTTATCTCTCTTTAGCCGTCCCATTCAATAAAGGCAGAAATGCCCAGAAAGAAAATAAATCATGAATCAGTCCAGAGGCCTCAGTGTTGAGCCGTACCCAGCAGCAGTTTGGGGAAGTTGGACGTCTCTATGTTGTGGTAGTAAACCACCGACGTCGTCGCTGCTATGAAGCCCATGAAGGCCGGCACGAAGAGGTGCAGGTGGTTGGTTCTCATCTCCCTGCAGAGAGGCAAACAGAAAATAGAATTAAAACAGACAGCTACAAATGTTTTTTATCTGCGTGGAATCGGAGGTCTTTCCGGGGTCTCACTTGTTGGAGACGATGCCCTCTGCAAACTCGCAGATGTGGACGAAGAGCAGCAGGAAGGTGAGGATCCATCTCAGGTTGTGGCCCGGGAAATGAAGCCACGTGTTGTGATGTATCTGGACCTTTGAGCTCTGGCTGCCCCAACCTGACGAACACACCGACAAAAACACACACACACACACAGACAGGAAAACCTTATCCAGTGTATCAGCACGCAGGAAGCTCCTCACCACAGTGGGTCTGTTTGTGCTGACTGTCAGTTTGGTGTCTGCTCTTAACTAAATGGATCCTCAGCCAGTTTGGAGGCTCCAGGGAAAGAAAACTAGAACCAGGAAGCAGCAATTAGTGAGTCCTCAGGGAGCAGGCTGAGGGCTTCTGGTCAGAACTATTCCCATAAACTACTGTACACACACACACACACACACACACACACAGAGATTCAAAACACAACCAAACACACTTAGTTCATTGTTATTCTCTGATTTGTTATCAGATTTTTTATATAGATTTAAAGCAATGATTATTCACTTAAAAAACAAACAAACAGATGACATCACAGCTCTCTAAAAGTGAAGCCAGAACAATTAGAGCTCCCCCTACTGGCTGGCTGCAGTAAAGGTCAAACAGCTTGTTTAATCTGTGTTGACATATGGGACAAAGGTCAAACCAGGAAATCAGGACGCAAGCTAAATAACTCTGACGTCTGACCTTTAACATCAAAACTCAATCAGTTCAGCCCTGAATTCAAGCAGTTTTAATAAAAAAGGAAAGACGAGAGCTAATCATATTTTAGTTTTGATCTGATTTTCCCGCCGTTTTACTTTCAGTTTCATTCCACAGAAACAGCCCCTGGATCGCTGAACTAATCCCATCTTAACTGCTCTTCAAAGCTGCTTAATGTTCACACTGCTGACAAGGAAGTGTCTTAAAAAGTGTGTGTGTGTGTGTGTGTGTGTGTGTGTGTGATTATTTGTGTGTGTCCATGGGATACAGAGGGAGTAGGGGGTAGATATCTCCAGCACATCTGCTCTGCCCCTCAGTTGACACAGATGAGCGTCGCACAGCTCAGTGGGAAACAGTTTCTCTCTTTTGCTCCGACTGACGGTCGGATCTGGTTTTCTGCTTCGGACGTCTGATTGTTTTTTTGAAATCAAAAATCAAGTGTCCAAGTCGTAACTTCAATCAATTCTTCCTCACAATTTTCCAACTGCAAAACAGCTTTCTATATATTAGTATGGAATAAAAAAATTTAGTGAGCAATTTGAAAATTTTACTGTTCATTCACATTTGTCACCATGCACAACACAAAATGTTTACTGCACAGTAAAAAAAAATGCATTGCACGGTTAATACTTCAGTTGCACAATAATAAATGTAATTTGGACTAAGGTTGCAAAATTCTGGGAATTTTCACAGTTGGAAACTTTCAGTGAGAATTTTTGGAATTTTCAGGAATTTGTGTTAACATGTAAATATTTCTAAAGAGATATTTTAAAATCAAGCTGATAAGAAGGGAAAAAACAGAAATTTCCTTAATATTTGAGAAAAAAAATTTTCAGGATTTTAAAAAAAAATGTGCTTAAGTTGACTGCAACAAAATCCTGAAAATTTCCAATTCTCATGGGAACTTTCCTCACTATGAAATACTTTAAAATGTAAATCCTTCAGCAGAAATGCATTTTGGGAGTCAAATATTTTTTAAACAAAAAAAAATAAAATGTAAATTTTGCTAAAACAAATTGGGGGACTACACCCTGCCGTCTCTCTTTGAGTGATTTTATTGTGGTTATTTTTTTAAGCCTGGTGTTTAATTATTTAATTTGGCATGTTGTATTAATAAATTCCCTTTTTTAAGGTTTTTGATATGGATTCTTTGTGGGTTTTGTTGGCCCCACAGAGCCACCGTACAGTGGGAATAACACCTCCTGTTAATGGAAATTCCTGAATAGTTGCCACATTTATTTTTTTTTACTTATGGAATTTCCTGAAGTGTTGGTTTGAATTTGGAGAAGCTGATTTATATTTTAAATGAGAGAATATGAAAATAAAAAATATTTTAAAAAAATGTAAAAAAATAAATAAATAATAAAATTGGGGATTTAACGGGTCAAGGTGGAGCATTTGTTCATTTAGTGGATAAAATTTAATCGGGGTGAGCAGTAGTCAGTTACTAATTTGATATTTTTACTTTGCTTTAAACAAAATAAATTGGGCTGCTGTATTTACAGGTTGTATTTTATTTATTTTGCTTGAAAAAAACCCAACAAAAAAAAAATTAAGTTTAGTTTTCTTACTGAAAATTTAAAGAGACGTTACACTTCAAGTTCAACCACGAAGTACATCCTGTTTAAACCGCCTCATGAGGAACTATTTACACAAAAAGTCACCCATGATAACCCTCACGTCAGGTCACATTTAACATGTTCATGAACGCTGGGTAAGGCTCACTGCGGCTCTCTGACAGACACAGATTAAGAGGATTAAGTAGATAAACGTTTGATCCAAACAATCGTCTGGGATTTTAAGGTTTCGCTGAAATAATCAAACAGGAAGAAGTTTTATTGAGCAGTCAAATCACAAAGCTGCATGTATCAACCCTCCGCTCTGATTCTTTAAGCCAAGATGCTCAGGAGAGCACAGCCCGCCTACAGGTGACCCCTCTCCCATGTCTAAAACACAACGCTACGCTGCATGTACCAAACAATGAGCGTCTGACTCTGCTCCAATAATCCTGACAGGATTATTTCTGTCCTGACAGCTGCAGCCGTTTCTGAGACTTTCCAGCAGAAAAGGTGAAACTTTAAGAGGATGAAGCAGGAAACACATAAAACACCTGTCAGAGAAACACAGAGGGACACCAAACCTGTAAGGTCTTCAGCTTGCCTGGTGTGTGTGTGTGTGTGTGTGTGTGTGTGACTGTTTACAGGTCACATGCTGTATTCATGTTACAGGGAGAAACACGTGTGAAGATCCCGTCCTCTTAGTAATGGGAAACTATTCGAGCACCACCTACCGATGAAGAGGATGGGGAAGGTGATGAAGAGCAGGAAGACATGTGGGACCAGGTTGAGAGCGTCCACGAAGCAGCCATTGTTGAGCACGCCCTTTCCCACGTTGTAGGCACTGGTTTTGTTTTCACTCCCGCAAAACGACAAGGCCATGCCAAACGTCCGAGCGCCGGTCAATCTGTGACGACGAAGATCACACTTTAATAAATAAAGCTCCAGAAACTTGTATTTTTCCACTCTGTCGCCTGAAGCGCCTCGTCTTGACCTCTACGGACCCGGTCAGAGAGTTTTGTGACATGTCACACGTTTAACTGCACACACTCCCTCACACACACACACAAACGCAGGCCTTGGTCATGCCTGTGAGCTATTTCAGGGACACTCTCCAGCTGCATGCTCTCCGGCTTTATGGTGCATTAACGTTAAATGAGTCGAAGGCGACTAATTGTGTCAACAAAAGTTTATATGAGGCTTAGGAGGCTCAGGTTGTACATTTATTAATTATTTACAGCTAAAAGCTAATATTAGCTTTAAGGCTTTGAGCCTGGGGGGCCTGATTCAGAAGTGTTAAAGTGAGAAGCTTAAAATAAACAGTCCACGTTTAAAAGTTGTCATGGTTCACTTTTGAAAAGAAGTGCAACGCACTCTTCAGCCCCTAACGTTTCCACAGAGAATAATCCAGAGTGATGTCTCTGTCTGAACAAAACCATCTTTGGATGAGCACCTTTTTGTCTCATTTTAAAGCTCCTCTACAGACGTTTTCCTGTCGGTAATGAGCTACAAAAGCAAAAAGGTTAATCTGTAAAAAAAAAAATACATTATTTTTATTTATTTTAACTTTTGTCTGAACTCTGTGTCCACAGGGGGCGCCAAAAGCAAACATTTCCTCACAGGAGCTTTAACTTTTACCACGTTAAGCCTCTTTTTTTTTTTTAAGTTACCCCCTTTCTATTTTGCTCAGCTTTAACTATCTGTCACCTGTAGACTTATAAAGCTCAGTTTCACTGCAAAAAGTATAACTATCTTAAAGCTACTGTGAGGAACTTTTTGTTTGTTTGTGATTTGGCGCCCCCTGTGGATAAATCAGTCTTTGCAGATGATTCCTGCCCTGTCTCCTCTAAATAAACATAATACATGTAAAGAGTCTTTGGCCTTAAACATGAGGAAAAAAAGCTCTCACTGCAGTGTGTAGTTACTCATCTAACTCTGACACCTACCCCACTACCAGTGGCTTTAGGTATTGAAAATAATTATAAAGAAAAACTTTCTATTCTTGCAAAATATCTTGTTTGCTTTTTTTTTTTTTGGCTCCTAAAGAGACATAATTATTAATTTCAGGCTGTTTTACAACCAACTAAAAAAGTCGTCACAGGAGCTTTAAACATCAAAGTAATTAAATTTAACTACTTTAAAGGCGTTAATTGTAAAGTAAATGAACTATTTGTATCATTTAACTCAATTGTCCAAGTCAAAAAATTCCTTCATCTTACTTTACAAGAAAATTCAATCAACTTTACATTTTAAAACCACTAACAAATAAAAACGGTCGCCAACAGAGAGTCCGGCGGCCATCTTTGTTGGGGCCCAAAAGAGAAAGTTTGGCGCCGCATTCTGGAGAAACTTTTGGAGACCCAAACTTCATGTTTCAACTTCTTATTTCTTTTCTCTCTTGTTTTAAAAAAGCTCAAAACTCTCAAAAAAAAAAAATTAATTAACATGTCGACAAGACATTAAGTTACGGGCAAAGATAATATCAAAACATTACTTTTAGGTCTCTCTTTAATTTATTAATTCATCTGATTCTTTAACTGAAAAAAAGACTCTGAGTGCTGTTCGTCACGACTCTAACTTCTGAATGTCACCATAACTGAACTAATAAACACAGCAGAAACTATCACTCCAACACAGAAACATAAAAATAAACTTTTAGGTCTGAAACTTGAATTTTTACAGCGCCAAGGTAGAAATTCAGCTTACAAAGTATTTAGTTTTTACCACCAACAGCTGCAAACCAAACACAAACACACTGTACAAACCGGATATAAGAATATTTTTCTCTCTCAGAAAGTTTCTGTAGGCAGCAGGAAAGTTTTCAGGGTTACAGTAAATCAGGACGGGTCCCACTTGCTCCATAAGAAAGAAATAAAACACATTAAAGTTTTTACTTGCCTGAGAGAAAAGAGTCTTCCTCACTGACACCGACTCATTCCTGAAGTCTGGGTTTGAAAAAAAGAAAGAGAAGAGCCGGAGAAACAGAGAGAGTTGGAGCGAAAAAAGTTGATTATTTTTAGCACCGCAAGAGCATCAGCTGCTCCGCATACTGCTGCCTATCTCTGCCAGGGGGGTTGAAGTCACACAGGATAGGATACATCGCTTCCTGTGGTACCTTTCAAAATAAAAAGGGGTCAAAAAATTTAAAAACGTTCATAAAATAGATTTTTTTTTTTTTTTGCTTAAAGAAATAATAAATTATGACACTAAAAGAAAGTTTTTTATTTCGCTTTTTTAACAAGGGATTATTTTTTATTATTGTATTTTAATTACTTTCATTTTAATTCATTTTATTTTATTTTTAAATTTTATTTATTACATTGCACTGATTTTATTTTTACTTTTAAGTATTTTGTTGGTCTCTTCTCACATACTGCTAATATTTTGTCTCCTTTTTGTAAAATTTTGTAAAAAAAAAAAAAAAAAAAAAAAAAAAAAAAGTATTAATATACGAAAGGTGCTTTCCAAAGAAAGATGAGTTTGAGTTCACCGGTTTTAAGATTGTAACACCAGTCCTTGTTGCGCTGCAGAGCGCTTTGTAACCTAAATTTTTTTTTTTTTTTTTTTTTCTTTTTTTGTTTTTGTTTGTTTTTTTGGAGCTACAGGCGAAACCCATGTGTGTTTCTCCAGGTCATTCTACTGGATTATAGTCAATATATTTACAAAAGTATAAATATCTAATACTGATTAACTGATGAACTATATAAAAAGACAGGGTTATATAAAAAAAAGTTATAAATGCAAGCAGTATTTATGGTTTCTTTCTACCTTCCCAAAGAGAAAATCTGAACGTATTGCTCGCTAAATGTTTTATTTTGAAGGGCATCATTACGTGACTTTCTCTGAAGTTGTGCAAAATTTCAGTTCGCTTGATACCACGTTCCTCCTATCAGATTTCAAAACTTGAACCAGTTTAGAGGTGGGTAGGGGGTTCATGATGGTCTTTTTCACCAGCCAAATTACATGCGAGTAACACACTTCAACACACAACTGACGTCATGTTTCCTCATTTCATTTTAACTTCGACAATTAAGCGTATTTTACTATAAAAAGGTGACATTTGCAACTTTAATGTCAACCGTAATGGCACATTTTCAAAACAACAACAAAAAAATCACTATTTATTTTAAATTACATTAACTTTTTTTAAAAATGCTGAAAAAATTTAAATCATCAAGGTATAAACAAATTTTAGGGTATTTTTGGTCCTCTGTTAAATTATTAATTTTTCAAAAAGTATTACTCAGAGCTTGTGAATCTTTAAAAGCCTCAAATCTCGAAGAGAATTTCGACCTGGCTCCACAGAAAAACAAGAACAGATCTGAAATACAGGCAACAATATTTGCACACCGTGCATCAAAAATAATCCTTTGAATGTTATTTCATCTGTTTTGATTGTGATGCACGTGCAGCAGCTCTAAACCTCCATGAATGTGACAGAGGCTGCGGGATTCATGCACATCAAACCCACACGCTGTACAGGGAGCGCAGTTCCATGTTTTGCATGAGAAAGCAAGGAGGGGGAGAAGACCTTGGATCCTGTCAGCCTATGATCGACTGAAGTGTCAGATATGCATGTAAGCTGCAGAAATCAGAGCAAGATCTCAATTTCTGAGCGATGATTACATGAGAAGCGATAATAATCCTATCTTATGTCTATAAAATATCGTGCAGGATAACCTACAATGAGTTGCTGTCACGTGTGCACCAAACCCCATTGAGAAATCAAACGATTCATGGTTTTACGCATATTGGGAAATATAAACAAAATAGCGATGTGATTTATTATGCAAAAATCATCGTTAAAGTCAACTCTTTTATTCGGCATCAACAATAAAATTATATAACTTTGTATTGTGAAGTAAAACTTTAATCACTCCAAGCTGTCCCGAGTGTTATTTCCGCTGCTCCATTCACAAACTGAACCAACTGAACACGAATCCGCGTACATCAGCGTGAATCGCGTTCACTTTCCGATCAAATGTCTGCCTTTTACCGGGATGAAATCAACGCCGAATTATGCAAAAACCCCTTAATGACTGATATACTTTATTAAATTACAACTTTTGTGGACAAACTTTTGATAAGAGGCGAATGACGTTGAATGTCAAGAAATAACAAGGAAGTCTGGCTTAAGCCCTCAATTCCACAGAACAGTCTCTGAAAACCTGAGCAGTGTTACACCACACTGGAAATACTGAATGTGAATGACAGAAGGACGAACAAGGATAGCTTCCCCAAACACTTCACACTTACCCGGTGTCTGACGCAGGTTGTTGGTCTCCCAGTTGGGTCTCAGCGTCCTTTCCCGGATCTGAATTCACACGTCAGACGTCCTCTGATATTGTGGTTTACACTGAAGGCACAGGGGACAGGAGATGCCGATGCATCCTTTACTGTCGCCTCAGCATAGATATGGTATTATGGCGCTCAAACACACTAACCCACAGACACCCACTCAGAAATGGTGGCTTGTTTTTCCCAGTGAAATTTCTCATGACAAATTTCATGACAACGTCGTGGGTAAAATGTAGGTCAAATTAAAGCCGAATAAGCAGAACGGAGCTGATTCTACTGTCTGATATTCAGGATCACATTTTTAATCTGCACATATTGTTGAAGAGACATTTGATACAACAATGGATACAGCTTAACTGGGGTCAGGTGAGGTCCAGATCTCTGACAAAAAGAAGATCTCTGACTGCAATGTTTACACAGGGCTGATTAAAATATATAAATAAAATATATAAATATAAATATATAAATATATGTGTGTTCAACACTCCCAACATACAAAAAAACCTCTTTAAAAAAATTAATAAGGCAACAAAACTGAAGAGGTCCAAATTTCCAACAGTGTAAATACAGAAAAAAACATCAAAGGATATTTATTCCTCTTCCTCTTCTCCACCTGTTATTTTTAATTGACACATTCCTTTACTCAAGACCGCAGGTAGAGGGCGCTGTTCTCCCCGAATCAATCTAAAGAAATGCTTTTTTAAAGGAAGGAAGGAGTGAAATTTATTTTATATTGACGAGTAACTCAAAAGCGTTAGAGCTTATAGAGCTTTTTTTTAATTATATAATTCCCACATTTTCTTTGATAAAACATGAAACCATTGAATACCATATAACACCATATGTTATTATACAGCACACCATGCAATACGAAGGAACTCTGCTCATCAGATTTGAAAAATTCTCCCTTATATGATAAAATAAATAACCTTACAGTCAGAGACAGAACAACATTAAATGCACCAAAAACTTTTTATGATACATTATGATGAGATAGATAGATAGATAGATAGATAGATAGATAGATAGATAGATAGATAGATAGATAGATAGATAGATAGATAGATAGATACATACATACATACATACATACATACATACATACATACATACATACATACATACATACATACATACATACATAGCCCATTTATCATTTAGATAAAAAAAAAATAGACTCAGAGAAATAAGCATAGCCTGTGTCAGGATAAAAACAGGAACAAAAATATTCATCAATTAAAAAACAAACCTAAAAAAATAAATTCTGAAGTTGTGGACAAAAAGAGGATAGCACAAAATTATTAAAAAAGAAAAACAAAAAGACAGTTTTGTAAGTGTGACATTACATTACATTATGAAGAGTTATGTACCATTATGTAGCATAACATTACACATAACACTTGCCATTATTATTTTTTATCTCATTTAATAATTCTTGGTCAGAAATTTAAAACAAAGTTTATCCTCCAAGGTCTCAAAAAATGTTTCTTTTTTAAATTTTTTTATATATTTTTGTATAAAACTTTAATGTTTAACATCTGTAGGCAACATCAAGGCAAATGCAAAACTCAAACATAAAGATCTCAGGACAATTTGTAGTCCATGGGAAGCTGTGACCCCCATTAGAGGGGGCCCCAAAACCCAGGACCAGGACCCCTCAGGTCATGGTCTTCATCACTGCTGGGAATAAAGAAATAAAGGTTATGGATCCTGAATTTGGAGCCTGGGACTCTGTTTGCTGCTGGCTCCCAGATGAGGCCTGAGCAGCAGAACCAGAGAGGGGGGGGCGAAGGGATTTATATACATGTGTGTGTGTTCATATGTGTGTGTGTGTGTGTGGAGGAGACAGTGTGTGGGAGGACATCAAGAGCCTCTGTGACTGTTTGTGTGTGTTTTCAAATCACGGCGAGGGACGGAGTGAGGAGATTCCCATCAACGAGTGTTTCCCAAGGAACTGTCATGGAAGGAGATGACCTTTAATCCCTGAACACACACACACACACACACACACACACACACACACACACACACACACACACACACACACACACACACACACACAAAGTGCCGTACCCTCACAGCCTTTATAATCCCCTGGAGCCTGATTCATAGTCCTACTCACCGTCTCTTCCTCTGTTTGCATGCGTACGCCCACACATTTACAGTAGTGAAACCAGACAGCTGTTCAACTTTGACCTCTGACCTTAAACTCACCAGAGGAGGAAGTCGCACTTGTGACCCGGCATCACAGGAAGACACTCAGTGACACCCAGGATGAGGGACGACATGAGGAAGACGGGGATCAGACTGTTAGATGAAGAGGTCAGGCAAAAAATGAGTCGTGAAAATTGAATGGATACACCAACACGTCAGATATTAAACATGTTTGAACATGAGGACTCAATGAGTCTGATTGTTTCGTTTGCATCCCCGACCTTAATATAATGTGTGTGTTGGTGTGTGTGTGTGTGTGTGTTGGACTCTACAGCGTGAGAAAGCTCTCTCCTGAGGGGAGTGTTTGACCGACGTGTCGCCTCAGGGCAGGAAGTGGGGACGGCTCCACTCTCTGGAACACATTCACGTTTGTATTTGTGGTCTTGTGAGGACTCTTCCAGTCTTAATGCTCTCTCTGGTGTTTGATATTAAACAATTGTCCCAACACAACACTTAAAGGCAATGATCTTATCTTACAACAACAATTTATCTGGGGCGCTAAATTTTTTAACAAGTTCATCATTTTTTTCAAACATAATTTCTTGTTAAAAATCTATAAAATACATCCAGATTTTTTTAATGAGTTTAAATATTTTTGGTATCAGTGGTGGTCTTGGAGCTAAAAGCTAGCATGCTGGAAAGGCTATCAGTAGCAGTTTATGTGTACATCAGTTTATTTTACAGGGAAACCACATTTCAGTATTGTTGCTTATAATTAAAATCTGTTAAATCCCAAATTTTTACTGCAAAAAAAGTTCATGTATTTTATTCTTACGACCTCCATGGTACATAATAGTTTTTTTTTCATAGTGTTATGTTATTATAATTATTTAGTATTATCATTAATATTATTATTTTATTGTTATTATTTATTTATTTATTTATTTATTTTTAGTTTATTATTATTTTTGTTTTTCATATTTGATCATTTTAAAATTTAAATTAACTACCCAAGGTCAAAGTCAAAGCAGTACTTCAAGAGTTTCCAGAAGTTTAAAAAACAAAGAAAAAAAAAATGCAGTAACTATCGGTGCCAGTGGAATTAAACCAATGCTGCTTGCACAGGACTGTTAGCCATGGCTAATTCCTGGTCCTTGTTCATGATATTGGACTTTGGAGATGGATTATTTGTTTTCACTCTGTTGTGTTTTTTTTTTCTTCATGAAATCTACACAAAATATAAAGTATGTTGAAACCATAAAGATATTTCACATTGAGTGAACATTTTGGACGAACCAAAATTCACTGATTTTGTGGTAAAATGCCACAAATGCCCCTTTTCTGCATGTCAGTCTCTCACTCTCTCTCTCTCTCTCTCTCTCTCTCTCTCTCTCTTGGTTTCCTGTTTTTTTTCCACTGTCATCCTCTCCAAATAAAGGTGTAAAAGCCCATATAAATATTTAAAAAAAACTACTTTTCTTTGCCATATGGTCCTGATTTCTAAATATTTTATCACATTGCAAAAACATAAAAATTCCTCAAAAAAGTCCCAACTTTTCAAAAAGTTTGACTTGACCAAAAAAAGAATCATCTACTATGAAAAGTATAAATCTAAATATTCACTTCAAATTAAAGTCCCTGAAATGTGGCAGTAAATGACCATTGTGTGTGTTGGTGTTCATATATTTGTATATTAGTGGGGACTAATCACGGTCACAGTTGAAAACTGAGGACATTTTTAAATGAAGTTACAGTGTTAACTTTCATGGACGGAAATCCCTCAGAGCAGAAGTTGTAAATTGTTACATAATATTTTTCATTTCCAGAAAGTTCTTCACTGTGCTGGTGTGACAGTTATGTGTCCCCACAAAGATAGAAAGAAAAGAGCATGCACACACACATCATCTCTCACACACTGGTCTGTTGCTGCCACCTTTTGGGGACTTTGGATGTGAAAAGTTGGTGTCATGTTTCAGAATCAAAGCAGTAACTCAAAATTAGGATCCAGACTTTAATGAACAAAGATTTAAAACCTGATTGTCCTTCATTAGTGTTTCACAATTTCCTCGTCAGCCAGGAGATGACACTGCGTGTTTATTTCCCTCTGACATTTGAAGGTCAGTAGAAAGACAGCAGGAGGCAGGAAACATTTAATAAACCATCCAAACTTTTTTTTATTATTATTATTATTATTGGATTGTTCTGCTCGGTGAAGCTTGTTATTCGACAGCAGCCTGTCGTTAATGAAAGGACGCCAATCTGAGCGAGGCGTGATTCCTGTGGATTAAAGGAAATTAGTTCCATTTTTAATCATTATCTCAAACAGATGAAACACAGGCAGGTTTGATGAGGCGGAGGAGAAGAAGGGGGCCGGAAACAGAGCATGTGAGGGCGCTGCTGCTGCTGCTCAGGTTGCAGCTCAAACTCTGCTGAAACTGTGGGAAACATCAGGAAGGAAGTAAAACCAACATTTATCCCACAGAATCATGTGCTGAGCAAAGGTCAGCATCTTTTTACGTCACCGAAATGATCGCTTACAGGTCAGCGTCAGTTTACTGAGATACGTAAATGAACATAAAGCTGGAACGCTGTCATTTCATCTCAGCGCAGCATAATTAAAGTCAGCAGCATGAAGCGGCACTTCCCTGATGAGCTTCGGTTAGATTTATTCAGGGCTGTCAGAACTCATAAACATCAAACCACAGTTGTTGTCCTGTCAGTGCAGACCCTACCAAACTTCTCCCAGTTTTTCTGCCTTTAAATATCTCTCTGCTGTCATTTTTCTCCCCCTGCTTCAAGCCTATTCCCCACTCTGCCTGTTGACACTGTGGTTAAACGGTGAGCGTCCATCTCAGGCTGGGAAATAAAGACAGTCAGCGGGTAAAGATGTGAGAGCAGCCGATTCAGCTCGAAAATGTTCAGTTTGCTGATCAGAAAAATGGTTTAGTGTTTTTTTTACACTCATAATTTAAAGTTTAAAAAAAGTGTGTCATCATTTCCTGTTTTTATGTGGCCAAAGATTAAAAAAGGGAACTCAAAACTCCAGCAACACTCATTGTAAAGGGAGGGTTTTTATTTAAGTGTGCTATTAAAGGTTCATGTAGAGAACACTTTGACCACCAGAGGGCGCCCTTGTCTTGGTTTATTTGGGTAAGCAGAGCAGCAAACAGAAATTCAGTGTTTTGCATACAAAGAGTGTTTTATGCAACTTTTTTTTCAGCATTTGATCAAATAATTTGCTCATATGAATCATCATAAAACTTCTATTATGTACTGAGAACTTACCTCCAGCACAATTGCTGCTTATCAGGCGTCTAATAGATGCTCACACACTTTTGTTTTCCATTTCTCCGTTTCATGAGCTGTGACTGTTTTCTTCTGTTTCAGCCCCAGAGGCTACAGAAGTTGAGTTCAAGTTCATTTTCATTCTGCTCTTGCTTTCTGCTAACAGGAAAACAAACTCTTTTTCTGCATCTTCACTGTATTTTCTGCTTGAAGCACCTCTTTGTACTCTTTGATTTATTGCTTCCTGGTGTTTATCTCGCTCAGCTCAGAGGACAGGTCACAGATGAAAGCAGCGTCCTCACGCGCTGTAATATCATACGTGCAGTTATTTATTTATGTGGGAAGCGCTGCTGAGCATGGATTCTCGTTTTTCAGCATAACAGGAGGCGACCGCAGGCAGGAAGCCAGAGAGGACGCTCTGGGGTCAGGCTGGATCAGGGGTCAGACTGGCTCTGGGGTCAGACTGGCTCTGGGTGTCCAGGTCCAGCCTCTTCAAGGACGTCTAAAGGAGGGATTACAGAGGTTTGGAGTCGCAGCCAAACTCTGTTCATAGTCAGAGAAACAGAAACCAAAAACATGACCAAATGAAGCTGATGATGTCATCTTTACGTCTGCTGCAGAGAGAAAATGTGACCCGATCATTCTAAAAACATTATTTTAGGAGAATGAGGTGAAATATGGAGGTCAAATTTATATTAATGTTCTTCTTCGGTCCTTGTTTTTGTTTGTTTGTTTGTTTTTATTGGCCTGAACACATCGTCGTATTTATACCACCCCCCCTCCTGATGACTCTGTTTGATGCTTTTCTAAGAAAACAGACATTTTTATTCTTTTTCCATATTTATAATCATGTTTTCCTTTTTTTCATGATTTTTTTATTTGTTGGTATCTTTTCTTTTTTGTTGTCATGTCTTTTTTTTTTTCTTTAGGTATCATGTTTTTGTTTTAATATATATATTTTTTTGTTGTTGTTGTTTTCATTTTGTTGTCATGTTTCCTTTTTTGTTGATATGTTCTTGTTTGTAGTAGTATTTTTTTTTTACTTGTTTATGTATTTTATTTTTTGTTGTCATGTTTTTTTTTCTTTAGGTATCATGTTTTTGTTTTAATATATATATTTTTTTGTTGTTGTTGTTTTCATTTTGTTGTCATGTTTCCTTTTTTGTTGATGTGTTCTTGTTTGTAGTAGTATTTTTTTTTTTACTTGTTTATGTATTTTATTTTTTGTTGTCATGTCTTTTTTTCTTTAGGTATCATGTTTTTGTTTTAATATATATATATTTTTTTGTTGTTGTTGTTTTCATTTTGTTGTCATGTTCTCTTTTTTGTTGATGTGTTCTCTTGTTTGTTGTTGTTGTGTTTTCTGTTTTGTTGCGTTTTCTTTTTGTTGTCTGGTTTTTTGTTGTTTTTATGTTTCCATCTGTTTGTTTGTCTTTATTTCTTTCTCTCTCATTTTTGTTGTGTTTTCTTTTTTGTTGTGTTTCCTTGTTGATCATGTCTTGTTGTTTTTTCTTTATTGCTGTTCTTTTCTTTTCTTTTTATTTATTTATTTATTGATTAATTGATTTTGTTGTTGTGTTTTGCACTTCAGGGCCACCGTACATTTACCTCTATTAACCTTTATATTTGTATTGTTTTTGTGTTACTTTCGGTCATTAGAAACCGGCACATTTAGAAACAGGTTCTGCTCTGAATATCAGCAGTCAGCAGCTTCCCTCCCCCCACATTAACTCCAGACGTCACACACCTTTTTTTCCAGCCTCCTGAAATGTTTTATTAAACAAATTGCCTGTAATCTTAATGCGCCATTCAGATCTTGCTCTTTGCCGGATCAAAAAGACACAGCTTGCTCTTTATCTGGCTGAATTATTCAGAGCGTACCGTGACAGGTGGAGCTGAGGGCCGATGAATACGTCCGTTCCTGCCATCCAGCTTGTTAAATATGAACAAATCGCCTTCTGTATACGGCTGGTGTAGGACCTTGGGCCAGACAAGTGAGGATGAGCTTCCTCCTCCGGCAGAATACTAAACAAGGGTTTTTGGGGTGTGTAAACGTGGACGCACAGGAGACCGATTAGCATGGAAACAACAGAGAAACACGGGCTAAAAACAATCCCAGCAGAGCAATTCACCGCCACGCAGGAACGTATGTCTCACACACATGAGCACACACTCTTCATACATACATGGCCTAATAGAGGATATATATACAGGCCATCAACCTCACCACACACACACACACACACATACACACACGTTTGCTGGCAGTAATCAGAGTGCAGTGTGTTTTTCTCAGCAGTGTAATTCATCAAAGTGACGGCTGCCAATGAGTCTCAGTCAGGCCGACAGCCACAGCTAATCAATCATCAATCTACCTGCTCTTTGTTTCGCAGCGCTCAGCCGCCGCCCCCGCGTTTCTCCCAGATACCTTCAAACGCTCTGCATGGGCGACTTTTTCTTGGTTCCTCCCCCTGTCTGTGAGGGTCAGTGTGTAGAGCAAGGCACCAGCGTGTGCAAAGTGATGGGTTCATTTCCCTGATAAGGACGTCAGATCTCATGCTAACAGAGATAATGACCTGGATCGATATTTTTATCATTTTCTTTTATTTCGTTTGAGATTACAGATCAAATTTTTAATGGATTGAACATTTATGTCATGAGTCAAAAGAGTTTGATGGTCACAGAACAGCAGGAAACATCTTCTGTTCTGAGCTTTGGCTCCCTGCAGCGCTGCAGCATCATTAGCTCACAGCTTTTTGTTTCACATTAGGAAGCTGCACTGTTTGGATTCCGTCCGTGTTACATCAGGACAGACCAAAGCTGCAGACATGTGCACACAATAAGTCAGGAAATGTGTGTTTGGTAGATTATTTTAGCCCAAAAAAAAATCCAAAAAATGGGCATAAAGTGGGTCTGACGCGGGGAATACTGGAGTCACAGACCGAGGATGTGACTCCAGTCCCTGGATGATCCTCTCCTGGTTCATATTGGGTCCTGGTCTGGCTCTGCTCATTAACTCAGTTTGTTTTTGTAGCCAAGATAAAAAAAAACCCATCTGGTTTGGACACACTTTGTTTTATTTTGAAAGTCACTGGATGTTTTAATCTGGTTTCTGTGCACGACTTCCCGTCCTCCTCGATCTACCTTTTGTGAACTGACGCGTCACTGCTTCAGCATCTGTGAAAAACATAGGAGGCTTGCGTATCTGATACCTCCAGCTCTGACTTGCCGGAGTGGATCCAGTGTGAGTTGAAACATTAATCAGATGTGGCGCTGCTTAAAATCCATGCACCAATAATAGTCCTTAATTCAGAGGACTCCAAAAAGTTTACATGTAAAAACGCAGATCGATTCAGGATCTAGATTTTGTTTTGGAAACGTGAAAGACTGAATTGTCTGAAATTTTTACGAGACGAGAGGAGAGGAGAGGAGAGGAGAGGAGACGAGACGAGACGAGAGGAGAGGAGAGGAGAGGAGAGGAGAGGAGAGGAGAGGAGAGGAGAGGAGACGAGACGAGACGAGACGAGATGAGAGTTATAGATCAGATCTTTTGTCTCCTCTCCTCTCCTCTCGTCTCCTCTCGTCTAGTCTCGTCTCGTCTCGTCTCCTCTCCTCTCCTCTCCTCTCGTCTCCTCTCCTCTCGTCTCCTCTCCTCTCCTCTCCTCTCCTCTCCTCTCCTCTCCTCTCGTCTCCTCTCCTCTCGTCTCCTCTCCTCTCGTCTCGTCTCGTCTCGTCTCGTCTCCTCTCCTCTCCTCTCCTCTCCTCTCCTCTCCTCTCCTCTCGTCTCGTCTCGTCTCGTCTCGTCACGTCTCGTCTCGTTTTTTTGGGATGATGTTTAAGTGCTGAAACTTTGATGATCATGAAAAGAAACTTATTCTATTGGCTGTATCTGCAGGAAAAGAAGTAAATATAAGACTCCTCCCCCAATCAAACAGCTATCTTCCTGCGCACCTGAAAAAAAGATGTTTTATGTGAAAGAACGACTGCATTTCCAAAACGTCAGAGAGGATTTTATTTCCCAACACAGGCGGCGAACCAGAGCGTTTCATTGGTGTCTTTAAACCAGGTCATGTTTACGATGTTTACAAGCTGGAGAGTCTGGAATAACGTAGCAGTTAGCGAAAGCTCGTGGTGGCTTGGTAAGGTGAATTCATAACGCTGAATAACTGTGATATGAAACGTGTTTAGCTGACTGAAAAAGCCAAACAAAAGGCTCAACAGAGTGAAATTTTGGGAGGTGAAAAGTGTTTTTTATCTGCTGTAGAGTTGAGTGTTTTAGTGTGGGGCTCTATGGGGATCAACTCTCCTTTGGGGCCAGCCTCTAGTGGCTGTTTGTGGAACTGCAGATTTGTCATCTTGGCTTTATATCACCAAAAAGCCTCTCGCTTGAAAAGGACCGGCTTTCATTCAGGAAAGGGTTAAATATGGTTTGAAAGAAGACGTTCGAAGCTGCGGGTCATCAATCTCTCTCGGCTCATTGGTCGACTTGTTAACAAGTGTGATATCGACGTAAGCGAGATATTCTTTCTGCTCCTTAATGGACTCACTTTGTTTCATCCATAAGTGTGGAGAAGATGAACCTGGCTTTGTATGATTCCTCCCCCCTCCCCTCCCCTCCGATCAATACACACTTCCAGTCCTGCTCGGTGTTCACAGACAGGAAGATGAATTGGTGTGTCGGTGGATACGGTTTGTGGAGGCTTCAGCAGCCGTCTGCTGATGAGAATCTGAATTCTCGAGTGATTCAGCTCACGTTATGCTAATTTTAAAAACGTCAGCTGAATGCTTTCATATCAGCTACCTGAGATTAAAAAAAGACGTCTTTCTGTTACTTTGTTGGACTAAAGTTTTTGGGGGTTTTGTAAGAGTGCCTGCTCCTTTGGATCGCTGCCTCCTCCCTGAAACAGCACACTGTTCCTGTGGCTCTTCCAAGGCTTCATTACTCTGACATGAGAAGAAATGAAGTGTGGGGAGTGGGTGTGCGGCACGACATCAGGAGCAGACGGGGCTTTTAAATAACAACCTACAGTAAATGCTCTGTGCCTCCTTATATCCTTCCACTGTCACATACTCTTCAATTTGCATCCCATCGCCTTTATTGTGTTACCTTCTACCTTTCCTCATTTACCCCCTCAGTGTGTGACACGTAGCCCGGTTAGATTGATGGTCTCTGTATCGCTCTGATGATGTATGGGGGCAATGTTTGGCCTTTAAAGGCAGGCAGGCGATGTCAGGATGGAGTTCTCTTCTTGTTTTTCACGCCTCGCACGCAGTGACGACAGACTTTAGAGGTTTATTTTTGATACCTGGGCTGTGTATTTTTATATATGAAGCTGTGTGAATGACTAACAGGTATGAAAAGCTTTAAATCTGCTGCGGTCGATTATTTCACACCAGCATCTGGGACGATTTAAACACGAGAAACAAATGGGACCAATCAAAAACAGAAATAGATGTTTTAACCTGCAGAATACGGGAGTTAGTTGTCTGCCACTGCATCATTTTTGGTATTTTTTTCTTGTGGTTGAAAAATATTACACGTAATACGAACCAAACACTTCAAAATCAGTCGTTATGTAACAACACAAACAAGCTGACGGATGAAAGCAGAGGTAGATCAGCAATTCCTGAGCTCTGCAACTTTAAATTAATGGTTTAAGCCAGTGGTTCCCAAACTTCACCGTGCCAAGGCCCCCCAAAAAGCAATAGCGTCTGGCTGGGGACCGTCTTTGCAAACCAACAGACAATGTTTCAAAATATGAAAGAAACACCAACTCTTAAAATGCTTTTTTCTTACTTTTATTCACTTTTCAATAACTATTGGATTTGATTAGCATAGAAATTTGTCTTTAATACTGTAACTGGCTGTTGGACTGCTCCCTCGGTTTTTTTCCTGTCAAAAACCTTTCCATTTTGTGTTAGCTAGCTACAAGCTAGCTTGATAACAGGCGCAAACTGCCAGGTCGATCGTCATGCCCAAGTTGGAGCTGACACACGAGGTGCGGTTAGGTGCAATCAGAAACTTGAGAATCCAGCGTTTACGGCAGTTTATGGATTTGTTCATTCAGAACAAATGGTAGTATAAAAAGAATAACAAAAATTTAGGGGGGCCTCCAATTTTCGGAGGCCCCCCTAGTGCCCCCTGGCGGCCCCCCAGGGGGCGCCGGCCCCCACTTTGAAAACCACTTGTTTAAGCTACAGAGTCTATTGGCTTTACGTTTCAGTGATAGAATCCAGTAGGACTAGTCGGACCTGTGTAGATTTTTAATTTTAATGTCAAGCACTTTGTAACTGCATTTTAAAAGCTGCTGCAATAAAAAAAATCTTTTTATTATCTTTGATTTATTTGTGCTGAATGTTTTAGCTGAAAACATAAATCTCTTCGTATAACTTACTTTTTAAAAAAAAAAAAAAAAAAAGGCCTTTATTACCGCGTAAATATCACTATTTATTATATTTTCTTTGCTGGTCTCTTTGTATGTTGTTGTGCATTTTACCATCATTTTATTTTTTCTTTTTCATTTTGTTCGTGAAGCATTTAGTAGTCCTGTTTCGATATATAAAATAAAGGTTATTATTATGGTTACTGTTATAATCATTTGTATCTTTGCAGCAAAAAAAAATAATAAACCCACAAACTGAAGTACTTTAAAATTCAAAATCTCTTCCTTTAACATCATGTCAGTTTTGTGAATAATCGTTTTTTTCTCATCACTTCTGACCTCAAGCTCTTCGCTGTCTTTAGAATCTTCCTCCACGTTTCAGTCTGAACGGAGGAAGATTCAAGCTCTGCTGAAGGTTTGTGGTTTGTTTGCAGACGGGGTCGAGTTCTTCATGGAGCGCAGTCACCTTCGAGCCCTTTTGTGGCTCCTGCTCTTATCACATTCTGCGTCTCTCTGTTTCCGCTGAGAGATGAGCGCACGAGTATGAAGAAGAGATTTAATAAAGGGGTCAATGCTGCTGCCCTGGAATTGCAGCGAGCAGCGGCTGGCAGGCGGCATTTAAACTCTCAATCATTATTATCATTATTTTCGACCCGTGCTGTCGTCTCTCAACAGAAACCGAACAATATGTCTATAACAAAACACACCTACGCTGCTCAGAGTGGGAGGCGGTGAACATGTGCACGTTATTCTGCAGTGTGTTCTGAAAGTAAGGCGGCATTTATTGATCAAGAAGAGAAAAATACTTCTTCTTTTGGTATCATGAAGTCCTTAAACATGTTTTTCCAGATGCTTGTAATCAGCTTGGAAACATGCAGTAAATGTCCCATCATGCACCACAGACTGGTTACCTTGTGGTTAGAGTGTACGGTACAGTTTGAGTGTTCAGGCAGCCTCGTGGTTTTAAATCTTTCCTCTATGAATGCATCCTTTGCTGTACTGAACGCTGCGGCACAAAGAGCTCCCTGATCTGTTTGTCTGACCCTGAGGAAGGTCTTCAGGGTTGAGATGCTCTTATTTCTATTCATGCAGCAGTATTATTAATGCATTTTAAGTAACATAATATTTCTGTGCTGGTCTGGATATTACTGTGGTGTCTCCATCAACGCCCCCATGGACACAAACTGAACAGTTTCACCGACAGACTCTGAAGCCTCTGTTCTGAAATCTGTGAATATTTCTGCTCAAAACTCAATGTTTTCAGTGTCTCCAGTGTCTTCAGAGTCTTCATTTTCTCCAGTGTCTCCAGTGTCTTCAGAATCTCCAGTATCCTCAGTGTTTCCAATGTCCTCAGTGTCTCCAGTCTTCAATGTCCTCAGTATCTCAAGTGTCTCCAGTGTCTCCAGTGTCCCCAGTGTCCGCAGTGTCCTCAGTGTCTCCAGTGTCCACAGTGTCCACAGTGTCTCCACTGTCCTCAGTATCTCAAGTGTCTTCAGTGTCTCCAGTGTCCTCAGTGTCCGCAGTGTCCTCAGTGTCTCCAGTGTCCACAGTGTCCACAGTGTCTCCAGTGTCCTCAGTGTCTCCAGTGTCTTCAGTGTCTCCAGTGTCCTCCGGTGTCCACAGTGTCTCCAGTGTCTCCAGTGTCTCCAGTGTCCTCAGTGTCCTCAGTGTCTCCAGTGTCTCTAGTGTCCTCAGTGTCTCCAGTGTCTCCAGTGTCTCTAGTGTCCTCAGTGTCTTCAGTGTCTCCAGTGTCCTCAGTGTCTTCAGTGTCTCCAGTGTCTTCAGTGTCTCCAGTGTCCTCCGGTGTCCACAGTGTCTCCAGTGTCTCCAGTGTCTCCAGTGTCCTCAGTGTCCTCAGTGTCTCCATTGTCTCCAGTGTCCTCAGTGTCTCCAGTGTCCTCAGTGTCCTCAGTGTCCTCAGTGTCTCCAGTGTCTCCAGTGTCTCCAGTGTCCTCAGTGTCTCCAGTGTCTCTCGTGTCCTCAGTGTCCTCAGTGTCTCCAGTGTCCTCAGTGTCCTCAGTGTCCTCAGTGTCCTCAGTGTCTCCAGTGTCTCTCGTGTCCTCAGTGTCTCCAGTGTCTCCAGTGTCCTCAGTGTCTCCAGTGTCTCTCGTGTCCTCAGTGTCCTCAGTGTCTCCAGTGTCCTCAGTGTCTCCAGTGTCTCCAGTGTCCTCAGTGTCCTCAGTGTCTCCAGTGTCCTCAGTGTCCTCAGTGTCCTCAGTGTCCTCAGTGTCTCCAGTGTCTCCAGTGTCCTCAGTGTCCTCAGTGTCTCCAGTGTCTCCAGTGTCCTCAGTGTCCTCAGTGTCCTCAGTGTCTCCAGTGTCTCCAGTGTCTCTCGTGTCCTCAGTGTCTCCAGTGTCTCCAGTGTCCTCAGTGTCTCCAGTGTCTCTCGTGTCCTCAGTGTCCTCAGTGTCTCCAGTGTCCTCAGTGTCTCCAGTGTCTCCAGTGTCCTCAGTGTCCTCAGTGTCTCCAGTGTCTCTCGTGTCCTCAGTGTCCTCAGTGTCTCCAGTGTCCTCAGTGTCTCCAGTGTCTCCAGTGTCCTCAGTGTCCTCAGTGTCTCCAGTGTCCTCAGTGTCCTCAGTGTCCTCAGTGTCCTCAGTGTCTCCAGTGTCTCCAGTGTCCTCAGTGTCCTCAGTGTCTCCAGTGTCTCCAGTGTCCTCAGTGTCCTCAGTGTCCTCAGTGTCTCCAGTGTCTCCAGTGTCCTCAGTGTCTCCAGTGTCTCTAGTGTCCTCAGTGTCCTCAGTGTCTCCAGTGTCTCCAGTGTCTCCAGTGTCTCCAGTGTCCTCAGTGTCTCCAGTGTCTCTAGTGTCCTCAGTGTCCTCAGTGTCCTCAGTGTCCTCAGTGTCTCCAGTGTCTCTCGTGTCCTCAGTGTCTCCAGTGTCTCCAGTGTCCTCAGTGTCTCCAGTGTCTCTCGTGTCCTCAGTGTCCTCAGTGTCTCCAGTGTCCTCAGTGTCTCCAGTGTCTCCAGTGTCCTCAGTGTCCTCAGTGTCTCCAGTGTCCTCAGTGTCCTCAGTGTCCTCAGTGTCCTCAGTGTCTCCAGTGTCTCCAGTGTCCTCAGTGTCCTCAGTGTCTCCAGTGTCTCCAGTGTCCTCAGTGTCCTCAGTGTCCTCAGTGTCTCCAGTGTCTCCAGTGTCCTCAGTGTCTCCAGTGTCTCTAGTGTCCTCAGTGTCCTCAGTGTCTCCAGTGTCTCCAGTGTCTCCAGTGTCTCCAGTGTCCTCAGTGTCTCCAGTGTCTCTAGTGTCCTCAGTGTCCTCAGTGTCCTCAGTGTCCTCAGTGTCCTCAGTGTCTCCAGTGTCCTCAGTGTCCTCAGTGTCCTCAGTGTCCTCAGTGTCTCCAGTGTCTCTCGTGTCCTCAGTGTCTCCAGTGTCTCCAGTGTCCTCAGTGTCTCCAGTGTCTCTCGTGTCCTCAGTGTCCTCAGTGTCTCCAGTGTCCTCAGTGTCTCCAGTGTCTCCAGTGTCCTCAGTGTCCTCAGTGTCTCCAGTGTCTCTCGTGTCCTCAGTGTCCTCAGTGTCTCCAGTGTCCTCAGTGTCTCCAGTGTCTCCAGTGTCCTCAGTGTCCTCAGTGTCTCCAGTGTCCTCAGTGTCCTCAGTGTCCTCAGTGTCCTCAGTGTCTCCAGTGTCTCCAGTGTCCTCAGTGTCCTCAGTGTCTCCAGTGTCTCCAGTGTCCTCAGTGTCCTCAGTGTCCTCAGTGTCTCCAGTGTCTCCAGTGTCCTCAGTGTCTCCAGTGTCTCTAGTGTCCTCAGTGTCCTCAGTGTCTCCAGTGTCTCCAGTGTCTCCAGTGTCTCCAGTGTCTCCAGTGTCCTCAGTGTCTCCAGTGTCTCTAGTGTCCTCAGTGTCCTCAGTGTCCTCAGTGTCCTCAGTGTCTCCAGTGTCTCTCGTGTCCTCAGTGTCTCCAGTGTCTCCAGTGTCCTCAGTGTCTCCAGTGTCTCTCGTGTCCTCAGTGTCCTCAGTGTCTCCAGTGTCCTCAGTGTCTCCAGTGTCTCCAGTGTCCTCAGTGTCCTCAGTGTCTCCAGTGTCCTCAGTGTCCTCAGTGTCCTCAGTGTCCTCAGTGTCTCCAGTGTCTCCAGTGTCCTCAGTGTCCTCAGTGTCTCCAGTGTCTCCAGTGTCCTCAGTGTCCTCAGTGTCCTCAGTGTCTCCAGTGTCTCCAGTGTCCTCAGTGTCTCCAGTGTCTCTAGTGTCCTCAGTGTCCTCAGTGTCTCCAGTGTCTCCAGTGTCTCCAGTGTCTCCAGTGTCCTCAGTGTCTCCAGTGTCTCTAGTGTCCTCAGTGTCCTCAGTGTCCTCAGTGTCTCCAGTGTCTCTAGTGTCCTCAGTGTCTCCAGTGTCCTCAGTGTCCTCAGTGTCTCCTCCATATGAGCCTGTTTGAATTCAGCCTCTGTGTTTGGCTGACTCTAATGTAAACACATCGTTTAGATTATGATCATAAAAACAGTCTCAGATTGGCAGCTTTGACAGAGCAGAGTGTTATGTGTAATATTCTCTCTGTGTGTGTGTGTGTGTGTGTGTGTGTGTGTGTGTGTGTGTGTGTGTGTGTGTGTGTGTGTGTGTACAGTTTTGCTCTTCACTGTCCTTCAACAGTTCAGCTGTCTCATTTGCATACTCATAAATCATTCACATCTGACATCTCTCTCAGATGCACACACTCTCAGACACACACACACACACACACACACACACACACACACACACACACACACACACACACACACACACACACACACACCTGTGGGTGTTGTAATAATGAGCTGTTTGAAAACATCTTTAGCTCAGAAAGAGCCACCAGTCCCACAGATGGATGGATGGATGGATAAAAGGAAGGATGAAAGGAAAAATGGACGTATGATACATGCAACAATGAGTGGTTGATGAAAGGGATGTATGCATAGATGGATGGTTGGATGCTCAATAAAAAGCTAGATGAGTAGATGGATGAAGTGATGCATGGATAAAGAGATGGACAGATGGACGGACAGATGAACAGATGTTTGGATGTTTGGATTGATCGATCAGCTGATTTCTTTGTCTCAGATGGATGGTTGACTGCGTCACTGAAAGTTGAGATGGAGAGATTTAGAGATCGATGGGAGGAAAGAAAAACTGGTCCAAAAAAAAGTGATGGATGAATGTTTGGAGTGATAGAAGGAGGGACGAAGAGATCGATTCATTCACTGACAGAAAGAAGGATGACGAGGTTTTGAATGGATCGATTTAAAGACGTCAGGATGGCCGAGCAGTCCAAAGCGCCAGACTTAAGGGTGTGGAGACTCCTGGTCTCCACAAAGAGGTGTGGGTTCAAATCCCACTCCTGACATTATATAAGAGAAACTGAGTGTTTTACAAACATTTCCTGATCAAAGTGGCGTTCTTAAACCATGAAAACATTACGTTATTGACCTTCTGTGAAATACAACCTCCAATACAACCCCAGGTTTTTACGCTTTAAACCGTGTTCCCCATAGATTTACAAAAACAACAGACAGAAGGGATTCATCTGAAAGAGAGAGTTTGTGCTGATCTTTTCTTCTGACGGTAGAAAGTCTCACCTTGAGCTGCAGCTTGAGCTCAAAGACATAAACAAACTAACTTTCCACACAGTCTTACTTTGCACTGCCATTGCACTCTCAACATAAAATTAAAGATTCACTCTGCGGTCCTCCCTGCAAAGAGTGCAGCTTTCCAAATGTCCTGGGTATTGTTTCCTGCACATACATTCAGTTCGACGTCGCAGCTGTGCTGTTGTTGTTGTTGGAAACTTTGGCGTCTCAGCTTGAATTTCAAATGAGGGTCTGTAGGTCTGAATAATGACTGGCTGTATAAAATATGTGTGTTAGGATGCTGCAGCTCAGGAGTGGATGGAGGTGAAGTCAGACATACTTTATTTTGACATTTTCCTGCATTACATATTCAAATCTGGGCTGAAATAACAGCCACTCTGTGGACAGGGGGACTTTTCTCCGTCCTGAGGAGACCTGGGAGTGTCTCTGAAACCTGTGACTCATCTTAATGTTCAGCCTGATTCAGTGGGCTCTTCATGATTCTCTTAGAGTGATGGTTAAACACAGATATAAAAATACTGATATTAAAAAAATGTTTTTTTTTTTCAAATATTTTATAACTTGATCTGAAAGAGCAGCAGGTGGGGAAGTGGTTAACACTGCTACCTCACAACAAGAAGGTTCCTGGATGGATGGATGGATGGATGGATGGATGGATGGATGGATGGATGGCTGAAAATGGATGGTTGGATGGATGGATGGATGGATGGATTGACAGGTGGTCGGATGGATGGATGGATGATGGATGGATGGATGGATGGATGGATGGATGGATGAAAATGGATGGATGGATGGATGGATGGATGGATGGATAGATGGATGATAGATGATTGATAGGTGTTTGGATGGATGGATGGATGGATGGATGGATGGATGGATGAATGGATGGATATGGATGATGGATGGATGGATAGATGGATGGATGGATGAATGGATGGATGTATGGACGGATAGATATATGGATGGGTGGATGGAAGGATGGAAGGATGGATGGATGGATGGATGGAAGGATGAATGGATGGATGGATGGATGATGGATGTATGTATGGATGTATGGAAGGATGGATGATGGATGAATGGATGGATTGACGGATGGATGGAAGGAATGGGTGGATGGAAGGATGGATGGATGGATGGATGGATGGATGGATGGATGGATGGAAGGATGGATGGATGTATGGATGATGGATGGAAGGATAGATAGACGGATGGATGGATGGATGGATGGAAGGATGGATGGATGGGTGGATGGATGGATGGACAGATGGATGGATGGAAGGATGAATGGATGGATGGATGGATGGATGGATGGATGGATGGATGGATGGATGGATGGATGGATGGTTTGATGGATGGATGGATGAATGGTTTGATGGATGGATGGATGGATGGATGGATGGAGCACAGATTGATAAATGGATGGTTTGTCTCTAACAGCTCTGACAGGCTCCAGTGGTTAAATGACGGCTGGATGGAAATGAATAAATCTTCAGAATTATTTGTCATTTTATAAAATCTGTCTCTTAATATATTTTTTTTCTGATTTAAAGACAGACTTGTTTTGTGATTCTGCAGCAACCCTGAGAAAATGAACGTGAGTGTGAAGTGAGATGAGCAGTGAGCAGGAATAACTCATCCATGGATGACCGCCCAGACACTGTGGTATGTGGAAAGTTCACCAGGCACACGGGGTCAGAGGTCACGGGTCAACATCAGGCTTTGACTGAATCCAGATGGGATTAAGACTGAATGTGTGGAGGAGAGGGACAAAGCTCATCTGTAGAAACAACAGAAGAATGACTTCAAACAGTCCACTCGTTTCTCCTTCAAAACAAGATGAGGCCCCTGAACCTGGAGATGAGGAAACACAAGTTCAAGAGAAACACGGACTGAAGCCGTGATAGATGCAAAACATTAGACTCTGTAATATGATACAGTTTGGTTTAATCTATTTTAGATACTTGAATATTAATTTATCTTTTGATTTGTTCCAAACTAAATGGTTATCTGTGTCTTTATGAGCATTCTGATATCTTATTTTTAAAGTGTTGTGTTTAATTTTTTTCACTGCTTTAATCTCTGAGTTTTTTTTTATCTGATTTATTCCTTTTTATGTGTTGATTCAGTTTTTTATCTTTTCTATCTTGAGCACCAGACTCACGGGTTGACTCCTTCCTAACAAAGGGATTATTAGTGGAGGTTCAAATCCCACTCCTGTGAATGTTAGTCTCATCTCAGTCATTGCACAAAGCAACAATCTTGCAAAAGTCTTCTGGAGAGAATCACTGAGACACATCAGAGAGCGTGCACGTCAGAGTGTTTGCACGTGCACTGTTTGAGGACACGACATAAACAACAACACACAGCCTGCTAATTCCAGCACTGTATCTCACAGCTCATTTAGCTAACCAGTGAACCCTGTAAACCGTCCACACACTCATATACAACGCCAGACTCACACACACACACACAGCCATAAACACAGGAGAGATAATTAACCAATCAGACGGGCAGAAAGACAGTTTGTCAGCTGACCAGGAAGCCGTCTGTCAGGCAGACTGATCAGTCAGTTAGCCAGTTAGCCTGTCAGGATCCAGGCACTTAATGAGTCTATCAGGACGACATGACTGACACACAGGGGCACTTATACCTGGGAGGTGTGTGTGTGTGTGTGTGTGTGTGTGTGTGTGTGTGTGTGTGTGTGCCTATAGACAGGTACAGCAGTGACAACCAGTCTTTGGTTTTTCATGATGGTATTAATAACGTTCATTTTCAATGATTTTTTTTTAACCAAACGACTGTAAGATTCTGGGATGTAACATAATTTTTGTCAAATTTCTTTTCTTTTCTCATGTGTTTCAAAAAGTTATTTAATTATTTTTTTTTAAATGACCAGAAATCTTAAGAAAAAAAAAGTTTTTCTTCAAAAAGGAAAAGAAAGAAAACCCAAAGCAACAACTTCTGGTGTAGCCGGTGCACAAAGTGCAGTTCTTTGAGTGTCCACTAGGGGCTGCCTCAAAAGCTAAAGAAACCCCACTGGCTCCTGTTTTAAAAGGCCCAGTTTCACAGCAGAAATAAACTTGTTTATAATCTGAATTCAAAAAAAATTTTGGTCTGGATCGCAAATATTTGAATCATTCACTTAATTTTCAGTATTTTTAATCCTCTCAAGTTATTCAGAGAAATGTAACTGAGGAGTTTCAGCAGTCATGTTTCTACATGTCTAAATTCAGCCTTTCACATGTTGTATGTTTTCAGAATAAGTGAGAGCTTAAAAAACCTATCCTGGAACTCTTCTTAAAGAAAATGTTTTCTATAAACTGGTTGAAATGTGATTTTTAAACACATTTTTCACTTGACACTTTGGGCTCTGTGAGTCTGGTTCCTCCTTTCAGCTTCAAATCTTTTCCCAAATCGATTTTTAAGTTTTTATTTCCTCATTTGTTGTGAACTTTGAATCCACTGCCTGTATTTGTTGTTTTCTGTGAGTCAGTTTGTTGGAAAAAAAAAAGAATTTTCCCACAGGAGATTAACACGGCCCTCTAATCCAGCTGAATCTAATCTGAACTAATCTATCCTAATATGAAATCACCACTTCCGCCTGAAAAAAAACACCAAATGTGCTTTTTGCCATAACAGACCCGAGCGATGGGATAAACCATATGTCAGCGTGTTTATCTGCTCAACACAGTCCGTATGTTTCTCTTCATTAAAACTGGAGCAGAAATATGTGAGGTGACAACAGAGACAAAAAACTGTTTTTATACATAAAATTATATTAATGAGGAGAAAATGTTTTGTATGTCTTCATAAAATCATTTAATTAAAAAAACAACCATTCAGTTTGTCACAGCTTTTTAAAAATCATCCAGATCTCAGTCCTGAGTCCTTTACACCTTATTTTGTGGATGTTTAACTTTTAAAGCAGCATGAATATAAACTGCTTCAATGAGAAACGTGTCCGATAACCGAACTTAATAAAGCTGAATACCTATAACAGTGAGTTGAGCTGAAGATTAATTTGTATTTTCTGCTCTGGTAAACTTTTTAATCAGTAGGAGGTGGATAAACACACCTTACGGCTTACCTTGTGAAAATCAATTTAAATCTACCGTATATTTAAATAGTTAACTGCTATTTCTATACAGCCAAGTGTGGTATCATTATGAGGCTCAGCTCAGTAGAGAAACTTGCCCTCACTCAGGTCTGGCTCACAGGGGCAGTGATGTCATCAGTGAAGATCAGAGGCCCCTGTCCCCAACCACCGAGGTGTTCCCAGGCCAGCTGACAGATAGAATCTCTCCATCGCGTCCTGGGTCTACCCCCGGGTTCTCCTCCCAGCTGGGCATACCTGAAACACCTCCTCAGGAAGGCGTCCAGGTAAAGGTATTAGCATCAGCACGGAGGATGAACTGGAAACACTCACTATGTTTAGATGCACGTATATGGGTGTTGACTTCTGCCTGCGGTTATTGACTTCCAGTTGCTGCCGCTGGTAAGCTAGCTCAAAACATCTCGCGTGAAATCATAAATACTGGACAGGGTTCAGTGTAAACTTTTTTAAAAACATCCGCACTTTGACTGCATCTCCGATTTTTGTTCATTTTGTCACTTTCTCGCTTTTAAAATCCGGTTATTAGAGCGAGTATGACGGCTAGGCTAACATCGTCAGCTTTGTGGTTTCCATGGCGACGTTAACAGAACGTTCAACTGGAATAGCAAAACTGGCAGTCGCAATGAACTATGGGTCGTCAGGAAAAAGTGGATACATGCAGAAAAGGGAATCAGACTTCTGGCTGAGAACGTCTCACTCCAACACGCTAACGACGGTGGCTGAGATGGAGGCAGCTTTAGCTCTTCATGTTTTTATCTATGTATATGTCATGGTGTGTGTTTGTTCTGTTGGAGCCATATGAGCGCAGCGACCATATTTATCATGGTCACCTACTTCCTCATCCGGTTGAACGCTTAGGATTACCGAGTCCTGCTGATGACTATTAAATGCATTTTAATAGTCTGATCTCGCGCTGACTAAGCTCATAGTCCAATTTCTGAAACTGACGTCACATGCTGCCACCTAGTGGTGTAAAATAGAGGTAGCTTAAAAACCCTATACAATAAATTTTATAAAAACCAAAAATAAAAATCTGCTGGGTTTGTAATAATCAAACAAAGAGGACAAAATGAAAAGATTCTCTTTATCATTTTAGTTTTCGGTGTAGGTTTGAGTGTTTTGGTTTTTGTCAGGTTTTCATTATTTTGTTATATTTTCTTGGTGACATCGATGTGAGATAAAAACTGTTGGGATTAAACTCCATCATCAGCATACAGTCAAACCTCACTGTTGAAAAGGAAACTCTACATGTGTTTATCAACCTCATTCCCCAGCCTGACCCTTGACCTCACGACACCCAAACGCCCCCCCCCCCCCTAAACACGGACCTACTCACTTCCCCTCAGACCTCACTCCACACATTCGTCACTGCTGCCATCGAGGGGAAACGTGCTCTACTTTAAGTTGTCATAACGCCGTGCTGCTGACTGTAACATGCAGGAGCCTTATGAAACAAAAGGTTAGGCCCCTGAATGGCCCAGTGTCAAGGATTACTTCTCAGACAAATTCTCCAACAACAAAGCCTCCATTGTGCCCCGCCAAGCCCTCGAATTAGCAGCGGGGGCGACTGCACGCTTAACTGGTCTTGACAGCGCGACCACTCTCACAGACCTCTGTGCAGATTTTCTGATTCCTTCAACTTAAAATGTTTACGAAATGACACGAGGCAGAAACTGTCGAGATGGGATTAAATATGAATCCAATTTATCCCTCCATGGGGGGTCTGAATAAATTAATATTATGTAAATTAAAGAGTCCATAATCTATTTAAAAACAGGTTTTAATCTCAGCGTGGATTAGGCTGCAGCACGTGCAGCATCTGTTGGTCAAAAAGCAGCAGTTTGTCTTTTAAAAGCAGCTTTTTGGAGCTTGTTGTTTATTTTTCTGTCAGTGAAACTCTTATAGGACATTTGAGAGTCATAATTTTGTTTCCGGATGTTTTCCTTGTCAGGGCTAATTCTTGAATGGCCATCTATTTAAACTCATGGGACACAGTTCAGTCTGGCTCCATCCAGCCAGTAATAATTCACATGTAAGCTTCCTGGTTTCAGTTTCAAAATAAAAGTCTTTCTGTCAAAGCAGAGTTTCCACAAAACTTAAACTTTGAAAACCTCCAAATCTGTAACTTGACACCACAAATTAAAAACAACTTTAAATCAAAGAATTGCATGAGACTAATGGAAATGTTGCGAAGGTCTTTAAAGTATGACAGAAATGCAAAAAGAACAGTTTTTGCACCTTTTTGGCTGTTAGTGCTGTTGCTTCTCAGCAAGAAAGTTGCCGGTTCGAATCCCGGTTCGTGCCTTTCTGTGTGAAGTTTGCATGTTCTCCCTGTGCATGCGTGGGTTCTCTCCGGCTTCCTCCCACAGTCCAAAAACATGCTCACTGGGTCACTAGGTCAATTGTTGATTCTAAATTACCTGTAGGTGTGTGTGTGTGTGTGAAAGGTTGACTGTCTCTGTGTGTCAGCCCTGTGATTGGCTGGCAACCAGTCCAGGGTGTACCCCGTCTAAGTCAGCTGGGATAGGCTCCAGACACCCACGACCCTGAACAGGAAGAAGATAGAAGATGAATGAATGTACAAATCTTCTGTATTCTTATTTTTGACATATTTTAATTGCTCATTTATTACCTATCTTATCTAGTATAGTTTTTATTTGCTCCGATAGTTACTGCTGTAACCACAGTTTCCCAGTTTGGGATCAACATTAGAATAATTCTATTCTATTAGAACAATTGCATGGATTAGTACGGAAGCCCAAGGTGGTCATGCTACATTGATTTTATTGATTCTGACACAAATATAAGATGCTTTTATTTTTTTCAAAATATACCAAAATACGGCACCAAAAACATTACGCTTGATGCTTTACTTAAAATTTTGGGGATATAAATTAAAAAATAAGGTCCAATAAATTATATTATTATTGTTATTATTATTATTATTATTATTATTATTATTATTTTTTTTTTTTTTTTTTTTTTTTTTTTTTTTTAAGATTTTTTTTTTTTTCTATACTTTGTTTTTTTTCCCGTTTCATAAAGACGCGGCTTTTATTTTGAAGGTTTCCTCCCCATACTTCTTGTGTTAACGCAGCTGGCTCATGCTAACTTGACGGCAGCCTAAAGGCATTGGGGGTTAGGACTGGGGAGGAGGAGGAGATGGAAGAAAAAAAACCCTCATCCTCATTCTCCCCTCTCTGGTTGCGTATCGCGCCGTTTACAGCAGCAGAGCTCCTGGCTGAAGATCCGGCTGGATGTGTGTGAGTGAGTGAGTGTGCGCTCTGACTGGATACAGAAAACACACACACACACTCCTGTCCTGTTCAGACCTGGATGTGTGTGCGCGCGCGTGTGTGTGTGTGGATGTGTGAGTGTGTCATGAATTATTACACCTGAGCCGGGCATGCAGTTGGCCGGGTTCCTGGGCGTGGGAAGGACGAGTCTACTTGTTTTGTCGTGGGAATTAATGTTGAACTAAACTTCAGCTGTGACTGCGGCGGCTGCGCAGCTTTGACACACATTTAATTCCGCTCCAGTCTGACTGTGTTCCTTCGCTTCAGGATGTAAATTTGGGAACTTTTATTTTTCATTTTTAACGGACCGCTGGCTCACAGATGACGACTTTTAATTTCTAACTTTTCTTACGGAATATACGCGCAGTGACCCACAGACAGAGAGAGAGAGAGACGGCGGAATCGAACCAGAGGTAAGCTGCGTAATACATGTCCCGGACTTTCTTTTCGAGCTGAGTTTCACATGAACAGTTTCCAAAAGCTTATTATAACAGGAAAAGCTTTGGAGGGGATTTGGAAAAGCTTTGTAAGGCGCTCGTGATTTCTTATCAGCTTGTTTCTGCCTTCTCGCTTAATGTAACCAAACTCCCTATTAAAAACGTCTAATTTAGGGATTCCTCGACTCCTGCAGATTTCTGTGGGTTTGTTTGGCACATGTTGCACTGTATGCAAAGAGAAGGAAAATCGTGGTTATTCGGCGTACATGTTGTGGTTTCTATCTTTGAGGAAAGGTGTTCAAAGTTGATTTGATCCACGCGAGACGCTGCATGGTTACGACGAGCGATTTCGACGAAACGAGCGGCGGTTTTTTAGAATTAAGTGTGCCATAACTTTTGGTGAACTGCTCCTAGGTGGTTTGTAAGTAAGCCGAAGTGAAAACTGCTCTTTACCGAGTCGTTTCTGTGAGTTTCAGCCTGTTTTGAAGCCCTTTTCATATCAGACTAATGAGGCCATGGTGAATTCAGAGATTTTTACACGGGGCCTGGCACATTACGGAGAGACAACGGAATGTGTTGGGGACTAATCAATGCACAGAACATCTGGAGCCTCAGCAAGAGGGCTGATCCTGTTGAGTGGGTGACACGGCTTTTATAATGTATTCCAGACCGGGCTGACTTCTTCCCGAGTTAACTTCACATTCTGGCATTTTATAACAGCTGTACAAAACCATTATCTTTTATTGATTCCCCCCATTAAATCCATACCAATCCCGGGGAGGGTAATTGGGAGTTAGGGGGAGACTTTAAAGCTCTCAGGTGGTGTCAGTTAGATCTTCCCTCTAACACTGCAGACATTTAGTGGTGGAAACAGATGTTTTCTGATGGCAATATTGATCAGTAGTGCTTGCATCATTAAAAAAGCAGCCAGATAATGATTCTACTTAGTCAAATCTTTGGCTTCAAAGGTCATTAAAACGCATTAACCCCCTGCTCATATGTGGAACTATGAATCTTGGAAAAAAAAAACACTGTGCCGTTGGCCATCTGCTTGCAAGCATTGCTGTACATGATGGGGAGGTAATTGCCCATGGTGTCAGTTAATGGATTAGAATAGCCTCCAAGCTGCACCTTGAGCTCTGGAGCCATAAAACCAGGATAGCTGCAGCCACACTGCTCTGTTTAAACTTGTGGCTAAAATGCTGCTGAGATCACCTGAGCGTGCAGTTTCGGGGCTGCTTGAGCAGTTCGTTGTCAGGTTTTATTTACTGCAGTTTGACTTTCCACGTTCAGGTGTATTATTTCATGCATGCATTGCTTGAAAACTCATAAAGAGAGCAACTAAAGTCGCAACCAAACTGCAGGCTTTGATGGTGCTGGAGATACTTTCAGTTTCAGGACAAAATCTTGCACCACTTGCACCAAACTGCAGATTCAAAACTTGTAGTGTCAGAATGAGTTATGAAATTTGTCCCAGAGCACATTTCTGCTGCTTGTTCAGTTATTTTGTCTGTAAAACAGCAGTTTGGCTGTTCTTAAAGTGATAGTGCTTGTGAAAAAAAGGCTCGTCGGTAAATCCTTTTTAATGTTTTACTAGGAGCTGGAACATGTGCCTCCTCACGCAGCACAACACAAACACTATCTCCTGAGTTAGCGAGGAGCTGAACTTTACGTGGAACAGCCTGAGGGATAAACCGTGCACCGTTTTACATTATCTCCCGAATGAGAAATGGAGCGTGAAGTTCTTGGGAAGTTGTACAAAAAATTTCTTGGAGGCATAAGGAGTTTTAATTGTTTTTACAGGGCTGATCCACACACTCACAGGTTTATCATTTACAGGGAGGTCAGTGAATTCACAAGCGAGTAACGTCATGTTTTATGTATTCATGTAACATTCAGGATCTGAGAAGGTCAAGAGTTTAACAAGGCATTAGCTTTTTATACACAGACTCTTTTGCATGTGGTAGCACTGGATGTTAACTTCCCCTTCTTTGTTTTTTTGAATGGACTGTACTCTGGAGGCTCAGACCACATTAAAGCAGGATTAAATGTTCTCAGAAACACAGATAGGACTGGAAATGTTAGCACAAACCACTTACGCTAACTCTGATCTGTCTTAAAAACCCAGTCCTGACATTATTCAGAGAAAAGACTTCGGGAGTAGCTCCAATGCTGAATTATTTAACACTTCTGTGCTACCCAGAGAGTAATATGAGACTAAATCCAGGAGCTTGCTAGCTTAGCGCAATGCTATGAAACGGTTAGCCTAGCTTTAACACCTGTATATCACTTTGAAATGTTGTTGATGTTTTTTTGTTACACTTAGCTAACTCAAAGCTAGTCTCAATGCTGGCTAACTCTAGCTAGCTCATAGATATTAGCTTAATGTTTGCTTTTCAGGCATCAGAGGAAGTTTTGAGACTTTTTTGCTACTTTAGCATATTAGCATATTTTCTTTCTTTATCTTAATCAAAGAAAACATTAAGCTAACAACTCGATCATGAGCTTTTAATGTTTTTTTACAGTAAAATGTGGCTAATTTTGGGAAAATGTTCATCAAAAATGTTGAAAAACTTGGCTAAAAGCTAACCTATAGAATCCACTTCTGAGAGGAATAAACAAATAAACACTACGATAAAAGCGAAATGTGCCAATTTTTAGCAGCTAGCAGGCCATCTAGCTTGAGACCTTGTCTTTTTACTTAATTATATATTAAGTGTTCAATATTGTATTGAAAATGTTTATATTATAAATGTAAAAGAAAATAATAAATGATAAGAATCTACAGGAAAAAGGAAGTCGGAACAGAGAAAATAAACAATGCTAAACAAACAAAAACAAGAACAAAACTGGAGGTAAATACATGCTAGCATGCTAGTTGTTAGCTCACCACTTCCTGCTGTTTTTTGAATAAGAACTAAAAGTTGAACCTTTGTAGAAAGTAAAGTTTGCTAAAGTAAACTTTAGCGCTGATCTGATTTGAAAAATCTCGAACAGCCAGCTTGTAAATATTTTGTTACTTTGGCTCCTCCCACTTGTGTTTACATCAACCAGTAGAGCTTCTGTGGGCCTCAGAGGATTTTCTTTTTCTTTCTTAACCACAAATCTTCCTGAGAAATACTACCAGCGTGTTTGTTAAAGTGCTCATTAATGCAGCCGGTACAGTCGGGCTGTTAGAAACCTGTTTGAGTGGAATGCAGGCGGCTCGGTCACATGGCTGTTGGTCTTTTCAAAGTTATGTCGTTGCGTTTACCCCGGGGCTGTGTGGAAAATCTGAATGAAGCAAAGACCGTGAGGACAACACGGTTCCTTAAACTACTGAATAAACAGTGAAACAAGTAGAGTGGAAGAGATTACAGGGTTTAAAGCTACTGTAAGGAATGTTGTGTTGATTGTTGCGCCCCGCCTTTGGCAGCAGATTCACACATTAAAAATGAACCATTAAGAAATGCTTCATCATGTTGCTTTGTCAGCTCACAAAGAGGCATTCTAGCCTAACTAGCTAATAACTAGCTAAAAACTTCTCACAGGAGCTTTAACTTTGAAGGGCTGCCAGTTTGTTTTGGTGCAGGTTTGCCTACATACTGTTAGAGAGTGTTCCCTCCAACTTGAAGCTCAAAATGTCAAACTCAAGCATGCAAGAAACAAAAAGTTAAAGCCGAAGATAAAACCCCATCCTGTAAATGCGATAAATGTGTGTAAATGTGCTTCTGAAAGAGTGTGAACATCTCTGTGACTCCACATTCATGACCTCGGCCTCTTTGACCTTTGACCTTTGAATACTGGCGCTCTCTTCCTGTTTTAAATCACCACATCACACAGAGAGCGGCCAAATCTTTCACGAGGTTTCCCCTCCTCTCTCTGTCTTCACTTTTCCGTGTGTGCCAAGTTCTGAAGAAGAGTGATTTGATTTCAGGCTTTGAGGTTTCGGAGTGGAGATAATTATTTTGGAGTTTCCACACAGGAGCTGTGGAGGGTTTGGACTAGAAACAACCACATGGATCCAATGAAGACAGGGACGGCTAATGTAGAGCATTAATAACTCTGACGAGCTTTGAAAAAACGAAACACAGTCGGACTTTAATTTCTGCCTTAACCTGTAAAACTGTTCAGATTTGACAGCCAAGAATTCAGACGAAAATCTCCCCAAAGTGAAACTTTTTCAGCTGCCAGATGAACAAAGTGTGCGGACACATGCTGCAGGAACCCCGAGCCAGCTCTGCAGCAGACAGCAGACGGTCAGCGTCGAGAGCATGACATCCATCTGTTCCACACGGGTTTATCTCTAACACTGTGCTTTAATTTGCACACAGACGATGATCACAGATTACAAACAGATAGAAATGCACAGGAAGGGTCTGCTCAACAAAAAGCTGACTGAACTTTAACCCTGAAGCATGTGCATCGCTTTAAATTCAATTCTTCAAAAAGGCAGCGAAACATTCATGAGTAATAAAACAAATTCAGTGTTTTTGGGTCAAGAGTTTGACATTTAATGAAAGATGTTGGGAGAAAATAAAGAGAGATAACAAACAAAAATTCCAGGATTAAAGTCAATCCATCAGCTTTATTCTCTGAAATCTTCTTTTCAGATTTCTGCGATTTAAGTCAAGATTCAAGCTTTTATTTTGAAAAGACATTTGACATTTTCTAAGAACTCTGACAATTTATTTCAGTATTTAAGATTGAAGTTAGTTTCCCAACTTTTTCTTTAATTTTGAGCTTAAAAATCCAAATCACGCCTAAATCTTAGAATTTGCTTTTTTTTTTTTTGAGAACATTAAAGGAAGAATTCAAACTTTTTCTCAAAATTTTGCTTTCTGAAATTTAAGGCAGAATTCTGACATTAATTATGACAAAGTTCATTAAGACTGGATCCAACATTTATGTGTTTGTACCTTTAAGGCCTGATGTGACGTGTAGGTCATTTCATGTTCAAGACATGTGACTAATGAAATGTGATGTGAGTCACTGAAATAAATAAAAGGAGTGGAAAGTTTGTGGAATGTAATTGTTTTTTTTGACCTGCTTTTTTAAAAGCTTAGTTGGATGGTGCTGTCTGAAATGACCTATAAAGTGTAGCATCTAGTCTTAAAGGTATATACGCAGAAATGTTGTATCTGTTCTTAAAGGTATATACACATAAATATCGCATCTGTTCTTAAAGGTATATACACACGTTGCATCTGATCTTAAAGGTATATACGCATAAATGTTGCATAGGGTCTTAAAGGTATATAAACATTAATGTAGCATCTGGTCTTAAATGTATATACGCATTAATGTAGCATCTGGTCTTAAAGGTCTATACGCATAAATGTAGCATCTGATCTTAAAGGTATATACACATTAATGTAGCATCTGGTCTTAAAGGTCTATACGCATAAATGTAGCATCTGATCTTAAAGGTATATACGCATTAATGTAGCATCTGGTCTTAAAGGTATATACGCATTAATGTAGCATCTGGTCTTAAAGGTATATACGCATTAATGTAGCATCTGGTCTTAAAGGTATATACACATTAATGTTGCATCTGGTCTTAAAGGTATATACGCATTAATGTAGCATCTGGTCTTAAAGGTATATACGCATTAATGTAGCATCTGGTCTTAAAAGTATATACACATTAATGTTGCATCTGGTCTTAAAGGTATATACGCATAAATGTTGTTTCTGGTCTTAAAGGTATATACGCATGAATGTTGCATCTGGTCTTAAAGGTATATACGCATAAATGTTGCATCTAGTCTTAAAGGTATATACACGTAAATATTGCATCTGGTCTTAAAGGTATATACGCATTAATGTAGCATCTGGTCTTAAAGGTAGACACATAAATGTTGCATCTAGTCTTAAAGGTATATACACGTAAATATTGCATCTGGTCTTAAAGGTATATACGCATTAATGTAGCATCTGGTCTTAAAGGTATATACACATTAATGTTGCATCTGGTCTTAAGGCAGAATTCTGGAAATAAAATCAGCCCAAACAACAACGAATAAACAAAGAAAAAAACAAAAACATATTTAAGCGGTCCTCATTTTATTCTGTTAAACCAAAATAAAAAGTTTGAAAAAAAAGATAACTGAAGAGATTTTGTTGCTAAACATTGTTGTAAGCTAGCAGGAATTCAGCAGCATGGTTGATATCTTCATAATGTTAATATGTAGCGTTAGCATAAACAGAATTTACACCAGATTTAAGAACTGTTTATCCACATTTAGGATGTGCAAGGGAATAAAAAAATGGAACGTGTAAAACTGTTTAAAATATTTTATTGACTGTTGGGTCAAAGCACATAAATGCTCTGTGTGTTAGCAGGAATGCTAACTGACACCTGTAGGTCTTCAACAGGATGATTACTGGTTACATACAGCGCGCTCATGACTCAGCAGCATGAAACTCCAACCACACACACCTGTCCTGCCTCAGCCAATGACGGAGCAGGTGGAATCCCATTCCTCCAGAAACTCCTCCACCTCTGATTGGCAGGTTCTTCCACAAGTCGTCCTCACCGTCACCCTGAGTGTGTAAACAGCAGAGCAGGAAATCAAACGTCTGGTGACTCAGAGGAGACACTTTGGTGGACTTCACTCTGTTTACCCGTCTCGTGTGTGGCTGTGGGTTGTTAATGACGTCACAGGAACAGAGAGATGAACTCAGGTTACCTCACCGTGTCTTTAAAATAGAGTCAGATTTTTTAAGAATGAACAAAAACGACAGAAAAATGTCATTTAAACTGCAGTTTTGGATCAAAATCTCTGGAGAGAATTTAATACAAACAGACGGATCATTTTCCTTTTTAAAGCAACTAAAATATAAGATGATACTGAATAAAACTCCCATCATGTGGAGCCTCATCTAAGACTTCTTGGCCTGATTCTTCTTCTCTTGTTTATAATTTGTGTCACCTTTCCATGCCGTGGTGTTTTCCTTCAGCACCCTTAATGTTCTAATGAGGACACTCCATCAAACAGACTGTTGGAAATGCACAACAATCTTTAGCGGTCCTGAAGGAACGAAGCTGCAGCCTCTTCTTTTTTTTTGTTTCTGATATTTTTTATAGCGTGAGTAAATAAAGAAGAACAGGCAGCTTGTTTTGTTCTGTTTTTTTTATCCCAGAGACAGGTTTACGTGTCGGTGTTCCCACCCACTAATGAAGACACTCTTATAAATATCGTTTTTGCACCGTGCTACCTTTAAAAACAGACGTTCGTCGAGGTGAAGAGATGCTAATTAGTGCATAAAGAGCGAGGCTGGCAGCAATTACGATGTCCTCGTAATGCTCATTTCACAGTGTTTATGTTCCTTTCAAGTACTTTTACTTCTCTGTTCTTCTGTCAGAAAGCGTTTTTAAAACCATTAAAGAAGAAGACTGTGAGAAACATTTATCAGCCACAGAAAACTGGATGAATCAATACTTCTTTAAGGAAAGGAGAGCGTTTTAAAGCCTAAGAGGCCAGATTTAAGAGTGTGTGGGCCTGCAGCAGCAGATTGAGGCTGGTGTGTGTGTGTGTGTATTTGTGTGTGTGTGTGTGTGTGTGTTCCAGGGCTTTGCAGTGTTGTGTTTGTCCAGCCGTTAATGCGTGGCTCTCATTAAGCTGCTGTTGTCTGGGCGGCTCAGAGTGAAGAGCAGTGATTGAAGAAGCTGTCGGGCTGATCGCTGACCTGCGCTCCTCGCGCCTTGTTTTCCGTCCACGCCGTTTATAAAAGTTGTCGCCTGTGGACCGCAGAAGCTATTAGGAATCCCAGATTTTCTAAATCACATTCAGTGGTGCTGTTAGAAACAGTTTCTGTTTGTCACTTAAAGGTAAATATTTTTATGTTTTTTTAGTTTGTCATCTGACAATTGGGGGTGGATTTATGGAGGTTTGGTTCAGTTTTTTATAAGTAAAATGTCAGAAAATTATGCTTTCTGTTATTCTACTGATAGATTGTCGCACCAGTTGGAGAAAAATTAAACAGTTTAATAATGTTGAATCATTGCTGCTTATTATCAGCATCAACTCTGGCCGTTTCATAACCATTATTGGTAGACCACTAGAGTTTACAGATATGCTATGTTGGGACATAACTGGTATGTTTGTACGTTAATGTTACCTCCCATTTTAACCATAACCTTACTGGTAATTTGACTCAAATACAAAATTTAAATAAGATTTATTGGCATTAAATTTTTTATATTTTTTTTAAACAATTAGAATATTAAGAAAACGTTTACAATCTCGTACGTATTATTTACAGTTATATTTTATTTTTTAAATTAATTCCAATAGTAATAAACAACAGAAATAATAACAATAATAAAATCAATCAGAAGTAAATAAGACAAAAATTAAATTAATAAAAATTAAATTTAAAAAAGGAAATACACAAAATAATCTAATAGTGATCTTTATTTACTATATTTACATGGATTTGTAAATAACACAATTTGATGAACATAACAGAATTGACAGTTATAGTATTAAAGCTGTCATATGTAACACCACTCTTGATTTAAAGAGGGGGTATTCCGCTCTTCTTTCATATTTTAAACATGGATATGAAGTAATAAAGCTGGATGTTCAGACTGAGCGTGTGCAGATTTCCAAACCTCTACGTATTCAAATGTTGTAGAAAGCCCTGAATCTGTCTTCAAATTTAGGGCTGACCAATCAGAGAGAAGAGGGGAGCCTTAAAGAAACAGCAGCTTAAACAAAGTGTTTCAGACACCCTTAAGAGAAAAATTGAGATTATTTTGAACTCTAAATCTGGGAAGCTACTCTGGGGGAACCTGAGGGACAAAATAAAGCTAAAAAAAAAAACCAACCCTCCCGCATAATACCCCCGCTTTAATGTCATTTTCATACACAATGATACATGGCTAAATCTGTATGTTTTAATTAAAAATGTCTTAGCTTAATATTGTTATGTAGGAAAAATAAATAACATGCTAATCACAAAGTTTTTGTAAATTAGCAGAGGTGCTAACGTAGCATGTACAGGTCACAGCTGAAGGTAGACGATGATCCGTGTTGAAACAAACGTTGCTTTATGGCTCACGCTTCTCTTCAGACAGCCTTCTCACGTATCTGAATATTTCTGATGGAAATCTGAACCCTCTGAAAGCTTCCATCTTCACAACAATCCCTCGTGGAGCAGAAACAAAAATGGACATTTTGCCAAGATGAGCTTTTCATACCACACAGACATTTTACAAATTGTTCCTGTCGTTCCTCTGCTCACTCTTCCACATTATGAACCCAGTAAGAGAGACCCCCCCCCCCCCCATATCAGATCAAGTCAGATTACATTGTCTCGCTGATGGAACAATTTGTAAGTCAGTTTTGTCAGCATCTCGCTTCCACAGGACTCCCGGGAGAGCAATGTGTGCAGGCCTCCGAACCATCAGGCATCATTTATTTTACCCAGGATGCCCTTTAACTTTATCATCATGACTGCCGATACATATACACACTCCGTCGTTTTATCTCTCCGTCTCTGGCACACACACAGTTTATGATGATGGATATTTCTCCGCTGAATGAAGAGCGGGGAATGTGGAGGGACATTTAGAAACCTGAATATTGCCGCCTGTCTCCGCTTCTCTGTCTGCTAATTCAGGGTCACGTCAGTCAGTCTGCTCGGGGACGTGAGACAGAGCATTGATTAAACGTATGAAAGGGCGCAGCTTGCTTGGTAAAGAATGGAAAACATGAAAAGAGACACAAAGACAAAAAAGTGACTGGAGGACGAGACCTCCAATAACCCGCTGTCTAATGATGCGACAGCTTTGTCTACTTCCATTTAATTTCATACAATGCCTTCAATTACCGCCTATTCTTTCTGCCTGAGTCTTTTGTTCGGGGTTATTACAGAGACGACTGAAGGTTCATTATACAGACAGACGGGTGCTCCTCAGAGTTTGGCTCCGTGGATTACACTCAGGTGTTTTTCTGCGGAGAAAAACGGTTTATGACGTTAAAGGATAATATGATCACCTGAAGTTTGTTTCTCCAGATCAGGGGTCTCAAACTTAACTTACCAAGGGGTCGCTTGAGGTAGTGTCTGGGTGAGGCTGGGCTGCACAAAAAAAAGCTTCAAGTATTCAAAAAAAAAAAAAAAAAAGTACAACTGATCCAATCGTCTCAGTTTCAACAGGTCAGAACATGAACAGGATATATTTTCCCTCCACTCTGTGACACAAACATGTTACAAGTGACCAGTTGCTAATTCGTGTTGTTGTCGTGAGCCTGAGCTACGGCAGCCCACAAGTGTTAAAAAATATAAACCGCCCAGATGCATGTAAGAAAAAACACAAAGCTTTGATTTCAGGCAGGGGACCACAAAATATTATTCTGGGGGCCGCAATTGGCCCGCGGGCCGCGAGTTTGAGACCCCTCCTCTAGAACATAAACACACCTGCAAAAAAAACAAATCAATAAATGAATGTCTTTTCCTTGCAAGCAGTAATAAAATATTCGTAATGCTGCTGTGAAAATGTGCATTTTAACTAGGGCTGCCAAGATTAGTCGACTAGTCACGATGACGTCGGCGATCAAATTCGTCGGCGACTTATTTAATAATCGACGTCGTCGTTTTAATATTTTTTTAAACTTTATTTTTCCCTCCAAACTGCCGCTGTACTTTCACCTGTCTCGTCTGCCGTTCTGTTCTTGACGCATACGCGCAGAAGTGGTAACCAGGGTAACCTGTGATGTCACCGGAAAAGTTATGCCCAACAGTATCATGGCTAGCCGGCAACAGAGCTCGAAAGTTTGGGAGCATTTTTCCAAAATAAAGGAGAAAAGTGTGCAATGCAAAATCTGCAAAGCAGAAATGTCCTTCCATGACAGAACGACGGCGATGCACGAGCATCTGAAAAGACGGCACGCCATGGCTGATTTATTTTCTGACAAAGAATAACAATCTCGGTAAGCTAATTAGCTAATTGGCTGCTAACATTAATGTCAACAGGGAGCTACCTACTTAATAGCGATGTCATGTTTGAACAGAAAATTGGTACATTAAAAAAATGTCAGAAATGCAGCTACAAGCTGCAAAGTTCATTAAAAGCTGAATGAACTATGATATTAACTGTCTTCATTTTTAGTTAGCACATACCTTAAACACTTGAAGCTGGAAGCTAATGATGTTAGCTGTATGCTGGTGCAATAAGCTGCAATTTATGTATGATCCGAATAGTCGACTAATCACAAAAAACAATCGGTGACTAGTCGATTATCAAAATAATCGTATGTGGCAGCCCTAGTTTTAACATGGAATCTAATGGAGAATCCTCAGGTTTTGGGGGCAGCCTCCAGTGGACATTTGGGGAACTGCAGGGTTTTTTTTGTGCCTCTGCTTTGACTTCATATTTTTCAACACCTCAGGAAAGGAAAGTCTCACTTTTATGTGTATCAAAAATCTGTGTCTCATCTTGTTTTAATCACTTTAAAAGTTTTGAATCTGCTAATTTGTTTTGGAAGCTCGATGATTAAAAAAGTTTGTCCCTGAAAAGTAGCGAAAAACGAGCCGAAAAATTGGGAGAAACTTCTTCAGTTCTGCCTTATTTTCAAGGTTATTCACCTCTCGGTGTTGGTGTCGGCTCATTAAACCAAAACAGAATCCCTGCTTGAAACATAATCAGCAACCTGATCTCACGAAAACGCGCCCGAACCCCCCAAACTCCACCATCAGCTGAAATTCAAAGGACGGGAAAGCTTTGTGTTTAATCATTAGGAGATGAGTTGCTGCTCTCTCTGTTGAAGTTGCATCACTGCTGTGTGTGTGTGTGTGTGTCTCTCTCTCTCTCTCATGTTGCTGTTTTACATCTGTAATAAGCTGAGATGAAGATGAAGAGGCAGCGTGCGTTCACGGAGACTTTCTCGAAGTTTATTCAGGAGGTAGTGAAGTACGTGATCCCTGCTTGTTTTTGTTTGTCCATTAGCAGCAGAGCATGTGTGTGATGTGTGTTCGGACTTCTGTCAGGCGTCCGAAGGTTGTGTTTGCAGTGGAAACAGTGGCAGGTGTGTGTGTGTGTGTCCTTGTTGATCAATGTGTTTGTTCAGCTTGGTGAAGCAGCTGAAAGAAAAGCTCTGAAGCTTTCTGCTCTCAGTTTGTGCACAGATTTCGTGGAGATAAGATGAATTTATTTCACCTTTACTCTAAATCTAAACATCAGCTAGCTCTCTCTTCACGTAGAGACTAATATATCCTGCTATCAACGAGCTAAACCCACAGGAAGTGTGTACTAAAAGCCTCCAACACATCCTTTTTTTATAATTACAGCTATCACATCTGTTTTTATCTGCTTTATTCCCCTCGTCGTGTTTTATTATCACGTATTTCACTTTAAATGCTCCGAAAAATTCAACATGATGTTTTCTCGTTCTGCCGTGACAGCGAACTGAATATATTTGAATCCGTTTGAAGATCTTTGGGGACTTGTGACATATTTTTCCCCCTTTTGCCAACATTTCACAAATCAAACAATCATGAGTTTTTAGTTGCACATCTATTAGAAACAGGAGAATAAAGCTGAATGTATTTGTTCTGTCGAACTACACCTGTGTGCGTTTCTTTTTTAGTTTTCGGTCCACTTTCAGTTTTCTTTTCCTCACCGGAGCTTTCAGAGCTGATGGAGGAGTTTGGATGTGATCTTAGCTTGAGGGGATTTCCAGAGTTTTATTTCTGTCTGTTTTGGTGGTGGATGCCTGAGAGGTTGCACACAGACCGTACATCTAAAGACAGCTAAGACGTGGAAACATAATATATGTTTCATTAATGAAGAAACTGTCAGCTTGACGACTTCACTTTTTGACTTTTCGCTGAACTAAAGCTGAAAATCTGAACTCTCGTTTCTTCCGAACACAAATGGTTGTGAGGTGAACGGCCTGTCAGCTGGAGAGTGTTTGAACGCAGCTCAGTCTGTGTGGGCTGTAATTAAAACCACTTGTCTTTACTTACAGCTGCTTTCACACCCGTCGTGTTGCGTTCACTGTGTTACAGTTTGTCGGGAGGAAATGGTGCTGGGTTTTAAAGGAAGGGTTTATGGGTGTTAAAGACACATGTGACACCAGAAGGGCAGCGGGTCTGAAATCGTATTTTGTGTCAGTTAATGCTTGAAAAAGTTCCACTCTTGACTTTTTTGAACACAAGGGGGCAGCAGAAACAAAAGTTCATCTTCATTCAAATAATTATCTAAGATGCATATTTACGCATCCAGCACCTACAAGGAAACATCCATACAGATCTGGTTTTCTTATTTATCCAATCAAATCCTCTTAATTTATACCTGAACGTTTCCAAAGTGCTGCACAAAACGGTTAAAAAAAACAAAAACCGATAACACCAAGAAAAAATACTGAAACAGGAAATGGTAGCTAAACGCAATAAATATAATTACTAAAAACAAAATGCATAAATATATTTAAAACAATATTTTTCATAAAGCTTTGAGTGACTAAATGAAACATCTGAAAGTAAGAAAATACTCTGAAAACAGTCAAAATTGATCACAGAGTCTCCCTCTCTGTGTATAAAGTTGGCAGAGCTAGCACCAGCCCTCTCTTTGCAGTAGGGAGTTCATGTGACTTTAAAAAAAAAATGCATTTTAAGGCTAAAATACACCAGATGGGTCTCTGTTTAAATTGGCACATTTCATCCTTTATTGTAAAAAGATATAAACAAAAATTTGTGTTTCTTTGATATAAAACCATTCAAAGAGAAAATTTTTGATCTGTGACTGAACCACGATAAAAACAGTACCAGTGGTGGAAGACTGAGTGACAAAACAAAGCAATATGCAAACATAAGTAGTCTGATTTAATTGCCTATTTCTGTTTGTTTTTGTTGGATTTTTGATTCATCTTTTTGTGTTTTCTCACAGCTGAAGGTTGTCAGTTTCCGGCATCACTTTTTTAGGAATTATGGGCTGAAAGTTTGGGAGCTGGTAAATTTTGCAGCTTTAAACGTCAAACATTTCAACTGATCAGTGACTAAAAAGAAGGTTAAAAAACTGGAGGTATATTAGATCACATTTCGACATTAAATATAATATATGTCGACAGCAACAGATCAATATATGTATATATATACATATATACATATATAAATATATGTGTATAAACATATATACATATATAAATATATATGTGTATATATATGTATGTATGTTTGTATGTATATATATATGTATATATGTATCTATATATCTATATATATATATATATCTATATATCTATATATCTATATATATATATATATATATATATATGTATATATATATATATTTATGTTTATATATATATATATATGTATGTATGTGTGTGTGTGTGTGTGTGTGTGTATATATATATATATATTTTCTGAGGCCCCCCGAGCACCCCCTGGCGGCCCCCACTTTGAAAACCACGGCACTAGAGTGTCCTTTTTCTGCAGCTGACCAAACAGAAGGTGAAAAAATCCAACGTGTGCCACTCAGGTTTGTTCTCAGACACCAACAAAGAAAAAGAAAAGGATTTGAGTCACATCAGGAAGCAAAAAAAAAGATGAAAAATATGGTGTCAGCGCCTGTTAAACCAATTAAAACCACAACAAACGATGAGGAAGTAATCTGTGGATGAGTTGATAACAACAGATTTGCATCTGTCTGATTGTGTGAGTGCAAACAAGCTGGAAGCATCACCGCTGCTATCAGCGCTCAATCCGCTCCGTTTCTGAAGAGACGAGAGCCTGTTTCAGATCAGCATTCACCTCTCTGGAGCTTCATGTTCATTTATAGAAACATCCCCCCCCCTCACGGAGGGAAGAAACAGACAGCTTTTATCTGCGTCATCACAGACGACGTCTCATCAGTGTGCCATCGCGGCCCTGAGCTGCTGTCTGCAGGCTGTTTGTGGAGCAGTGGGGTAATCTAACCTGAAACACACGGCGTGAAATGCATGAATACCTGCAGCACGGTGGCATCGGTCGGGAGCAGAGTGTGTGGTTAGAGCGGGCGGCAGCGTGCTCACGTCTGGCCTCAGGGGAGACGTCCTGCTGTTTTTTTAAAGACTTGTGACGGGGGGATGAAATCTGAAACATTTAGTGGAGTAACTCCAAAGCTTCTGCATCTTTTCACCATTTAAACTTTGTAAAAATAAAACCCCAGACAAGAACATGGGAAATACTCTTGATGGACATGAGGATGTGTGTGTCTGTGTGTGTGTGTGTGTGTGTGTTCTCATGGTTGCAGTTTGACCTCTTGTCTTAACCACAGGAAACCCAGAACCACAGACCTCTCCTCTGCTATTTTTCTTCCTTTTCTCTCTTTCAACATCCTTTAATTTAAAAACTTTCCCACACGTCTCTCCGGCTCTCTCGTTTATTTCCACCTCGGTCCTGACGGCCTCTTTCGCTCCAATCATTTCCATTATGCAGGATACGAACCGGCACCACATGAATTCATATGAAAACGTGCCAGGCGCCTTTTTTTTTTCGTAAGCGCTGTTTGTTGTTCTTATCATGCAATCACCATGCCACGGTTCATGCAGTGATGGTAATCATGAATACATATGCACACACGCAGCTGATTGCAGACGGAGCATGCAGGCTTTAAAGTGGCAATCAGCAGGTTCCTTGTTTTTCCTCCTCTTTGAGTTTAAATGAAGAGAGAATCTCTTTTTCAAACTATAAACTGAAAATATATTCGACTGAAGGCGTCCTTTAAGTTTCAGTTTTTGATGGGATTTCAAACCGGACTGATCAGAGTCTGAATCCGTCTTACGAAACGCTCCTGTCAGACAGAAAAGACTTTCTGTGTCCGTCCAGTTTGAATGTTGATTCAATTTCAGGTTTACGTAACTAAACATGCATGTTAACGTAGTTATTTAATCAAAGACCTGAAGCAAAGTGTCCCTCGTTTTAAAGCTTGGCAGCATGTTTATTTCAGGTTTTATAAACTGTTTACGTGATGGTTTAATAATATTTGGGTAATAAATTAATGCAGCTGAAGAGCCGACAGACTTTTATGTCTCCCAGAGGATGAACCGTAATGACTTTAAGGATCTTCTTGGATTTACTCTCAACTTTCCTCCAAAAAAAAAATCCTAAAAGCAACATATTTATATCAAATTTCTTTTATTTTAATCCCTTAAAGTCAGGGTTGGTGATCAGATTTCGATAAACTTTTTGTCATTCTGGTTAAAATGATCTTTATGTCCTTTATGTCAATCAATACATAATGCGTTCTTAAAAGAGAGTGAAAAATATCTGCTGTCTGCAGCAGGAGGAAACTTTGGAAAACAACAACCAATCCTAGCGATTAGGGTCCAATTTGTTAAACCAATCAGATCCTGTCTTGCTGTTCTGCCTGCCTACCTTTACCCTGATTGCTGCTAACATAGAGCAAACAAAAAGGATGCGCTGAGGACTGGTTTGAGTCAGTCACCATCTTATGGTTGCTGGGAATGTGGGAGGGTGGGGGCTAAACGGAGTCCTGAGGAGATGCTACATTCAAATTCATGCTAGTTTTCAGTGACTACTAACCCTGACTTTAACTTTCTATATCCTGCTTTAATTACAATAAATCATTATCGGTGCCCAGGAGTTTAGTTTTGGTTGCTGAGGTGACAGAATGGGAGTTACTGGTGTGGTATCAGACGGCACACACACACACACACACACACACTCTCTCTCTCTCTGCGTCTGAAATCAGAGTTCAGGCTGTTCAGAGTGCAGACCGATCATGAGCTAAATAAGGTCGGGTTAGAACGGCTGCTTCACTGCTGAAGGTGTCAGTAATGTTTGTCAAGTGCTTCCCATTTGGTGGCTGCAGGGGAGGACACACACTCACACACTCACACACACACACACACTAACACACACACATTCTAATCAGTGACAGGCAGTACTTTCCACGGGCAGTGACACAGTGTTACCCATGAATAAACCAGTTTAACAGAGTTGCTGCTGTTGACACACAGTGAGGTGTTAGACCCTCTGTGTGTGTGTGTGTGTGTGTGTGTGTGTGTGTGTGTGTGTGTGTGTGAGTGTGTGTGTGGTCTCCACTTATTAACCTGCTGGGTGAGCAGCTGTTGGACTCTGAAACTATGTGAGTTTCTTCTTTTTGGGCTGGGCACGCTCTGAAAGGTTTGAAGTGCTAAATTTGAACCAACAGGTTTCAGGGTTAGGGTTAGTGTTAGGGCTGAGGGATGATTAAAAAAGACCCAAACACACACCTTTACTGTGAAAATAATAAAGGTCTTGTATTGTATCCCATCCCATCACACTGTCATGTAACAAATTTTATAGCGTCATATCCTGATACGACATCGATTCTCAGAACAACGATTCAGTATTTGCCGATATCACAAAGTTTGCCACGATACGATTTTGATTCGGTTCGGTTTAGAGGACTGCGATCGATATCAGACGATATCGTGAATCCATTCGTCACATTCTGTTACTTTTCACATTAAGGAAACAAAAATTATTGATACGTTTTCAGGCTTTTTTTTTGCTAAATTTTTGGGGCCTTAACATGTAAAACATTATTTAACAAAGTGAACAAATGCTTGAGTTTCACTTTAAAGTGTGTGTATGTGTGTATATGTGTATATATACGTATATATGTATGTGTGTGTATATATATATGTATATATATGTATATATATGTATATAAATATGTATATATATGTGTGTGTGTGTGTGTGTGTGTATATATATTTATATATATAGATGTGTGTGTATATATATATATATATATATATATATATATATATATATATATATATATATATATATATATATATCAGCTGTTAGAAATCTGAATATATCAGCCCTGTAGTTTGTGCTCTGAACTTTTTCACCCTGTTTTAATTTGCTTCTCCTCCTTCCTGAACTGACATGTTTTCCCAGGTTGGTGGTGAAGGCCTGTTGGCCGTCATTTATCCTCCTATAAAGTTATTTTCAGCTCTTTCCTCATGTTAAAGCTGTGGTTTGTTCGCTGACCTCAGACCTGATTCCTTAAATCTCGTCGGTGGTTTGTGACTCATGCTGAACTCATCAGAGTCACATGAACACCAGCAGAGCAGAGTGTGTGTTAATGTACTCTCTGCAGGCTCTTGTGCTGTTTTTTTCTGTCCTTATTTGTGCTGATGGAGTGTTGTTCACTGTGTTGTTGAGCCATGTTTGTGCTCATGTGCTTCATTTCCTGCTGCCTCTTTGACCTCTGCAGGGTTTGGCTCCCTGCCTTTCTCTTCTCCTCTTTTTGGCCTCCGTCTTGCTTTCTTTACCCTCCCTCCTCTGATTCTCATTGTTTATAGAAACAACCGCAGAAAAGCTCACTGAGTAGACTTTATGATGATCTTCAGAATCAGTTTGAATTTGGAGATAACAGCTCAGGCCTTTATCGGACTCATCAAAACAGAGAGGCAGGTCATTTATAACAGCCATTTTTAATTTCCTGCTTTGCTCTGGGTGTAATTTCATTTGAAAGCCTCTGTGTTTTTTATTATCCTCATGTTTACTGTGTTAATTTGCTGTTTGCTGCTAGTACAAACTCAGCATTTGTTGCACATGTTCTGCATTAAAAGACTTCCAGTGGTTTCGGAGGTGTTGTGCTTTCATTTCCCAAATGAGGCCGCAGGAGTTGGAAGTCAGCTGTTGAGAGAGAATCATATTTGCCACTTGTAGTCAGCAAAAACAAAGACCGAGAAGGACTAAAACAGGAGGTTTACGATTAGTCGTTTAGTCTGTTTGTCAAAATATTCTGCTTTGTTTTAAATCTGTCTTAAGAAGAAGACGTAGTTGTTAGGAGGCCAGCGTTGTGTCATTGTTTTCTGCTCTGAAGCCTGAAGTTTGGCCTGTGTCTATAACCATCTTTCTGTTTGGAAAGCCAGAAGTGACCACGTTTAGACGAGAGTAGTCGAGGTCAGTGGTTTTCAAAGTGGGGGCCGCCAGGGGGCGCTCCAACTTGGGCATGACGAGGATCATCTTTGTCAACCTGACAGTTTTGCGCCTGTTATCAAGCTCGTTTGCAGCTAGCTAGCACACAATGGAAAGGTTTTTGACAGGAAAAAGACAGAGGGAGTGGTCCAACAGCCCTGCTGTGGAGGATTCTGCTGCAAAAAAAACCTAAGAACTCATGGCCAATGAAAATTCGAAAATATGAGGCCACCAAGCCCATCCCTCCCCCAAGACACGCACTGATACACACAAGAGGGAAGTTTTATTTGTTTTGTTTTGGTCTTATCTGTTAACAGTTTGGAATATAAAGTGCTAAAATGATTTCCTTCAATCTACGATTTCATTCAGCAGAAGCTTTTTTCCAAAGCGACGTACAACACGAGCAAGAATTTAAACAAGAAGGAGAGAACCTTAAGAACCTTATTAAGTGCGTTTCTTTGCTAACCAAATCTAATAGTTATTGAAAAGTGAATAAAAGTAATAAAAAAGCATTTTAAAAGTTGATGTTTCTTTCATATTTTTGGTTGGTTTGTAAAGGGGGTCCCCGGCCAGAAGCTGATGCTGTTTGTTTGGGGGCCCTTGGTATGATAAAGTCTGGGAACCCCTGGTCTAAGTGACGTCACCTGTTTGTTTCCAAAAAGGCAATCTGACACCAAGCTGAAAATGCCGACTCAACCTAAATTTTGATTAACCCCAAAGCAGGACTCAGATACAACTCTCATCGATCAAATTGGCAGTGCTTCTGATGATGCAAATTTATTTCAAAAATTAAACCACTTCGATAAATCAGCCCCTAAATAATGTGTATGAGCTACGTACCCAAAACATGTTTGAACCAGGCTGCAAACTTGAATAATTCTGCTGTAAAATCCAGCTTTTAAGATGGTTTTCAATGCGGATTCTTTGGTTTGTGCAGTTAGCCTCAAGTGGTCACTCAAGGAACTGCAGCCTTTGTGACTTCACCGTACTGCAGGAGCGTCGAGAAAAACCAAAGAACACATCCAAAGAAAGGTTGATGTCACCCAATGATACATTCAGCAAGACACAGAGACATTTTGTCGTAACCAGGCGCCCCCTACAGGTGATTATAAGGAATGCAGGAAACTCAAAGCTCCTGTAATTTTATGTATTTATTAATTCATTTTATTGAATATTTGGGTACAAAAACAATCCGCACTTCGCTAAAGGTCACATTGAGCGATAAGTTTGACTGTTAAAGATCAGTTTGGTCAGGAAACACTACCTGCACATACAAAAGACAAAATTAGCAAAGAGACAGGATTTAATTAGTCCACAGGGGGCGCCAAAATCAACACAATGGAAAAGTTCCTCATAGGCGCTTTAACTCGTTTAGAGACTGTTGTGACCCGCTCCAGATTTTTCTGATAACATCGCCAAGTTTTTACGAGCCAAACAACAACAACAACAGTCTAACATTAAAGTACAAACCGCAAAACCGCTCAGAATGACTTCAGATGTATCAAATCAAAAGCAGATGCATTTCCTGTTTTTATATTTACCATCAGTTTACTCCAGTTTTCCGTCAGTGCCAGAACTTACTTAATCACTCAGAGACTTCTTTCAACAAACATGAGTGTAGCAACAAGAACTAGAGCCAAAACTGGACCAGTTTTTAGAACCCAGTCCTGGTTTCTGTGACCACATGTGGGTCTGGTCTCTGTTTTTCTGTTTCTGTTTGTCTTCAGTCTCTCACACAATCACAGGAGATCTGTTGTCATCTACAGTCGCTTTGTTGCTTCTGACTGAAACCAAATGTGGAATTGTTTCCCTGAAACACACACAAACACACACAAACACACAAACACACACACCATGCTGCATACCACTGGCTCGATCCGCACGCCAATTTGTGCAACTTTCCAGGAAAAACACTTTGATCTGTCGGGGTCTACATCAGCAGTTTGGACTCAGATGTGTGTTTGGGTGTGTGTGAGCTCATTTCGGCCTCTCAGCCGTGATTATCTGCTGCACAGAAACACACGGGACATGCTGTGGGAAGGTCAGGACATCCATATCTGATCCAGCTGTGTGTCTTTACTTTTCCTCTAATTGCTCGTCTCATTTCTTGGCTTTTTTTTTTTTTTCCCTGCAGTGTCATCGAGCGTGAAGCTTGATTTGAAGGTTGTTTGTCACATGCTGCAGAGGGTTGTGTGAGCTGAATTGATGGTCAGAGAATAACGTGGGTGTTTTCCGACACGTCTGCTTCACATCTGCATCTGGACTGAAATAAATCCATGAGGAGCAGAGAGCTGGAAGGAAAGCAGAAACTTAGGCAAGAGAAAAAGGGAGATTTACGCTTCGTTGTATCGTCAGAGTGCGAAGGCTAAATAAGGTCAAGAAGCTCTACGAGCCGGGACTGAAAATTCATCGGGGAGTCGGTGCTGAGACGGCAAGTGCAGGAGGAGAAAAGCATCATCATGCAGTGTGATGTCTCCAACGGTTTTATTTCAGGTATCAGGTGTTGATCACCCAAGTTTCATTCAGGCCACCTGATTTATTTTTTTAAAGTCATTTTGTCTCCAAAAGAGTCATCTTCTCTTCTTTCTGGAACTGTTATTTTTTTTTCTCTTGCCCGAATAGTTGAAGAGTTACGGTAATGAGAACAGCATGCTTCAATTACTGTGATTGGAACATCTTTGCATGTGAATTCCCATGCAGCACCGTAGTAACCAGGGAATCACCGCAAAGCTTGTCTTTTCTTCTTTGAGGAGCTGTTTGAATTTTCTCGCTTGCACAAATAGTTTAAGAGTTACGGTAATTAAAGAGCACTTGGAAAATGGGAGCGCTAGTTCTTGATGGGTTTTAAAGAGTAAAGTGCCCCCAAAAGCTAATGTGGAGGTGCAAAAATCTGCAGTTCCTTGAGTGTCCACTTGGGGTTAACGGCAGGAATGTAGCTAATTTTTTTTTTATTTATGCACATTTTGTGAAGTTAGTTTTAGTCTTCATTTCCAAGATGGCGACTACCATCAATCAGCTTTTAAACGCCATTACAGAAAACGATTGATGAGGTTGTAGAGGCGACATCATGATGGCAGGAAAAGTCCCTGTTACCCCTTTTCGACCAAGCTGGTTTCAGGGCTGGTTCGGAGCTAGAGCCAGACGTAGCACCAGTTCTTTGGTTTTCCACAGACTAAGCGCCGGCTGCTGGCTCTCAAAACCGGTGCTTGGCAAGCACCAACTCTTTGCTTGTCCAGCAGAAAGAACCACGTTACGGGCTTATTTTTTTTTATTTTTACGGGCTGATTATTGACCAACCAAAGCAAAGTCAAAACACGGAAGAGAACCATTTTTAAAAAGACGAGGTTGGGGTAAGAGAGAAACAGAAGAAGAAGAAAAGTAAAACAAAGGATTTCAAAGCAAAACAGCATGGCCGGCACCCGTTTGTGGAAAAGCAAACGGTTCTTAACCGGTTCGCACTTGAACCAACTGTGAACCGGCTCTAGCACCAGCCCTGGAACCAGCTTGGTCGAAAAGGGGTATGTGAGGACATTCAGTTGGGTGTTGATTGCAGTGACACCTCTGGTCAGAACCGGTAGTGCTTTTCCAGGATAAAGACTCCATTTCCCATAAGCACCTTCACCCACTCCAAGGCGTGCATTTGGATCTTCTTTTTAACTACTTTTTTTTCTTTTTGTTCAAGACCACTTTTCCCATCATGCAAAGCGACATATCTAACGTATTTATTTGTAGTTTCCTGTAGTTTAAATTTTAAATCCTGGCTCATGAAGAGGAAAACGTATAAACGTGAGACTGTTTCAGAGTGCTCTCTCCGTTCCTTTAACACCACCTCGTGTAGTGGAGTTATTAGCAGTTATTGGATTCAAATGTTTCCCCTCCTCCCCCGGCTGAAAATCCCGACCCAGCAGAAAAGTTTCTGGCTTTGTGCAGCGTGTTCTTGTTTATAAGCTGATCTGGGTCCAGCTGTTATTTCCTGCGCTGTGTTGTTGTGATTCCTCAGATCAGCGGGTATTTCCTGACCGCGTGTTTGTCTGGAATGAACGACTCCTCTCCTCCTCATCTCCTGCCTCTCGTACTTTCCCCCCTTTGTTTGTAGACTTATACTCCAGAGTGTGTGTGTGTGTCGGTGTGTGTTTCAGTGTGTGTGTGTGTTGTAGTAAATTCCTCCTGCAGTTATGAGGTGATTAGTCATATGGTATCAGTTTATTTTGCCAGTAATGGAAACTGCTTGCTGCCAAAAACGCCCCTCTCTGCACTCTCACTTCCCTCTTATCCCCCCGTGTTTTCTCCTCTTATTCTTCCTCATTTAATCCCCCCCTCCTTCTCCTCCTCCTCCTCTTCCTCTTTCACCCAATCCTTTCCTCCCTCTTTTATGACTTTCAATTCATCTTTTCCTTCTCTAATATTTCAACTTCCCCTCCTTCCATCATGATTTTTCGTTTTCCTCCCCTCCTCCATCTCTAATGTGATTTTCTTGCTCTTCGTGTTGATGGGAAATGACAAAAACGCCTCTCCACCTTCCAGCTAGTAAAGGAAACGAATTCCAAAGTTGGGGAGAATTTGCATTTGAACACTTTTCTTAAAGTTTATCCCCAGAAAACTGTGAAAATGAACTTTTTATTGCATTAATTAGAACAAATAACCCCGTCAGTGGTGTTAACTTGTTGTATTAAATGATCTAAAAGCCCCTCGTGGTTGTTTGCATCGACTGCGGCCGCTCTGATAAATATTCTCCGTGCATCCCGCACTCCAACAGGCTTAATGTTGTGTCAATTAAAGAGGGGTGGGTGGTTAGAGAGGGGGAGATAAACACACAGACGGCTGAGTGTTTACGTTTTACGGCTGCAGGTCTGATTGTGGAGGAATGTGAGGACGTCTCGGTCATGTCGGCGTTAGATAAGGAGGATTACAGGTCATTCAGAGCGAGGCGGCACGACTCACACACACATCAGGAACACGCTGGGAGTCAATGAGTAATCCGGTTACTGTGAAAAAGAGTGAATGTGTGTTTTCTAAGGAAGAGAGGAAGTCAGGTGACGTCTGGTGAAATCGTGTCGTTACAGTGAGGCTGACAGAGCAGCAGCCGGTGGTTTGAACGGCAGAATTTCCAATGCTGACGTTTTTAGTCTGGATGTGTTCACTTCATCTCCTCTGCTCAGGTGTGTGACTCTGGAAGCCAATCAGAACAAGGCTACGCTGATTTAAAGAACATGAAAAAGCAGAAAATGTCAACACTGGCACTGACGCTCAAACTCTTAACTAGGGCTGCCACATATGATTATTTTGATAATCGACTAGTCACCGATTATTTTTTGTGATTAGTCGACTATTCGGATCATACATAAATTGCAGCTTATTGCACCAGCATACAGCTAACATCATTAGCTTCCAGCTTCAAGTGTTTAAGGTATGTGCTAACTAAAAATGAAGACAGTTAATATCATAGTTCATTCAGCTTTTAATGAACTTTGCAGCTTGTAGCAGCATTTCTGATATTTTTTTTTAATGTACCAATTTTCTATTCAAACATGACATCGCTATTAAGTAGGTAGCTCCCTGTTGACGTTAATGTTAGCAGCCAACTAGCCAATTAGCTTACCGAGATTGTCATTCTGTCATGGAAGGACATTTCTGCTTTGCAGATTTTGCATTGCACACTTTTCTCCTTTATTTTGGAAAAATGCTCCCAAACTTTCGAGCTCTGTTGCCGGCTAGCCATGATACTGTTGGGCATAACTTTTCCAGTGACATCACAGGTTACCCTGGTTACCACTTCTGCACGTATGCGTCAAGGACAGAACGGCAGACGAGACAGGTGAAAGTACAGCAGCAGTTTGGAGGGAAAAATAAAGTTGAAAAAAAAGATTATTAAATAAGTCGTCGACGAATTTGATCGTTGACGTCATCGTGACAAGTCGACTAATCTTGGCGGCCTTAGTCAGCACTGACAGATTTAAGGTATGTTTTTGAGTTCAAGCATCATGATTACAGTTTCTGCATCTGTACGCTAAAATAGGGATACATCTATCCAACTTTTCTGGTCCTGATGTTGTTACCTGCGCTTTGGGTATCGACTGATACTGATCCCAATCTGATCCCAGTGTTAAAATAATAACCTGCATACCCTACTGTGGGATAAAACCCAACTCTAGTGTTACACGACTGTAGACTGAAAATAAAGTGACGATTCTGTGGGAAAATAGTACGAAAAACCCTGTTTGATTTAATCATAATTTATCCTCAGTGTCAAGTTCTTTAAATGACAAAAATTTGCGTACAAAATACGGTAAAAAAGAAGGCAGTCGATACCTGAAACAAACTTACCCTTCAGACTTTGTGCATTTCTAAAGGACTTCACTGATTGACCAGATCTGGGGCTGAGACTGAGGTGTTTGCGAGTTCTCTGTTCAGAAAGCTAAAAAAGGTAAAAAGAGGAGATGTGTTTCTGTTGTTGGGGTGAAACTGTGGAATGATGCAAATATAAACTTAAAAACCTGTTGAATCTTCAGAAAAATGGTCTCTAGAGTTATTTTTGAAAATTATAACTGTTGATTATGTTCTGTTGTTGTTGTTAATGTTGGTGATTTTTTTGATTTCTGGTTCTAGTAGCTTAATTTTGTTAAATATGTTGGCGAAGCTCAGATAAGCACTTTACTTCTGCCTTTTCAGTCACTACTTGATACAAGAGTTTCAGTTTGTTTAAAATGTCTATTTTGTGACAAAAATTTTGCTGCATTTAGAGTGGCTAAACCCTCAGAAAATCGGCTCCAAAGATGCAAGATGTAATGTGATGAATTTGGGAGAAAGAAAGAGTCGGGGAAAAAAATGGAGGAAGCTGTGTTCCAAATATCACCAAGACCAAAAGTTGATCCTGCAACCTGTTCAGACAGGACTGAAGCCTCTGCACAGGGGGGGCGCCTGCTCGAGCTTAAACTTTGCAAGACGTGTTTTTCAGAAACTTCCTGCTGAGAATCTTGGGAATAGAAACGGTGAAGAAAGGCTGATTCTGCAGGCGTTTCAGCCTTTGCATATGCAATGTTTGCACTGATGGTTTCTGTTAAAGCAGGCTCTGCGCTCAGTTCTGCTCCTGAAGCGGTCTCACACCTGAACAGTGGTTTAAAACTCTAATCTCCTGTTAAATCGAGTTAAACAATCTGTTGTGATGCTTTTGTCCTTCAGCCACAGTCGTCGGTTCCGCTAAAACTTCTGATCTCTAGCAGTAAAAGTGATGCTGTCGCTTCATGTGCGTTCAAGGACGTCTCAATGACCGTGCTCACGACTTAAAAAGATGGATTTATCGGCGAGTATTTATAAGCCTGTCTCTCTCTGTCCTGCATCAGGCCTCTTCGTGATAAAACAAGGTGTGTAGCAGCTGGAATCTCTCGTTAATCCGACAACATTTGGTGGAATTTGAAGGACGACCAGCATGAAAATAATCAGACGAACACATTTTCAAAGCCAATCAGGGACTCGGGGTCGTGTTAACGCCGAGTTCAAGGTCCTGTTAACGTTTCAGGTTTTGAAATGTAAATGCGTGTGAGTGATCGGCGCCTTTGGAGCGATGTAGCTGAGGTGTAGCATGTGTGTGACTCCACAGGAGGCAGACATAGCATACTAAAGCTGCATCTCATTAACGTGTGTGTGTGCGTGTGTGTGTGTGTGTGGCAGAGAGAGCTGCCAAACAGGAGGACACCAATGCCAAAAACACACACGCACACACTCGCTTCAGGGGTTATTTCTCAAGGACGCAGATGCGCACACACACGCCGCTGACTGCCGTCTGCTTGTGGGTGAATCTGTCTCCTATCAGCATGAGGTCGCACGGACCTCCAACAACAAGCTCCGCCCCCCCTGGAAATGTTTGGAAAAGTCAAAGTTAGGTTTCCTCCGTGGTTTTGCTGCCAGAAACGTTTCTGTACGGCAGAGTCTCGACTTTTTGACTTCAACTGAAAACTTTGAGTTGCAGGAGTGGATCTGCCCCAAAGATCAACAATGTCTGAATAAAACTGATGTTTTGATCCAGATACAGAAACTTCAAGGAGGAAAATGCCAAAAGCTCATATCCTGTACCAGTATTTACGTCTAAAATGAGGATTTTGACATTTTGAGAAGCAGAATTATGAAGCAGCAAAGTTGGCTGATCGTAAAGGCTACACTACGTTTACATGTCGCACACTGAGCTCGTTTAATGGGATTTATAAAGTCATAAAAGACGATTTACAACCAAATTCACCATTCACCGTCTAAAAAAAGTCATAAAAGCCCAAAAATAGATTTGAAGAAGAAAAAAAAAGCAGAAGAAGAAGCTTCTAAATTCATTTAACTGCATAAAATATGAAAAACTTCGAAATGATATGGAGTGCGAGCCTTGTGATTGGTCTTCTCCAAACATGCAATGCAGTCGCCGAAAAATCGGCCACATTTCGTCTCCCCCGTCGTCTCCTCTCCATCCTACATTTATCAGCTTCGATATATCATAATACGCCCAAAATCGTTGTGAAGAAACAAACGGTAGAAACAGCGTTGCCAGATGGGAAATATAAAATTATCGTATTTTGGGGGAAATTATCGAACACCCGACAAAATAATCAAAATAACTGATAATGATCAAAACAACTGTGTTATTGTTGCGCGAACATCCCAACTGATCCCTCTGTTTAGTGTCCTACAGGCACTTTTGTGGGCATTCATCGCCCTGCCCCACATCAGCAGCGTTTGATCAGCAGCTCGAGGCTCCGGTGCTCATTTTTCTCTCAACTGACTGACTTCCTCCTGACGGAGCTCCTACGACCGTGATTGGCTGTCAATCGTTCTGAGACGAATGACACTTAAACTATGATTGGCTGGAAACGTCACATGATATAAGATGCATTTAGGGTTTACGGATAAATCTGTCAGACTGGGGTAGATCTGTAACAACTACAGGAAATTGTCAAATTATCGTACATTTAGCCTTTTTTGGAATTATTGATCGTACATCGTACAGAGGGCGAAATTATCGTACAAATACGATAATTATCGTACGTCTGGCAACGCTGCATTCAGACCACACTGCCCTCGTGTGTTTTGGAGGAGTACTGCAGAGCGACACGGACACATTGCGATGAAGTATGTAGCGAATTATAAATCAGAGGAATCCAGAAACTTTTGTCCGCATTAAAATCAAAATATGACACTTAAATAAAGAGAACATTCATCTCAAGTTTGAAACCCTGTACCTGGGAGACATTTCAGCTGATAACTGGATTTGGACGGAATATGTGAAACCTGTAATCTGTGTCAACTGATCCTGGAAATACTATGAAACCATCCATATCCTGTACATTTAAGAACTGGAATAAGCCCTCCCCCTCAAACTATGAAAGTAAAAGCTCAACATTTCTTGGACTTTTCTTGTGGTGACATCTCAGACAAACTAAAAAATGACAAATAAACCCTCGTAGCACCGACACTGTCAGCACGTTAACCCGCCTCCTTCAGGACAAATACATAAACAAACTGAAAACAGCTTCCAGTCCAAGTATCAAAGTGTTTACTGAGGATGCTTTTGCTCAACATCGGTCCCTCAAGAGGCCTTTGTGAGAATAAACAAGACACAGAAAATCAGACCTGATCTGGAATTAGAAAAAAAAAAGTTTGAAGTTGTCAGGTGAAGAGTTTTAGGATGTTTTTGAACAGAAACGTCCGCCTGAAGGAAAGATGTGTCAAAGAATGAAACTCAACAGTCCGTTCAAACAGGGATATTAGCATCCAGGCTAAAGCTGAAGCTGCTCCTGAGGGCGGAGCTTCTTAGAGTGACATCATAGAACAAACACAGTCTCTTCATCCGTCCTCTTCTGCACTCATTCTGTCCGAATTTAAACGGGTTAAAATCCCAAAAATGTTCAAAGCATCATCTGCTTCCAGCTTGTTATCAAAACTTATATTGATATCCATCACCAAGAACCCATATCTGTCCAATCCTTGGAGGATTTACTCTGATGGACGGTCAAACTTCTCGTATTATCCTCCAGTATTTGATGTGCGACCAAAAGCTGTTAATGCCAGCAAACAGATCAGAGCAGTCATGGAAGGAAGAGCTGTGTCAAGAGAAAGACGTGTTCAGAGCGGGACGGAGGCGTGAAGAGGGTTTAACAGATGAGAGAGGAGGCAGAGCGGGTCAGAGGGAGCGTTTAAGGCCATTTCTGAAGTGGGATTTTTGATTGCTACGAGCTTTAAGGTCTGATACTGGCAGTTTTTTAGTTTAGGGTGAAGGCCTCTCTTCTTATTTTTGATAAAATGCTCTTGAAATGCTGCCGTTTCCACGCTGCTCCTTAAAATACCGACAAAGATTAAATACTTTCATTCTCCTCATGATGGAAAAGACAACACGACTTCATGTGAAAGTTTGTCCCAACTTAACCCAAATTATTTCACCATGAGCACACTTTTTTGGGGGGTGAATCCATCATATATGTCTCGTAGAAAGTTGAAGAAAGTTTGGTGATCTTTGGGTGATGGTTCGAGCCAGGATGGTGGAGGGTTAGAGTTAGGGAAACATGCTGTCAGGTCTGGAGAGGTTGCTGTAGGGACCATGGTGGTGGATGGTGTCCAAGAATTGAGCTTGATTACAGGGTTTGGGTTTGGGTCAGATCTGGAGCCTGGATGGTGGAGGATGGGTTTTAGTGTGTTGGATTCAGGTAGGTTTTTGAGGCTGGACTCAAGCTGCAGGTCTGGGGAGCGTTCTGTAGGACCATAGTGGGGGTCCTCTAAGTGTCAACTGATGCCCAAGAATGGAGCTTGATTCCTGGGTAAGGGTTAGGCTTAGGGTTGGTGCAGTTTTAGGGTGTTAAGGTGTTCGGTTAGAATCAGGTCTAAAGTTAGTTTTTGAGGTCTGGGGGTGTGTAATTGAGACCATGGTGGGGGGGTCACTTGGTGGTGGATGTTAGGTTTGAAGCCTTAGACTTGAGACTGGCTGGTTGAGGTTTAGGGTCAAGGTTAGGTTTCATGGCTTGGGGGATGTAGTTAGGCTGGGGAGGAGTCAGTGGGACCATGGTGGGGCGGGGTTCTTGATTCCAGTGTTAGGGTTAGGCTTTGGGTCGGTTCTGGAGTCTTGAAGGTGGAGGCTGGGTGTAGGGGTGTTGGGTTCGGGTTAGTTTTCATGGCTAGAGACCTGCAGTCAGGGCAATGGAGCATTGAATGGGACCATGGGGGGGTCACTTGGTGGTGGATGTTAGGTTTGAAGCCTTAGACTTGAGACTGGCTGGTTGAGGTTTAGGGTCAAGGTTAGGTTTCATGGCTTGGGGGATGTAGTTAGGCTGGGGAGGAGTCAGTGGGACCATGGTGGGGCGGGGTTCTTGATTCCAGTGTTAGGGTTAGGCTTTGGGTCGGTTCTGGAGTCTTGAAGGTGGAGGCTGGGTGTAGGGGTGTTGGGTTCGGGTTAGTTTTCATGGCTAGAGACCTGCAGTCAGGGCAATGGAGCATTGAATGGGACCATGGGGGGGTCACTTGGTGGTGGATGTTAGGTTTGAAGCCTTAGACTTGAGACTGGCTGGTTGAGGTTTAGGGTCAAGGTTAGGTTTCATGGCTTGGGGGATGTAGTTAGGCTGGGGAGGAGTCAGTGGGACCATGGTGGGGCGGGGTTCTTGATTCCAGTGTTAGGGTTAGGCTTTGGGTCGGTTCTGGAGCCTTGAAGGTGGAGGCTGGGTGTAGGGGTGTAGGGGTGTTGGGTTCGGGTTAGTTTTCATGGCTAGAGACCTGCAGTCAGGGCAATGGAGCATTGAATGGGACCATGGGGGGGTCACTTGGTGGTGGTTGTTACCCAGGAATGGAACCTTGATCCTGGGCTTGGGTAAGATCAGTGCTGGAGCCTGGAGCCTGGATAGTGATGCCTTCTAATGTCTTCTTGTGTCCAGAGCAGGAATTTTATTTCAAACCAGGATACAAGGACCTGGAAAATATTCACATTTAAGGAACTAGAGTCAGAGAGGAAGCTGACGGCTCAAGGATCGAACGTTACAGCTCGGCCAGGAGAAAGATCTCAAACCTTTCACTTCAGGGGTAGATGGCAGTGTCTTCACCGTTTGATGTGCAATAGAAGTCCACAATGAGGTGTGTGTCTCCAGTCCACAATGAGGTGTGTGTGTCCGGGTCTGAGGTGTGTGTTCTCTTCCAGCATAATTCGAGTTGACGGATGAGAAGAAAGAGAGAAAAGAGCTCAGTCTGACTGAAAAGAGAGAAAGAAAAGACGAGTGAAAAGTTGTTTTGTTTGTACTCAGCAGACTAGAGCGGGGCTTTGTGTGTGTGTGTGTGTGTGTGTGTGTGTATGCCCTGTGATTTGTAGGTGTAGGCTTTGCTCTTCCGTTAAACACACCGTCCTCATTTCTGTTCTCTCTTCACCTCTCTCACTCTCACTCTCACTCTTTCCACTCCTCCGGCTTGTCTTCCCTGCGATGCTCATCTCTCGCTTCGCTGCTGTTGCTGAGGTCTGGACTCTTGGACACACACACAGGCACACGCACACACACACACACACACACACACACACACACACACACTCACTCACAGAGCGCTTCACTACACTGGTCAGGAAATTGGACCCTCAACAGTCTGTATATTGGAAATGAAATTCCTCTGAAAGGCCCACACACTCGCACACACGTTCTCTCACACACACACTTTCTCTCACACACACTCTGTCTCACACACTCTGAGTTTAGGAGACAGCAGTGTGTTGTCACTTGCTGGTTTTAACTGTAGAGTTTTTATCTGCACAGCGATTATCAGTAGTTTAAAGATAGAGCTGCTGGAGCCGAGTCACGCCTCTCTCTCGCTCTCTCTCTCTCTCTCCTTTTGTCTCTCTGACAGTCAGTGTCTCTCGCTCGTGTGTGCGGCTGACAGATAAGGCGTTGATGGTAATTACTGGACATGTAGCCTGTCAGATGGAGAAAGAGCCGGGCAGAGGAAAGTCGACAGTGAGCTCTGACCGTCAGAGGATTTTCTGTATGGATACCAGTATGGATTATTTAAAGTCCTCTCCTGTCTGTCAGCGCAAACTCGGCGGGTAGAGGATGATTCCTCCACGCGTTTCTCTCCCCACAACTCTTCAAACACACAGTTTGCCGGTCTACATTACTGGAATCCAAGGATGTAGCTCAGACTCAGTCTGAAGTCCTGGTTGGAGTCAGAAGATGGGTCGAACATACCGAGAATCCTCAGTCCTGAGATCGGTCTTTGTCTGAATTTGGTTGAAAACAGGGTGAAATCATCAGGTCTCATCATCCAAAACCTCATTTCAGATCACGTCCACACATTTGAAGACTACAAAGCCCAACATTTGTTTCTCCCATTCTCCCACTAATACCTGACATACCTTTCTTTTTTCTAGAGTGTTACCATGTTTTGAATCTTTGGCCCAATCACAAACTGTTCTGTTCCGTATTGTCCAACACGTCTCATCAGTTTTCCGCCAAAGTTTGTAAACTTGTAACAAACACCCAATGGTTTGTCCATTTCTCGAGGATTCGTCTGATCTGCTGTTTGTTGATTGGATGACCTGCCTTATCAGTAGGGCTGCCACTTACGATTATTTTGATAATCGACTAGTCACTGATTATTTTTTTGCGATTAGTCGACTATTCGGATCATACATAAATTACAGCTTATTGCACCAGCATACAGCTAACATCATTAGCTTCCAGCTTCAAGTGTTTAAGGTATGTGCTAACTAAAAATGAAGACAGTTAATATCATAGTTCATTCAGCTTTTAATGAACTTTGCAGCTTGTAGCAGCATTTCTGACATTTTTTTTTAAATGTACCAATTTTCTATTCAAACATGACATCGCTATTAAGTAGGTAGCTCCCTGTTGACGTTAATGTTAGCAGCCAACTAGCCAATTAGCTTACCGAGATCGTCATTCTTCGTCAGAAAATAAATCAGCCACGGCGTGCTGTCTTTTCAGATGCTCGTGCATCGCCGTCGTACTGTCATGAAAGGACATTTCTGCTTTGCAGATTTTGCTCTGCACACTTTTCTCCTTTATTTTGGAAAAATGCTCCCAAACTTTCGAGCTCTGTTGCCGGCTAGCCATGATACTGTTGGGCATAACTTTTCCGGTGACATCACGGGTTACCCCGGTTACCACTTCTGCGCGTATGCGTCAAGGACAGAACGGCAGACGAGACAGGTGAAAGTACAGCGGCAGTTTGGAGGGAAAAATAAAGTTTAAAAAAATATTAAAACGAGGACGTCGATTATTAAATAAGTCGCAGACGAATTTGATCGTCGACGTCATCGTGACTAGTCGACTAATCTTGGCAGCCCTACTTATCAGAGATTTATTTGGCGCCCTGGTGACCAGATATTCAACCTCTCCCCCTGATCACTTCATGGTCACATCATTTTGTTTTTTCCTTGCAGTTCAAGCAGAAATCTTTGTCCGTAGTTACGAACCTGAAACATTAGCAGCAGCTCAGCTCCCAGCCGCTGAACCCTCTCTGCCCGTGTGGCGTGCAGAGGACGAATCACTCAAGGACGATTCAGGTGAGCAATGAACTCCAGAGGGCAGAGACTCATCTGACTCAAAGTGAGCTGACTTTTTTGGGGCAACCTCAGGCCATTCCCCATGAAGCATCTTTGACTTTGTCCTTTCCCGTCCTGTGAATCTGATACTTCAGCCTGAAACGTTTATTTTAACAGTTGAAGTGGAAAAGCGTGGAGCTGTTTTCCATGAAAAGTCGTTCCACTGATATTTTTACACAGCCCTGAAAAGACGACGCACACTTCCAAAGAAATTAAGCATCAAAAGTAGAAATCTGCCATCGAGAGAGAAACTTGTTGACTCTTTATTGGACCTCCAACTACCTGCGTCAAATCCAGTTTGGAATATTTTCAAGCTCAAGGTTTGAGAGCCGATGTTTGTTTGTGCATCTCTCAACTCTGAACCTGTAGCACAACTCCCACAAGCATCCCGGTCTGTCTTTGTACTCGCATTACAAACACCCAGCATGAATCTGTGTTTCTGACAGGCTGACAGTCTGAACCGTGATGAGAAGCCCTCCTCAGGTGGTTTCCGTGCACTCTCATGCATGCAAACCTAAAAGTGTGTAAAGTGTGTGTGTGTGTGTGTGTGTGTTCTGGCGCTGACTTTGTGTTCTGCTGACATGTTTTATCTGATGAGTCAAACTGGGACCAGGAGGAAGCATTCGGCGCGGATTAATGTTTCTCTTGGTTTCCCTTCTTCAAAAAGTGTTTTACTGACGGTTTGATCAAACAACAAATGATCTACACTCAACATTTAATTAACCACAGAAACCTCTTTTTCTCCTGCTGCACTACAAAGCTGAGATAAAAGAGCAAATCCTCTCTGCTTTCATGAAAACGCCCACCATCCCCGAACACTTGTTGGTGCCTTTTCCAACCTGCCATTAGCTTCGTTCAGTAAGAAACACGCTGATGAAGCTGCTTTTTTTTTTTGGTCTTAAATCGCTCCTTAAACTCATCCAGAGGTGATATTAAAAACGCTCCCGTTCAGCTCCTGTGGAACGCTAATTTCCTCCATTGCAAATTCCCCAATTTATCCTCCCAGCTGTTTGCAGCCCTGAACTGGATTCCCCATTAACCTCTGGGCTGAATCGTCTTGGTGAATTCTTATTAACCTCCCGAATGAGTTGTTTGGTGAATTCCCATTAACCTCCAGCATTAGCCGTTTATCAGACAACAAAGAAGTGTTTGTGGGAGCTTGTTTCTGGCTTATTCGGAGATATTTCTTCCCTCTTTTGCAGGATGATTGCTGAAATTAGGGTCGCAGAGAGTCAACTGAGTAAGACAGTTGGTACTTAGCGCATTCATTTGGGGCTAGAAGAAGAATTTTAGGAATATTTAGAGTAGATATTCCAAATTGGCTTCAGTAGAAGGACAAATAAATGTCCAAGAAGGTCCTGAGTTCAAATCAGTCAATTTCCCACCACATCTGCATCGGTTTCCCCTAAGGTGATCCATTTTACTCTCGTTAAAACCTTAAATGATTATAATTATAGTGGTGTAATGATGTATGCTGGACACGCTAAAACCTTAGCATTAGCAGAGATTATTATTCTGTGAGACTGTCATACTGTCTGAAGAGAAGTCAAAACACATGGAGAAAAAATGAACCGTTACAGACCTGGGTGAGAATTCCAACATTTGTTCTTAACATCTAGAACGGTAAAACTACGGTGGCCCTGAGAGCTCACAGCACTGCAACTTAAGAGAACAAATGCAAAAAGACAAAACACGAGCAAATAAAAAAAAACAGCTTCATCAATCTGACAACACATGCACAGCATTTAGAAAATGCGCTGCAAATAGACCGCAACACAACACATTATGAAAACGCACTGCAAAAAGACCGCAACGCAACACATTATGAAAACGTACTGCAATGAGACCGCAACACAATACATTATGAAAATGCGCTGCAAATACTGCAACACAAAACATTATGAAAATGCGCTGCAAATACTGCAACACAACACATTATGAAAACGCACTGCAAAGACCGCAACACAAAACATTATGAAAATGCGCTGCAAAGACTGCAACACAATACATTATGAAAATGTGCTGCAAAGACCGCAACACAATACATTATGAAAACGTACTGCGAAGACTGCAACACAACACATTATGAACATGCGTTGCAAAGACTGCAACACAACACATTATGAAAACGTACTGCAAAGACCGCAACACAACACATTATGAAAACGCACTGCAAAGACCGCAACACAACACAATATGAAAACGCACTGCAAAGACTGCAACACAATACATTATGAACATGCACTGCAAAGACCGCAACACAACACATTATGAAAACGCACTGCAAAGACCGCAACACAATACATTATGAAAACGTACTGAAAAGACTGCAACACAACACATTATGAAAATGCACTGCAAATAGACCGCAACACAACACATTATGAAAACGCACTGCAAATTAACGCAGCACAACAGAAAACGGTGTTGGAAAATTAGGTTTCACGTTACGTTTTATAATGTCACATTATGTATGTATGTTACATCACTTAATGTCATGTAACGTCACCTAACTTCACTCGTCACATTACATGCGGTTACATTATTGTATAAGTTACCTCATGTTACTTCAAGTTATGTCACAATTTGTTTAGTTATTGTTGTCACGTTTTGTTATGTTGTGTTACATCATTACGACAATGACATGATAGGTTAGTCAGAGGTAGATTAGCGCTCTCAATCAATCAATCAATAATGGATCTGCTTTTGTTGTTGTTTTTTCCTTGAGCACCTACTTCAGGTTTGATAACTTTTAGTCATTTTTAAGGTTTCAAATGATTTCTAGACATTTAATGTTGAACTCCAAAGGTATGAATCTTGACCCTGAGAAGAGAGGCTAGCAAAACAATCTCAAACATGTCCAGCTTGGGACCAGACCTTGAGTTAACTCCAGGAGTTCAGGCGACTCTTTTCTCTCTGTCCAAAGAGAGAAGGTGAAGAGAGTGAGGACAGGGTCACATTTTGAAGCTGGGATCACTTGTTTCACTGCAGTGGGCAGCCAGTGAGTAACAAGTGGCAGTCGACCTGATAATAAGCTATATATATTTATCAACTCCTGGCTGTAGTCTGGCTGAATCCCATCAAAGAGCAGCTCACAGCTCTCTGAATAAACCAGAGGCTCTTGAGAGCAGCAGAGATACGCTGGAAAGGTGTGAGTGTGATTTTGAGCTTTCTCTCATGTGTCTCATGCCCAGCAGCGTGTGTCCATCCATAATTTAAACAAGTCCAGACACCCACATGCACAGACAGACACACAGCTGGGAGCATGAACCAACCACATGCACATCAGAAGATGGAGCTTCAGTTTGGGGTCAGAGAGTGTGTGAACGGAAACATGGAGTCATCTTCATACAAACAGGCAAGAGATGGAAAATGGAGACAGAGGAAATGGGATGTGCAGCAAATTGGAAAAGATGGTGAAACAGAGCCGGAATTAAAGGAGAGAAGTTAACACGACGACGGCGGGAGGAGGATGGCAGAAGAGATAGAAATGTGAGAGAGGACAGGGAGCGAGAGTCGATCTGAACGCTCGACTTCCCAGGAGTCGGCCCGTGGTTATGAAACTGAGTAAATATGAGTGAAAGCTGAAAGATGCAGCCTGCAGCTTGACGGTTTCTTAATGTTCTGTGTCATCTCAGTTAGTGTCATTTCCACACTGATTTCTCCCACATTCATTGAGCATTCAGCAGTGGACACAGTGAACCACACAGGAAGATAAACTCAGCAGCACAGAGCCGTGTTTACACACTGATGTCATATCCTCTCAGCTCTTATTTGCCTGAAGGTTACACAAGTGTTTGAATTACAAACTTAGTGAGACATTTATTTCTCCTTTAGTGAGATCATAAACATGAGAACTGCTGCTCTTATGTTAAAAGGTTATCATTGCCAGGCTATGGTAGTTGCTTGTCTACCACTGCCTCGGCTTGTTTCTGTTTTTTAATTGTTTTGGTGGTTTTACCCTAGTTTACCATTTTGTGCATCTTCCTGTTCCGTCTCAGGGTCACAAACCAACAAATTTACATTTAACTTTGCAGAACACAGGAGTTGATGGTCTACCACTGCCTTGATTCACCTGTTTGAAAACGTCAAACATGTCGCAAAAAACATCAAATAAGACTCGGTTACATCCTGCACTTCTTTAGTCGAGGGATCACGAGACCAAAAACTTGCATCAAAGCTTGCAGCCCAAAGGAGTTGGTAGTCTACTGCTGCCTTGATCTGCTCGTTTTTATTTATTTTATTTATTTTACCAGGAGTGTGTGAAGAAATAAACCAGCTCTTTCTGACTCTCTCTTGTTTGTTAGGGGTTTGAGGCCTTAATAATGTGCATACAGATGATGTAAGAGTTGCTGGTCTACCACTGTCTCGATCACATAGTTTGTTTTTTGAGATGTTATGGCCTCGTATTAGTGTCTGAAACATTATAGAAGCCATGTATAGACTCTGCTCTCCTTTTGAAGGTTCAAAAGCCACATGTACTTATATTTCACCCTGCAGGACATAGGAGTTGATGGTCTACCACCGCTCTGATTTTCTGGTTTGATTTGTTTACTTAAGTAGAAGCTTGTTATTACACCCTTCTATTTAGTTTTATGGGTCATAAGCCTAAAAACATGATCATTACAGTTTGCAGGATGAAGGAGTTGCAGGTCTACCCCAAAAACCATTTGTTATTGTGTTTTTTTATAGATTCTAGACACTGCTGGTAGCGTCTGACATTGAACACACCCTGCTTTCTTGCTGAGGGTCACAAGTAAAAAATATTTGCATAAAACCCTGCAGGATATGGGAGTTGGTGGTCCACCACTATCTCAGTCTAATATTTTTTGTTTTGTTTTTGTATTTTAGATTTTTTTTATCCTAGTATTAGTGTCTGAGACCATACTAGAGTCTTTCCTACGCTGCTCTTTGGTTTAGGGATCACAAGCCAGAAATATTTACACTAAACCTGCAGAACATGGGAGTTGGTGGTCTACCACTGCCTTACTCCGGCAGTTTATCATTATCGTTGGTTTTAGAGTTGAAATACTGTGTAGAGATCTAACCATAGATTGTATAATTAATGGACGTAGTTTCTTCAATGTAACCCATCTGTGACGTCTGTTTCTAAAAACAGACTTTTGAACCAAAACGGCCGGCGCGGCCATATTGAAAATGAGGCGGGCTTTGAGTCTCCACAGTGACAGCCATAGGGCAGCTGGCAGTCACGTTAGCTGAGCTTTGTCCCTGATTGGACGAACTGGCGATCTCAAAAAACAGCTTTTCTTTTTGGCTTGGTGTGTTTGTGACTTCCGGTACTTCCGGAGCGACCCTCAAGTGGACACTCGAGAAACAGCAGACTTTAGCACTTCCGCATTGTCTCATATTTTCAGACCGGAGGTTGCCGCTTGGATCATCTTGTTGATGAAGGCAGATAAGCAACTCTCACGTTGTGCAATGTAAAATTATTGCAAATAAAGTTTGTTTCTTTGAAGAGAACTTTGAAAAGTATCTCAGCGTTTTACATGAAGGTTAATTTCCAGGAGATTTTTTTAAAAATGTTGTTGACCTTCAGAGAAACAGTCTGAGCCTCTTAGAGGCAAAAACAAGGAGTTTTTATTGGATGGTTTTTTTGGCGTTCTTGGGGGATTTCCTCCTGAAGATTGGGTCTCAGCTATTTGACAACAAATTTTATATTTCAATAAAATGCATTCACGTAAAGAGTCTGTGCACTTTAATTGAGAGATGCTGTCCTATCAGGGACTGAACTCGTAGGTCAGCATGTGTGGATCCTTTACAGACCTGAGGACCTCAGGGGAGAGCTGTTAGATTAAACACAGGAAGTCTTATAAATATTCAAACCCTTCTGAAAGTGGATCAGCGAGTTGTTGTTTATTACTGTCTTGCCAAGAATGAAGGCCCGCAGCGTGCTCTGAATGCTTCAACAGTTACAAGTCAGACGCTTCATCTTTTATAATCCTCACACCGGATCTCCCGCAGTTTCATCCTTGATGGCGTTTTGGGAAATGGAAAAATGCCGCTAAGGCTCCTCTATCACACACATCCTGCTCTTAGATGACTTGCAGCTTGTGATCTGTAGAACCCGTGAGAACGGGTGCGTAAGTGGGTTTGAAGCGTCTTGACGGTGATTGATACCAGCAGGGAGCTCTGAATGCAGACCACACTGCCGCTCCTTATCACCCACACATCCGGCTCTGAAACAAACCGTCAGCTGTTTGCGGAGGGGAAGAAGACGTGGCCTGACTGCTAGCGTGAAGTCGGCGTGTATCTAAAAGAAGTTATGTCGACAATCTTCGTCACAAAACCCTGACAAGCTGTAAAAAAAAAAAAAAAAAACATCTCTGTTGTTGAACGCAGACGTCTCTTTGAAGCTTCAGAAAAGAGCTGCAGGCTTGAGATTAAAAAACGTGACGCCTGTGGTCGCAGATGATTCATGGAATTAGTCCCCAAACCTCCAGAGCATTCAGCGCTAAACTGCAGAGAGATGGATGAATAGTTCTCATAATTGTTATTACGGGTCTTTTGCTGCGCTGCATCTGTCTGTGTTCTGTCTCTGAGCCCTTTTTTCTGGTCTACTTGTTGTGAAAATGCAGAGCCAGAGGTCTCAGAAGGGAGAGGAAGAACAGAGGAGCTCCGTTCGCTCATGAGATGAGAAAATATAAACTCACTTTTCTCTCCGTAACTTCATTCGGCCGTGAGGTCACATGTGGATGTTTTGTTGTAATAGAAGGGATTAATTTGAGCCTGGAATGTAAAAATAAATAAAGAGCAGTCTTTGAGTGTTTCTGCAGAAAATGTTTTTTGAAGGCCAGCGCACTTTGATCCTCTGCAATTTAAACCAACTGCTTAAATTGAAACCACAAATTAAACGCAACATTTCAATCGAAGTTGGCACCATTAAAGTCTTTAAGAGGAGAGAGGGTCCACAGGAGAAATAACCCTGAGCAAGAGAGCAGAAACATTACACCAAATAAAGATCCACCGGCTCAGATCTGTGCTGGTTTTCACTCAAACCGTCCTATTCAAGCCGCTCGTACGTCTTTAACGGCAGGATCATCAAATAAACGGTTGAAGGAATCTGAGCTTTGCTTCAGCAGCTTTCTCCCTCTTTATTTACTCGCTCTCATTTAACCTCAGCGACCTTTTTTTTCTGGGCCGCTGCCTTGGGCTGATTATAAATCTGCTTTCATACTTTGAATACACGGTGCAGGTTGTGTGCTTTCAAAAAACACTGAAGGAGAATCTGAAATTCATTGAAGAAATGACAGTTTTAACGACCCAGCTTGGTTTGACAAACCATCAAGAAAGAATCAAACCAAAGGGTCAGAAGCAAAGACTTCCAGGCAGAGAGAAGTAACAAAGACCTGTTCTGAAACCGTCTACTTTAGCACTTCTTGGCTTTTCAGCCTTTGAAAGGTTTAAACTCTTAGTTTTAACAGTCCACACAGAGACAGACTGGACTTATCAAGACCAGAACAGGACTCACTTCCAGCCCAGTCCGCTGTACTTCACCTTGACCTTCACTGGAGAAACATTCTTTTTTGTCCGACTTGGATTTATCTTCAATCTCTGTAATCTAAAGCCTTGTTCATTTGTTTTTAAGCTGTTTTGGTGTATTTTTTGTCATTATTAGAGCCTCTGTGTCTGGTGTGTGTGTGTGTTTAAACCCAGAGGCCAGCTGGTTGAAGAAGCATCTAATTGAAAACCGTTTTTCTCCAACGTCCAACAAACTCAAACGGTGGTTTGTTTCGTATTTTTTAGCGCCTCTGAATCTTGATTTTTGTATCGCTAGCTTTCATGTGTCATATCCAACTGGCACAGTTTTCACTCAGTTATATTTTTGGGATTTGACACTTATGTTTGTCAAGGACTGGACAGTGAGGGACAGGGGCGGACTGGGGCAAAAAAGAGGCCCGGGAGTTTAGTACCTGACTGGCCCACTCAGGGGCCCGGGGCGACGGTCTGAGCCTTCAGAGAAAACACGAGTTTGGCAGGGAAAGAGTTAAGACAGCAGAGCAGCATTTAGCTCGCCAGCATTAAGGGAAATACACAAGAGATACTGTCAGATATTTAGATATTTTATCAGTTAATCAGCTGCCATGTTGATGTTGGTTAATGAGAGCTGAACTCGACAAACAATGACGTTTTGACATCTAAACTAGCATACATGCGTTGTGCTAAAAGTTAACAAGCTATCACATTAGCATATAGCTTACCTCACTAACATCCCCCCGGTCATGGTGTCCTCCTCCACCTCCTCCAAACGTCATCGGCGATGCCGCCGCCTCGAGAGCTGCAGGTGATGCTGTAAATGTTGACGGCCCTGCTGCTGCATTAGTACTGGCGAATATATCCCTAAGTTTTTTGCTCTTGGCAGCATCTGCTTGTAGCGCCTGTCTCTTTTTCTCCCTCTTCTTCTCCGCTCCACCTTTCCTTTTCTTATCCATGTTTGCAGATTGATTGATTGACACATGCAGAGGGAGGAGGGGCCGCAGCCCTCGGCCTTCGGCTGTGATTGGCCCACATGGTGATTGACACACCATGTGGGCCAATGTTGATTAGCCAGACACTAAAGAAACGGTAAACCAGCGGCGGAGTCCTTTTTTTTTTTCAGTCTTGGCTCCACCGGCCCACTGAGGCAGCGGCCCACCGGGAAACCTCCCGGTGCTCCCGATGGCCAGTCCGCCCTTGGTGAGGGAGCAGGAAACAAGGAGAGGAATGACAGCAGGGAGGAGGAAGCGAACTTCTAGCTCTTTATTAGGGCAGGGACTGTTTTTGGTAACTTTTTTTAAATTTTAATTTCAGTGCCTCCCTAATAAATGATCATTTTAGCTTAGATGTGTTTTCTCATAATAATAATTTTTATTTTTACACTTTCTAGGACTTTTTTTTTTTAACCCTAATGGGGCTTGGAACCAAAAATGGTAACTTTGTTGACCCTTATTTTCTACATGAAAATGAAAAAATTGAACAATGTAACTGAGGTAATGAAGTCTTGTTATGTCCTCTCACAACAACAATCTAAGGCTGAAAATTTCGAAGTATTTCAATGAGCGCCCTATGAAAGGATGAAGGCCTGTTCCCTGTTTTTTGTTCTTTAAGTTATTTATCAGATGTTTTTGTGTCTTTTTTTTTGGAGAGGAGAGTGAATAGAGCAGGAAAAGATGAAAATATGTAGCGACATGCGAGAAAGATTCAAACCTGGGCCACCCACTCAGGAGCTTACGTCATGGGTCACGACCTAAACCACTTGTCCATATCTGCCCGCCCCCACATTTATCGACCGTCTTGTCCGTCTTTTTCAGGGCCATCTTTGCTCTTTTTATTGCACCGATCCATCTGATGGTCCTTGACATTTTTGGAGGTGGAGGTACAAACAGATCTCTGATGAACAGACTTCATGTGGTTCCATCAGACACGATCTGCAAGACTAAGACCACCAACTGAGAGACGGAGAACGTCAACACTCCTGTCTTTAGTAAAATACTCCCGAGAGGTCAAAAATTTTCGCTCTAAGTCACTTTACTGGTAAATCAAACTAACTTTTTGAATTCTGCAGAATAAAGAAGCTCAGATTAAACTCAAAGGAAAATGTCTCCAAGAGGTTTCTGGTTTACCACGGTTCAATTTAATTCATCTCACAACCATGTGGAAGAAATCTATCGGATTGATTGGAAATAAATGAACTCTTTCCTTGAGATCTAATAAAGTAATTGATTTGACGGACTACCTGCAGCAGTCCTGAGCTCCGAGAAGCCTCCGTCTCTGCTGCACTGCGATGTTGTGACTAACATCCAGGATATATTTGTCCTCTGGCTCCGCTTTTATCCAGCGTCTGCCCTGAAACCAGGCTGGAAGTGCAGCGTCCAGCTCTTCTGTGACTAAAGGTGCCAAATAATTTATGACTTCTGGGAGTTTCTTTAAAGTCCAGCAGGTTTTTGTTCCAAAACACAGAACAACTCGAAATGGGTTTGTTTGGAGCCAAAAATCTCATCAGAGCGAGCGATGGCGAGTCTGCCGTATTGATCAACCTGAGCAGATATATTGTGGTCATTTCGCCGCGATGGGGACCAGCAGAAATCTTTCTTATTGCTCCTGTTACAATACCGATGACAGGCTCGAATGAAATATGACACGTCCCCGTCTCCATGTCTGTAAACTGCTCAGACGTTAAATTAACATTTTACACGGGGAGGGTTTGAATCTGAGAGTTTGAACAAAGCTGAGGCAGGATTCCTGACTCCACCACGGCAACAGGAAGAGACGTGAACCAAACTGCTTCTATTTTTAGTCAAACCTCAAAAGCATGTTCGCTATAATTCATGAAACTGTCCTTTAAACCACGGGCCAGTAAGATTTACCACAAACTGACCTTAAAAGTTCCTCAGCTGGGGCACAGAGGTCCTTCAGGAGAACCAATCAGGACTTCATTTTATGAGAACGTGTACTTTCTTAATAAATTACGACATGTCTCGCTGCGGAGCTCCCTGCTCCACGCCAGGGGGGGCGTTCAAAGAAACTGAGGTCTCCTGAAGACTCGAGGTGTGCTTATAAGACTGTAAAGATCCCCCTGATACAAAGACCAGAAGATTAACTCCTGCAGGTTATCTTAAAAACCACTTCCTGCGACGAGAGGGGATCTGGTTCCTAAAGTTTCACTTTGATGTTCTGAATTCATTCAGAGGTGTCCGTACGGGGCTTTAAGGAAGCAGGTGTTTCACATTTAATATTTGTAAAGCTGCTTTTTCATTCTCTGACTCTTCCTCCAGACTCGAGGCTAAAATACATACAATACAGAGCAGTGGCCCATCAATTTACACGAAGCAGATCAAACGGGACAAGAAGTTCTACATGGGAACTTCAAAATAAAACAAAATGTGTCCAAACCAGATGGTTTTTTTATCTTGACTACAACAACAAACCGACGTAATGAGCAGAGCCGGACCAGGAGTCAACAGGTCTGAGGTTTTACAGCCCAACATGAAGCAGGAGAACCAGGGAACTCCTCGGTCTGTGACTCCTGCTGTCAGGAGCTTGTTGTTGTAGCTAAATATGATCTTGTGTCAGCACAGTGTGTTTTATTTTGAAAGTCACTATATGTTTTAATGTGGTTTCCATTCAAGACTTCCTGTTTGTTTCAATCTGCTCTGTGAAAATTGAAGAGCTGTTGGGAAAATAGGAGCCTTGAGTATCAAATACGGAGGACTCGACCTGCTGGACGCAAGTGCAACGATGTAGAGGGTTATCGATGATTGATGACGTGTAATTGTGTTTTCTTCATCGTTGAGTTATCGTCTGCATACCTTAAAACAGGCGACCAAGAACTTCTATGCAGGGTGTAAAACTAGGATTCTGACTCACCGGCCATTGGCTAGTAGACTCCAAAATTCTACTAGCCAAATATTTTTTCCACCGGCCAAAAAATAATAACGTATTTTTTAACTGAAAAATACACTACTTTTTTTCTCACTTTGAAATAATAACATCGCCAAAGTTTTCTTTACCCCATTAGATCCTGGCTGCATTAACAAATGAAAAAATTAGTGCTGTCAGACGATTAAAAAATTTCCTTATTTATAATTAATTAATCTAATTAATCTCATTTTAATCTCATATCTGCTTAAAGTACCAAAATAAAGAATTTGAATTCTAGGATATTATAAAATTGTAGTGCATGACTAATCAAATGAATACACTGAGAAGTGAGGAATTGTAAATCCACATTTTTCATTGGTGAATAAATAAAACCAAAGTCAGGGCAACTTGTCCAGAAAATTCTAAACTCAATCAGACAACTCAAATGACACTTTAAGTGTGTTTCATAAATCAAATTCAAAATAAAGGCGAGGACATCAAGCAAAACAATTAGGCCTGATGGTTTATTAAAGAATGTAGTACAAATATAGATAAATAAATTCAAAAATAGAATAAGACTGAGTCTTAAATATGCCGTCACCTGGGCTTTGTTTGGTTTGACTGGTCCTCCAGCTGGCCAATATCAAAATGTTTGTGTGCTATGATTAATCGCGATTATTTTTTTTTAATGCATTAATTTGTGGTGTAATTAATTAATCTAATTAATGCACTAAAGTGACAGCCCTAGATAAAATGTATTGCTTGAAAGCATCGCACAGTTTTACAGTTTGTACGATTTGTTTAAATCAGTGCAACTTTTGTTCAAACGTGTGTCAAACATAGCATGAAAAAACTACACTATAATGAAAAGTGCATTATGGGAAATTATGAACAGAACTGCCCCACATTCAGCGTGCCCTTATGCTCTCCGTGTGACACTTTGATTCTTATGGTATGGTGCCTTTGCGTTGGTTTTGCATGCATAGCGCAAAGGCTGCAGCTCATCGTTTTGCTATTAGCATCATACTTTAGCCATAAACGAGTCTTGCCCGTCTCGTCCACTCGCCATTTTTCTTTAAAGGTTCGCCCTGACGGCCCCTCTCTCTCTCTCTCTCTCTCCTCCTTCTTCTTCGCTAGCAGCTTCAGTTTCTCGCCTTTTTTTTGCACACCGGTGTTGCTGGTGCGGGAGGCTCAGGTTCTTTGACGCCGGGGATGTGTCTCCACATTTTCGCGGAAAAGATTCACTGACGGGAAGCCACACAGGACAAACTTATCAGCGCGCAAAAAAAAAAAACAGGCCAATTAATCCGTCGGCCACTGGCGGGTGCCATTTTTTTACTCGCCATTGGCGCTTGGCGGGTGTGAATTTTATTCCCTGCTTCTATGTTTACATACTACACACATGCAGAAGCAGGATCTTATGGACGTGCACCACTGGAGTCAACTTTTCACCGTCCTCTGATCGACCAAACAGACAAACAGATTCCTCAAGAAATGATTAATAACAGGAACCATTTTTGCTTATTTATCCCGGAGTGAGTTTTTATGGATGGCTGACAGATGGTTCAGAGCCAGGTGGGAAAAAAACGACCCAGAAAATGAAGCGTGAAAGGAGAGACTTCACTACATCATCCCTCAAAGATCTCAGAGAGGAAGAGCTCATCGTTTATAACCCACTCTCAAACGACGTCCTGGTATGTTTTTAATCAGTTAAGTCTGCTCGGGTCAAACTGGGCGGGGATTTACGCTTCAGTTTGGCGCCAAAAAGAGATAATCAATCTCTCGCTGATCGTCAAGAAAACTGATTAAAGATCTCACAGACACACGAGAGGACGAGCAGAGTGTAAAAAAGAGATTCACTGATATTAAAAAGTATCCCAGCACAATTATCTCCACATTTCTTAGCACTCCTGATAGATCAGGATTGATTATTTGATATTAAAAACACTCAGCACCAAGCTGAGGTTTGGTCCAAAGAGGAACAGTAAGCGCAGGAGACGGCAGCTCCGGAGACGGATTAAAAGTCGGGGATAGTCCTGCAGCCGTCTAATGAGTTTGTGACGGCCGGAGGGAAGAAGAAGAAGAGGAAGAGGAGGAGACGGAGAGGATTTAATAAGACCACCAGCAGAGACGCAGAGAGAGAGGAAGAGCCGTCAGCGAGGACTGCGATTCACCTCCTGAACCTCGTTATGGAAATAAGCTACATTTCTGATTGCTTTGCTGTCTGTGAGTGTGTGTGTGTGTGTTTGTCCCTGCGTTCAGGTGAGTGTGTGTAGGTGTGTGTGTGGGCGTGCTCCATAGTCTGCAGAACTGAAGTTTAAGCTGTGTCTTTGTGTTCCTCTGAAGTACACTTAGTGCCACGGTTTTATAGTCAGATGTGAATAAATGAGTCGTTGCATCCTGAAGGAGCAGAAACAGCATCTTTTTAAAGTTTAATGAGTCTCATTCGGCTTGTTAACTTTGTAATTTTGTAAATGTAAGTGTGTTCCACTTTTACTTCAGAGAAGAATCTACTTTAAAAAAAAAAAAAAAAAACCTCCGGTGCTGCTTTGCATGGTTTTAAGTTTTGTAGCGTAAGCCCGTTTGATGATTTATAGATTCATCGCTCCGCTTCTTTGACTTTAAGAGCTGTGAGAGTTCTCCCCTCAGAAACGTTTGTTTTTCTGTTGATTCTGGCGCCCCCTGTGGACTGAGCAGTTCCTTCCGTTGAACACATGCAGATTTTTGATTCATTCACGTTTTCACACCACTGAACAACAGCAAAAGCAAAATATACATTTTTTTTTACTTCCTTAAATTTTTTAAAGCTCCTGAGAGAGACCTCCACTTTTGGCGCCCCCTGTGGACGGAAATGGTACCTCATGCAAAGATGTGCTTTTATTTTTTATTTTTTTGTTAAGTTACTTTTTTGGTGGTGGGGGGGTACTTTTAATGGAGGATATAACAGTAGATAGAGCAGGAAACAAGGTGAGAACATAGACTGTATAATTAATGGACGTAGTCTCCGCGACGTCACCCATCTGTTCCTGAAACAGACTTTTGAAGCAAAACGGTCGGCGCGGCCATATTGGAAATGAGGCGTGCTGTGGGTCTCCACAGTAACAACCATAGGACGCTCCACAGTCACGTGATCTGAGCTGTGCCTCTGATTGGACGAACTAGCGAGCTTGATATTGTGGACACTGCAGAATTAGAAAAAAATTCACTCCCCGTACAGTGCGTGCCGTTAGTGAAATTAGCGATTCAGACGGGAGACATTTTTTGTACCAGGCTGTAAATGTGCTAATTTTGGCCGTGAAAACGGCTTTTTTTGGCTTGGTGTGTTTGTGACTTCAGGTACTTCCGGAGCCAGCCTCAAGCGGACACTTGAGGAACAGCAGACTTTAGCACTTCAGCATTGCCTCATATTTTCAGACCGGAGGTTGCCGCTTGGCTGAGAATCAGGAGAGGGACCACAGATTAGGTTAGGTTTTGGGGTTAGGATTAGGATTAAGGGAGTGTCTGGTTAAGATTTGGTGAGCTGTGCGCTGATTCTGTTCTGATGTTTGTTTGTTTTTTTACCTTATTTTCTCAGTCGGTTGTTTTTAGGGTGGCGTGGTGGACAATGAATCAAGACTCATCCAGGCTACTACACGTGTTAGCTCGTTGTTTTTGTCATTTGAGGTTAGCTTCCCACAGAGAGGAAGGGTCTAATGTTGATCTAAGGAGAAATGCACAAGCAGGCATTATTTTTTTTCCTTTATTTAGAGGATTTGAGAGTAGATAGATCAGGGAACAGGGTGAGAGTCAAGAGTGACATTTGGAAAAGGGACCACAGATTGGGTTAGGACTATTAGCCCCATCTAAACTGGTGCCTAGAGCTGCAACTAACGATTATTTTCATAATCGATTAATCTTTCGATTTTTCTCTCGATTAATCGAGTAGTTGTTTGGTCCATGAAATTTCAGAAAATGGTGAAAAATGTCAATTTTTTGGGGGGGATTCCAAGATGACATCATCAAATGTCTTGTTTGCAAACCAAAGATATTCAGGAGTGCCATAGAGAAGCAAAGAAAGAAGAAAATATTCACATTTATGAAGCTGAAATTAGAGAATTTGGACTTTTTTTTCTAAAATAATTACCTAAATGACTTAATTGATTATCAAAATAGTTGACGATTAATAATCATTTAATTAATAATTGTTGCAGCTCTACTGGTGCCCCAAGACCACCAGGAGAGAAATCTCCATTGATTCTCCAATCATTGATTCTTAAAGAAAACAAAGACTTATCACAAATATAATCTTGTTTCTATTCCACCGTTTTACCGGCACCTGGTCGTAGAAAGACACCTCCATCAGACGGTGGCTGAGTGTCGTGTTGGTTCAAAAACTGGGATACCTGCAAACTGAACATCTTTTATTTTTAGTACCTGGCCGTCAGACTTCAGCAGGTATCTGAAGGTGGAAATCTGCTGCTTTCACTCCTCTATCAACAGATGAAGGTGGTATCTCCTCCAGCCTCTGGCTCTTTAACATAAAGCCAAACATTAGTGTCCAAACATGAAAGAGCTGAAAGCCTTTCCTCTCCGCAGCACACTCTCCTTTTCTTGTTCCAGATAATCAGTCAGTCAGTCAGTTAACCTTTGACCTCGCCCTCAGAAGTCAGGCGGTTCAACGTCTGGGTTAAAGGGTCGCGGCCCCTGAGTGATCCTCTCACAGATAGCTTTGTGTCCTGCGTTACGCTGCGACATGTGTTCTCTTGTAAACATGAGCTGCTGTGAGAAGTCATAAAAGAGGAGAAACAGCTTCAGCGGAGGAGCAGAGTGATTGATTCTGACTCTGCTTTGTTAAAAACTTCATGATGAACCACAGTTATGCGTCAGGCTGTAATAAAACACGGGATTGCAGAACAGATCTGTGTTGCAAAGTGTTTACCGAGGATGCTTCGTCGACTCTTTCTTTTTTTAAGCTGCTGTTGTGGTTCGAGAACAAGTTTTCCTCCTGGTTGCCTAACTTTGTTTCTCCGGCTCTGGTTCGTGCACCACTCCCTCTCTCAGAGTCCTGCCTCTGGGCTCGGTGCTGTATATAGGGAAGGGAAAGCCCCCGTGGTCTCTGAGGAACACTGCATGGCTCAGCTCTGACGTAGTACCACTAAATTAAAAACAGACGTACAGTTTGTGTTTTTCTTTCCCCTGCTTTGCCTTTTTTACTTAAATTTCACCTCCTTTCTTTTGGAAACAGAATAATTTTGGGTTTGTTTGCTGGTTTATCTACAGGTTACATAATGTGAGATCAGTCTTGGACGTGGGACTTGTTGACATTTGGTGCTCTAAAGCGAGATCGATCTGATGTACCTGCAGTAACGTTTCCCTCCTTTGTGCTTTAAGATGAGTGACAATAAAAGCGAGTAGATATTTCCTTCCATGCCGCTCTGCAGCTCCCGACCTCTGCTGACTCATTCCGCTCCGACTTTGTTTATCGGCGTTTTCTGTCCGAGGATTATGGGATTTGCTTTTTCTCAATGGACCTGATGATACATAACAAAGGCAGCAGCAGGATCAGAGCTTTAAATGTGAGGAACCATGTGATGAAAGGCATCAGTGCCATCAGGCTTTATGTTTATGACGCGCCCTCTTATTCCTGCATCAACATCTCTGCTTTCATGTCTGACGCAGGATTGTCTTCATTTTTTAAAGCCTCCTCTGGGAAATGACGGGGTGAATTTTAATAGGAGTCTTTTTTTTTTTTGTTTTGTTTTGTTTTGCATGAGAGACAAAAAGTCTTTGTGTTCATGTTGGCTTGAAACAGTTTGCCAGCGGCTGACACACACACACACACACACACACACACGTTTTTGTTCAGTTTGTCGCATGAAGGTTTGCTTTTTTTGTAACCATCAAAGACGAGGACTTCTTTGGATTTATCAGAGATCTGCAGCAGTTTTCTCCCTGAAAACGAATCACACTGGGATTCTTACTGGTTCCAAGTCCTGTTGTGTCTTTGTTCAATAAGAAGACGGATCAGTGCTTGATGCAAAGAAAATCTTAAGACCAACTTTTTAACATGTCAAAATAAATCCCAAATTATCTGTTTCCATGCAGCCAAATTTGTTTGTACGTCCCACTTCTTCAAGAGTTTGAACTTTCCATAATTGCATAGATACAAAATCTAGTTGGTGTCCAAGTTTTTCAGGCTCTATGAAGTTTTTTTGACTGGATAATTTTGGCTTTGCCTTGTGTAGGGGTGTCCCATTCCAATATTAATATTGGATATATAATATGATCGATTAATCTTTCGATTTTTCTCTCGATTAATCGAGTAGTTGTTTGGTCCATGAAATTTCAGAAAATGGTGAAAAATGTCCATTTTTTTTTTTTGGATTCCAAGATGACATCATCAAATGTCTGGTTTGCAAACCAAAAATATTCAGAAGTGCCATGGAGAAGCAAAGAAATAAGAAAATATTCACATTTATGAAGCTGAAATTAGAGAATTTGGACTTTTTTTTTCTAAAATAATTACCTAAATGACTTAATCGATTATCAAAATAGTTGACGATTGATTTAGTAATCGATTAATAATCGATTATTCGATTAATTGTTGCAGCTCTAATATCAGCAAAAAAAAACTATTATCGTATTATTTGGGCCTGGATCCAGCACGCAGAGCCCACCTGAGCACAAAAACAGCGTGTGCTAAAGTGCTAACAAAGGCTGTGTGTCTGTATTTTTTGTTAAATTCCGAAAAAGACGTTACAGCTGAGTGCAAAACTTGACCAGTGGTGGCACAGAACTGGGAAAGTTTAATAAATTTAAACTTTAAACTTTCCCCAAAGGCTGTGCTGATATCGTATCGGGTCAATACTGGAGACAACAATATCGGTATCATATCGGAAGCAAAAAAAAAATTGTATCGGAAATGCATATTCACATTTCTCCAGACGTTTCCAAGTTAGCTCATAAACCGTCGCTAACATCACAACTGGCTTCATCTGAAAGTTTAAAATGAATAAATAAATAAGCTGTTGAAAACAGAAACGTAGTTGGTTTCTAAAGAGGAGAAGCTGAAGAGGTGGAGCTGGGGGCGGGGTTTAAAAAAAGCTACAGCCTCAACACGTCAGTTAGCTTAGTTATACAACCCTGATTCTGCATTTTTATGTGCAGCTCTTTGGTCGTAATATTTTCAAAACAGATGAGTTAAAGAAATATTCACTGACATCTGATGTTCACAAATATAAAGAAAGATATTCAGACCAGAACACATTCTGTTCCAGGCTTTAAAGTGAATCTCTGGTTTAAAAAAAAAAAAAGTCTTTTTGATATTGTGGTAATCTGGCCTCTAGTGGACACTCGGGGAACTACAGTTATATTTTTTTTCTTTTTTCGCCCAGTCACAGAGAAGGACAATGGACAGAGCAAAGAGGGGCGTGTCATTCTGAAAAGAGGCCACAGGCGGGATTCGAACCCAGACCACCTGCCCAGCAAACCCAATAGAGCGTAACCCAAACCTTTACGCTATCTGTGCCCCATAACGTCAGTTTTTTCTGCTTTTCAGCATTGACTCCATTTTTTAAACACCTGTGTTTGCAACTTGGTTGAAAAATGAAGCAAAAGCTGGAATTATAAACTGCAGTTCCTTAAGTGGCCACTTGAGGCTTGCCCCAAAAGTCAAGGTAGACCTATAAAGCTCCATGTCAAACAATAAAACACATTAACAGCCGGATGCTGGGACATTTTTAGTCTCTGTGTCTAATTTCAGTTATTCAGACGACTGTACAGGACGTGAAAGAAACATAAATGTCAGATGAGTCAGAAACCAATCAGTGACATCACCATCTATAATTAGATATCAGTGTTGATTAAGTGGCTGTCTTTGGGTTGAGTAAATCTGTAGACGTCCCTTAAAGTTATAAACGTTTGTTTCTCTCTGGAGCTCAAACAGATTCGAGAAGATGCTTCATCTTCTTCAGAACAGGAAACCTTCCTCTGCTGCATGTATATTTAAAAGCCTCTGAATGCAGAGATACTTCTTTAAACAGAAATAAAATCCGGCTCAGTCCGGTCTTTGCAGGATAAAAGCCTGTCGCCAAGGTTTACAGTGCAAGTGATGGTCCCTGTGTGTCCCTGATTTGTCTTATGAGTGGATCAAACTGTGTTTAGCGACAGCAGAAGACCTTGTAAACCCCGCTGTAAAACATAAAAGGTCTGAGCGGAGTGCGTATAAATGTCAGTTAGATTAAATGTGCGGAGAAGTTACAGGAATCCAACTTCTGAGGGGACGTCTGAGTCAGTCGGTGCGTTCGGAGGCTTTGAGGTGATGTGAACTCAGGATGTCCATTTCAGCGGGTTTCCCCTTTAAGTTTTGATACCAGGGTGGAAAAATAACAGCTTGACCCCTGAGTGAAACTCAGCTGCTCGTGGTCACAGAGGACTGTTGATCAATGTTGTGGTCTTTGGAGGAGAGAACACGGAGGCTCGCTTATATTTTCACCCTTTGACTCGTCGTCTACGGTGCATTATTCATGAAGACACTGAAAATAGATCAAAACGCTGCCTTTGCATTGTTTTTCCTCCTGATGAGACGGATAGTCAGCGTGACTCACTGCAGACGGTCAGCAGGGAGCCTGTAAGGAAATAAACACTGGAGTTATTAGTCACTAACTTCCAGTTCGAGCGCAGCAGTCACCACTTCATCTCTGGAGGACGACGCTGGCCTGTTTTGCTTGTTTTACGCGGTTTTTTACGATGGATAGTGAATCTCTTTCAGGCTGGCCACACGCTCGAGAACCTTTAGATCTTAACCCGGTTAAAAACAATAAGAGACCGCACGCTTGTGGAGAGTTCTGACTGAATTTAGCATCACAATCCTTTGGATACACACACGAGAGGATTCCTCAAGGCTGCCGGGGAAGGATTCCACAGATCTCACAGAAACTCATGTGATAAAACGTGACTTGATAAGATAAACAAACGCAGAGGACGATCAACGTCAGCAGCTGGTGTGCGTCCTGTTTTGCAGTGTGGAAGCAAACAACGAGGACGTGAATGTGGGTGAATAACTCCACAGTCTAGTCTAACTTTCTTTATTCCACTTGGATCAAAGTACATGACGCCCGGTCTGCTCCTCTCATTGGTTATTGCTGGCGGAAACAGCCAAAATACACTCCGTGAATGTCAAACATGTTTGATATTTACGACTCAAAGTTGAGGAGGTTCTGACTCAGTCGAAAACAGCGAAATAGTTGTGCTGTCACGAAGACTTGGGGTTTATTTTGATGAATAATCGATTACGACAGCCCTGAATCAGGCGACGCCCCGTCGATCTTTGAGGATGGAAAACTGAAAGACGCCAGAAAAAAAGACTTCTCCACAACACATGTACCATCTGATTTGTCTGTAAGGTCGGTGTAGCTTTAAGAGTTATTAAAGTTTAGTACTCCTCACCCTGTCGTTGCTCAGATATATCTGCGATCTAAGTGCTCCAGGCTGGGTCAATGTGGTCACAATATCCTGGATCCTGATACGATCTGGTATCTGAGTTGCATATCATCGTCCCTCGTTCCTCTTTGTCCTCCTTACTATCTTCAGCTCCTAATGAAAAACACCAGTCGCTGTTAACAAAAGCACTTTTTTGCTACAGTGTGATGCAGCACATTTCCAAACTTTAACAGAGAGTGTTGGGTTTGAGTTTTTAGAGGAGCCAAAACATTTCTGACTCGTTATATTGGTTTTCACGTTTTTACGCAACAGTTTGAACTCTATGATTGGCTCTGTTAATTGGGTTCAGTACCTCCTAATCAATGGTCTTCTTGGAGCCTGATAGTCTTAATGCGTCTCTGTCAGCTCCCGGTGTTCCAGTTTAAAGAGTGACCCTGTAAACTGGAGACCTTCAGCTGAACGTGTCAGTGGACATCTAGTTTACAACGAACACAGAGGAAGTCCTCGAGAATGCATCAAAATCTCCTCATCAGATAAAGATTTAATGTTGATATAAAACTATTTGAGAAAGAAAGGGCTCGTTTTTTAAACTGAAACTTTTAGCCGATCTCTGCTGTCTTCCTGCTGTTTTGGGCTTTGTCTCTAGAGCTCGTCGTCTATCAAGGGTCAACAAATCCGTCTGCAGTGAAATAAAACACCATCAGAACCAGCACATGCTGATTATCCACACTGCTAACAGGTCTATAGTGTCATTTTACCTCAATGGCCTCTATTGTTGTTGTCTCACTGCCCTCTACTGGTCAGGCGATGTGTTGCAATTACTTTTATTTTCTCTGCAAAGGTCTGGTTTGGATAATCTACATGGATCTTCGGCCTGTTGTGGAAATATGAACAATGGGCCAAAGGAGCCATGGAGTTCCTGGAACTTCTATTAATTAGGACCCGAGCCCAAGAATCAGGCAAAGACCCTTTTGGAATCTTAGTGATTATTATTTCGCATTTCTTTGGAATCTTAAACCCCATATTGCGTGCCTTCCGCTTGAGAAAAATGCAAACAAAAACTAGCAACAAAATTCAGCCCCACGAGAAATTTTATTATTGCGGTGTTTTCATGTTGATACATGCTCCACAGCGCCCCCTACCCACTGAAAAGTCAGCCAGGCCAAACAGTTTGATTTTCAGTGTGCATAACCATCATGCCAAGACAAAAAAAGTCTCTGTAACCATGGCGAATTCCCAACGGGAAGTTCGGATATTGGAGTTGAACGTCTGTTTACAGGGTACGTATTTGATGGAACTTGTCCCACGGTATTTTTTCCAGATCATCTTGAAAATGTTTCTTTATATACTAGACACATAGACGATTAAAGGTTATTACAAGAATTTTTATATCTCAATGGGCGTGGCCAGGGGAGGTCGCCAAAGTTGACGCTTTTTTCGGCAAAACGATAAACTTAACGGATTGCGAGTACAGCGTTGGATCTGGACTAAAATGCACACATACGATCGCTGTCACAGCCTGAATGCATCGATATGCTTTTTCCCGCCTTTAAGTAGAGCGCCCCCTCCTGTCAACAGGAAGTCACGTTTTACTCTGTATTTAAAAACTCCACTTTTTCCATCCCTCATATGAAGAATCGGTGTATGCAGATAAGCAGATATGACTCGGCAGAAACTGAGCTTAGTCGTCATCCAGCGTGCACGCGCTTTAAAAGCACCAGATAAATGAAATTTTCCAGAATTTTCCAGAGCAGCTACCATCCTCATTTTTCCAATTCTCACATGAAATCGTATTTGAATAAATGCTTGAAGCAGGCGTTTTTTTGCAGCCAACAAGAGACTGCACACTTGGCGTCAGTCTTTACAGTCTTTGCTGAGTGTGTGTGTGCATAAGCGTGCCTGTGTGTGTGTGTGTGTGTGTGTGTGTGTGTGTATGTGTGTGTGTGTGTGCAGTCTTTGCTGAGCCAGGTTGAGCTGCTGCTCTCAGAGCTCTTCAAAGGCTGCCATAAAACCTCTGGATCTTAATCGGATGCTGTTCAGACTCTCGCATTGTAATTATGTCCCAACGAATTCCTGTCTGCACACTCCTATAGATGAGGACGACGAGTGTGTGTGTGCGTGTGTGTGTGTGATCATGTGTGTGTTGGTGGTCATTTGTGTGCATGGTTGATGTCTTTTTTGGTGTTATAAGCTGTGTGTTCGATCACGTTAACATTGTTTCAGGCTGTAGATGTTTGTGTGTGATATTTATGCGTGTGTGTGTGTGTGTGTGTGTGTGTGTGTGTGTGTGTGTGAAGCTTATCCTCTGCTCTTCTCACCGAGTTTCTTTGGTCTCAATTGGATGTGAAAGGAAATCCCATGTCTGCAAGGCTTCCACTGCAGGCAGAGACCTGTGTGTGTGTGCCGCGCGTATGTGTGTGTGTGTGTGTAAAGCCTTTACCATGCCACAGTGGATTAACCACACAGTTTGAGCAGTCACACTGAGGCTGTGCAGGAGAGATTCAGACACACACACACACACACACACACACACACACACATACACACACACACACACACACACACACACACACACAGGATGAGAGGAGGAGTTTAAGATTGATTAGAAGCTTTTTTAAACTCCCAAACACAACATGTCTCACTTCAAGAGGGAAAGAAATTACCACCAGCGTTAATTAATCCTCTGTTCAAAAAACTTTGGAGGGTGTGTGTGTGTGTTTCTTTCTCGACTGTCACACTCCTGCATTAATGTGGTTAAGATAAGTCGATCCCTTCGGAAACATTGGTAAGCAGAAAACAAAGGCTTTTTGTGAATAATGAAGATGGTTGGCTTTTAATTGGAGCGTGTAAACAGCTGATTATTCCAGACGTCTCTGAACTGTTTCCAGGAGCAAAACACCTGAACCAACACCTGAACCAACACCTGAACCAACACCTGAACCAACACCTGAACCAACATCTGAACCAACACCTGAACCATCACCTGAACCAACACCTGAACCATCACCTGAACCAACACCTGAACCAACACCTGAACCAAACACCTGAACCAACACCTGAACTGAACACCCAAACCAATACCTGAACTGAACACCTGAACCAAACACCTGAACCAAACACCTGAACCAAACACCTGAACCAACACCTGAACCAGCACCTGAACCAACACCTTAACTGAACACCTGAACAACCAACACCTGAACCAACACCTGAACTGAACACCTGAACAACCAACACCTGAACCAACACCTGAACCAACACCTGAACCAAACACCCGAACCAAACACCTGAAGCAACACCCGAACCAAACACCCGAACCAAACACCTGAACCAACACCTGAACCATCACCTGAACCAACACCTGAACCAACACCTGAACCATCACCTTAACCAACACCTGAACCAACACCTGAACCAAACACCCAAACCAACACCTGAACTGAACACCTGAACCAAACACCTGAACCAACACCTTAACCGAACACCTGAACCAAACACCTGAACCAAACACCTGAACCAAACACCCGAACCAAACACCCGAACCAACACCTGAACCAAACACCTGAACCAACACCTGAACCAAACACCTGAACCAAACACCTGAACCAAACACCTGAACCAACACCTGAACCATCACCTGAACCAACACCTGAACCAACACCTGAACCAAACACCTGAACCAACACCTGAACTGAACACCCAAACCAACACCTGAACTCAACACCTGAACCAAACACCTGAACCAACACCTTAACCGAACACCTGAACCAAACACCCGAACCAAACACCCGAACCAAACACCCGAACCAACACCCGAACCAAACACCTGAACCAACACCTGAACCATACACCTGAACTAAACACCTGAACCATACCATCTACATACCAGATGATCAGTGGTCAGTTTTCTGCGTAAACATTAGCAAACTCTGCTTCAACCAAGGAAAATCTTCTCCATCAGGGGGCGATATGGAACATAAATGTCAGCAGGTTTTTATGGCAGGATCTGGATCTGGATTTGATCAGGATTGGTTTTCAGATATAAATGCCTATTTTAATAACTATTAGCTATTAGCTGTCCTAGAAGTTGTTATTGAGAAATCATCGCTAGAAGGCTAAAAGTCGTCCCTTAAATGTTATTGCTAGAAGGCTAAAGTCAACATTAGAAGGCTAAAAGTTGTCCCAAGTCATCGCTAGAAGGCTTAAAGTCATATTGTAAAGCTAAAAGTCATCACGAGAAGGCTAAAAGTCTTTATTTGAAGGGAAAAAGTTGTCACCAGAAGGCTACAGTTTGTCACTTGAAGGCCAAAATTCATGGAGAAGGCTAAAAGTCATCACTAGAAGTCATGAATGAATGATAGAAGTCCTTGCTAGAAGTTGTTACCAGAGGTCGTTGCTAGACGTCATTTCCTAATATGCATAATTTTCCATTTGCGTATTATTGTCATGGATGCTGTAGGAGAGAAACAAAGTGAGTCAAAAACACTGTACATGTTTAAAACTTAGAGAAACAACCCTCCTCCTTGATCCGGGCGCGGTACCGGCAGAAATGACTCAAGAGACACTCTGGCTGCAGCTGGGAGGGTCTGCTGTGTGAGCGAGGACGACGTCTCTGCTTGTGAGTGAATTGAAACGGGGGGAGAATCTCCAAACTCCAGAAAAAGTTGCTAAATTTTTTTGCATTTCTGTGAAGGGGTCTGAAAACTTTCTGAATATAGTGGCTGAGTTGGAAACACTGGTTCTGAACTGTTTTACCGCTCCGTTTCATAACTTTAATCTGATCTTTGTGTCCTCTGATGTGTTTTTTGAACTCTCATATTTCTTCATCCTGATAAATCCGTTCATTTAAAGATGTGAGCTTGAAGAGTTGTTGAGTTTCTGCTGAATGTACAGAGCTTTGGCTTCATACGGTGTAGTGAGACCTTACTGGATCGGCTTTGGTTTGGTTGGTTTTGTCCCAGTTTGCCTGCTTTAAAGGGAGGTGTCCTGATCACATCGACTTGCTCCTTTTAGTTTGAAGAAGTAGCGGCTCAACTCTGAGCTCCCTCTGGATGCCCAGGCTCCTGACTTAATCTCTAAAGCCGAGCCTCAGCGGAGGAAACTCACCCTAAAAGTCGAGGGTTGGAAGTTAAAAACCGAAAGCTTTGCCTTCAGGCTCTCCGTTAACCCACAACTGTCACTCTGGAACGAGACCCTGAGTTACTTGAACTCCTTTATTTGAGGCAAAGGCTTCCTCCCTTTCCTGAGGGAGCAATCCACCGTATCCCAGCAGAGAGAGCCACGGCTTTGGACTTATCCCAGTCGCTTCCCACTCTGCTGCAGACTGCCCTAAGTCCTCCTGGACCAGAAGCAAACAGAAGCACATCATCTGCGAATCGCCGGATGATGTGCTTCTTCTTGAGGTTTGCTTCAAATGAGTTTTTAATACTTGGAGGAGAAATTTGACAGTGTCAGAAGCAGCAGCTATGATTTGCACTCTTAGAAATAAATCCTCTCCAATCTGAGAGTTCCTGCTAAAAAAAAATTTGATTGACAAACTGTCAATCATCCCCGTGTAAGACACTCGGAAGGATATCTGTGTGCTGCAGAGTTTACACCCCGCTCTGCCAAACCACGCTGGAAAGAAGAAGCCGAATTTGATCAAATGTGCTCCGATACTGACTGGTGTTAATTTTAGACCTCATATTGGTGAGCCAGTCTAACCAGTTAAGCAGTGTGTGTGTGTGTGTGTGTATACTGTATGCGCCAGGCTCAAACATGAGCTCAGCACACAATGCTGTTTCATGATGTTTCATCATTAGTTGCACATTGTGATGCTGTTCTTACCTCAACCTGGCAGCTCCCTCCTGCTCGCTGAAGCAGCGGCTCCGTGCGAGTCATTAAAGTAGAGAGAGAGAGAGAGAGAGAGAGAGAGAGAGAGAGAGAGAGAGAGAGAGAGAGAGAGCGTGTCAGCCAGCTGCACCGCCCTGCTCTCATTGCTGGCATTTCTCAGATAAGAAGCAGCCAGAAAACGCTGATTTACAAGGCCCCTCTCCTCCCTCTGTAGCTCTGTGTGCGCGAGTGTGTTTAGCTTTGATTTAAAAGACTCAAAGTGTAATAAACCATCGTGAAATACTCCTCCTGCAAAAACATATCAACCTGCAAATCACATCACAGCGTCTGACGCTTGTTCTCCATCTGTCATCCAGCAGAGGAGCTTCAGTTTGCACGTGTTGAGCCTAAATCTCCTTCAGTTTCTCTCCTGGTTGTATTCTGTTCCCTCAGCTTATTGGGTGTTTACTCCCTCCCATTCCTTCACACTCTCTTTCTTTTCCCTCTTTCTCTCGGCAACAGTCATTTGATACAGGCGTCGATATTAGAGGGGAGGGGAATTCCAAGAATGCAGGCGCTAACTCCTTCTTTTATTGGATTTTCAGCCACCAGGGCTTTTCTAGATACCCGAGGTAACCGAGTAACGTAACAGCGAGCTGGAGAGTCTTCGTTTCACTGACCTCCACTGATTGAAAGTCTAAACCAGCGCTGATGTCAGAGTGTGTGAAGCCACATCTTGAATATAATATCATTTCACAGTATCTGTTTGAGGATCCGACCACCAGGGGGCAGCAAGTCAGACAACTGGCATCAATTTGCTCTTTTTTATGTATGACTCTGTTTTCAGATGCTAGAAGCTAAAAACTGAACAGTTTGGAATGTTTGTGCTAGCAGCTGTTAGCAGTGTTTGCTAATCCTGCAAGAATACAGAGGTTGTTTTTAGGATGCAGTTTGCTGTCGTTGGTTGTATTAAATTTAGCTTTTCAAAAGATGAGTTGAGACACAAACATTGTTTATCTTCTGTTTTGGCCTCATGTTACAGAATTTTCTAGCTAATCAAAGCTGGAAGCATCTCAGCCTGCTTCTTTAGAAAATTCAGCTCCAATTTCAATTCTTTGAATTATGAAAACTGAAAGACAAGTTTATCATTTTAGAAACTAGCGAACGGCAGCTCAGCTCGTAGCCCCCGAAGCCGAACCGAGCCGCATGAGAAGAAACAAGTTTTTCAGTGTTTGTTGTTTTTATCGACTTCATGCAGTTGCATTTGAGATAAAGAGACATAGTAGAAAATTTAGCTCCAATTTTAAACCTTTTGAAGTAAGAATTATTCTAGAAACTCACAAACAGCAGCTCAGCCAGCAGCCCCTAAATTTCGGCAAAGGTGCAGATTTTATATCCAAGCTTTTTTTTTTTTTTGTAGTGTTAAAAACTGAGTTTTGTTTATTAACTTCCAAACTTTGAGTCATAAAAAGTCAATGAATCTTTTCATTAATAAACAAGCTTAATATGAAGAAAGCAGCTCAGCCTGCAGCCCCCATAAGACCAACCAAAGAGCGCTGGAAGTAAACTGACTCAATCATGAAACTTTTTTTCAGTGTTGTTGCAGGTTTCAGTATCAGGTTAAGTTGTTTTGGAGATTTGAAGACCTCTGTGGATAATTTGACTTTTTTTATAACTGAAGGAATCCTGAAGGTAATCATTTAGGATCTTACTGGTAGCTCAGCCCCTTCACACCAGGGTGAAATGATTCCCATTGTTTTCTGTCTTCTGTTGTCTTTGGTTCAGTTTGTTTGATGAGAGACTGAAAATTAAAGGACTGTTACTCCAAAAAAAGGAACAGTATATATTTGATTGTCCTTTTCTGTTTACTGTCTCTTCAGGAAATTGAATCCCAGTTTGTTTCTCCTTGAGCCTGAATTGTTCTTTGATTCCTCTGGAGATGAACGTATGAGTGTCTTCACTTGAAAACGTATGAGCAGCCTCGCTTTTCAAAACAAACGCTTCACAATGAAACCTGAGGGATCCGGGAGGTAATGAGATATAGAAACACGCACGCCACTTCTCCTGGATTTATTGAGTCCTGGCTTTATTTTGTCCCAAGGACGTTGTGCAGAGTGACGCAGACGGTTGTGTTTACAGCTGGGTAGATACGGGATCGATCGGCAGATGGTCGGGCGGATGCTTAATATCCTCTTAATTAAAGAGTGAATATGTTAAAACCCGTCCAACTGTCTTCTGTTTCCTCTCTAATAAGCGACTCCACTCTGAAAGGAAGTAAAAGTGCTCAGACAGGATAAGTGATGATGCATTTATTGTCGCTTGTGCATCGATTCTGCGTCTGTTTTGCACCAATACGAAATCCAAACGCTCCCAGGAGGATTCTTTCATAAAAATAATAACATTAAATTAGCAAATACTCAGAAATGATCTGGATCACCGTGACCCCGATCATTGTTTTTGCAATTTATGTTCCATAACAGAAGCTCTAATGTTGGAACTTTATGATAAATTCATGAAAAAACTAATTGTAATGATTTGCACAAGATTGGAACCAGATTTTTCACTTCAAAATAGCACAAAGTAAACATGACAGAATATTTTAACCCATTTTGAATTTTAACCCAGCATCTGATGTCATGAAAAGTTGACAGAGTTCCTTTGATTTGAGAGTTTTTCCTCTTTTGACGTAATGGCGAGCCAGCCTTCAACGGCCCAAACAGCCCTCATTGGGAGAAACTGGCTGCAAATGTAGAAACTGTGCAAAGATCAAGACAACAGGAAAACAAAACAAGAGAGCTGCATCAACAGCAAACATTTCTGCTCCATTAAAGAAGCTCTAATGTTGGAACTTTATGATAAATTCATGCAAAAACTAATTGTAATGATTTGCACAAGATTGGAACCAGATTTTTCACTTCAAAATAGCACAAAGTAAACATGACAGAATATTTTAACCCATTTTGAATTTTAACCCAGCATCTGATGTCATGAAAAGTTGACAGAGTTCCTTTGATTTGAGAGTTTTTCCTCTTTTGACGTAATGGCGAGCCAGCCTTCAACGGCCCAAACAGCCCTCATTGGGAGAAACTGGCTGCAAATGTAGAAACTGTGCAAAGATCAAGACAACAGGAAAACAAAACAAGAGAGCTGCATCAACAGCAAACATTTCTGCTCCATTAAAGAAGCTCTAATGTTGGAACTTTATGATAAATTCATGCAAAAACTAATTGTAATGATTTGCACAAGATTGGAACCAGATTTTTCACTTCAAAATAGCACAAAGTAAACATGACAGAATATTTTAACCCATTTTGAATTTTAACCCAGGATCTGATGTCATAAAAAGTTTACAGAGTTCCTTTGATTTGAGAGTTTTTCCTCTTTTGACGTAATGGCGAGCCAGCCTTCAACGGCCCAAAAACAGTCCCTCATTGGGAGAAACTGGCTGCAAATGTAGAAACTGTGCAAAGATCAAGACAACAGGAAAACAAAACAAGAGAGCTGCATTAACAGCAAACATGCATATTGGCTGCGACTCGGTTTCCACGTCCGTCTGTTGTTCTTCAAGTTTTGCACAAAACCCGTGTTTGCAAACATCCCTCCTGCGTCTGGAACGACCCAGAAAGGGTTTTCCATCCTGGCATCAAAAAGTCTTAAAGCTCGAACATTAAACCCAGAGCTCTGTACAAAAAGGAGAATAACAATCGCTTAAATAATGATAAAAATGAACATTTTAACCCAACATCTGTTTTATTGGTACGGATCCAGTCCTGTCCCAGATCAGCTGTGATCTGGGAGATCTCTCGACTGTTGTTCCACATGAGTTCAGTGAACTTCAGCTCAGGTTCATGAGTAAAAACGTAGAAGTATATTAAAAACCCTTCAGCGTGTACTTGTAAGGAAAACTGTCTGTGCCCCCGTAGGACTTGGATCAACCATGACCTCGGTGTAACAGCTCAATCTGCGGTAACTTTGAAGTCCTGAATCTGCGGTCGATCACTCAGTCCAGATGTGTGGACTGACTCATACATGATAGGTGGTGTAGGTGGTTGATTAGTCCGGCCCGGATTACACAGACCACTAAAGTCTGATTAGGCTGAGTCATTGAAAAAGTTGGCGGCTGAGTGTTGCCTCCATTAAGCACAATTAGCATATCCCGACTGTTGGCGGAGCTGCTGTGTGGGAGCCGTCTCCTCTGAAGTTGACTCCCTATCTCTTCAGTTTTTAGCCGTTCCTCCGCATAATTAACCTTTCTCCAAATGGCAGTTTTATACCTCGTGGCTTCAATTGAGTTAATTTACATGTTTTAACTCTAATTGACCGCTCAGGCTGATGAAAAACTTACAGAAGCCCACGGGAGAGCTCTTGTGAAACTGAAAAGTTGAAAATGCTCTTCTGTGGATTCCACCACACGATGAAGCTCTTTAAACTGCTGACCTGCTCGTCTTCAGCTGTGAATGTGTATGAAAATATTTGGGCGTCAGTGTTAATGAAGTTTCTCGTACAGTTTCAGATGTTAACCTCTGGGAAATGACTGTAGGTGACCCAATACAAGGATTCTAAACCGATTCTCTCACTTCCTGAGTCACCTTGAAGTCTTGGTGCAGCTGAATTTAACCGATATGATTAATAATGAACGTCACTTTTGTGTTTTGTGTAGGAGAGGAGAGAGGCGGTGCGTGTCATCACTCAGGAGTTCACTCAGCCTCCGATCTGAACAGGTGAGAAGAACTCAGACTCTTTTGAATTGTTGGAAATAATCACTGAACAGCCAGAGTGTTCGTTTTCTTCACGGAGAGAGAAGTAAATGTTCTATTCAATTCGTACTTGATTTTTTGAAAGCATTATGTGTTTCTAACTTCCATGAACGCAGGATTGATCTGACCTCCATTCAGCAAACATCCTGTGAGCTGTTTTCTCCTCGTCTTCAGGACAGAACTGATAAAACTCCACGTTAACAAACCCTCTATTCACTTCAGAGAACTTTAGGCTCCATTAAATGTTTTAAGCTTCACAAATTATCAAAAAATTAATTAAATATTAATATTTAAATTAATAAATAAGACGCCTTGAAGAAGTGGAGAAACGTGATGTCATCATTATCACGCGTCAGCCAGCAGATCACCCCGCTCGTTATAAGACTGAGCTACTGAAGCTTCACTGTAACTGTTTACAGTGAAACTGAGACTCAACAGAAACATTTAGTGAGTTTGTTAGTTTATAAAATAAGGGATTATATAAAATCAAACTGGAAAAGAACAAAAAGAGAAGCCAACAGGCTTAAAGACACCTCACTGTTTTATGAGGAAAAAAATTAATTCAGCTTTATTTATTAATATTTACGTATCTCAATTATTGAAACATAGATTTGAACATAATGTGAGATATTAAGATTATGGCAAACTGAGATGCAGAAATCAAATATCAGGACAACCTCATTAACTATATGAGAGGAGTATTCTGAGAAGTGAAGGGCAAAAAAAAATTAGTAAGTAAATAAATAAATAAAGATAAGTCATTACAAGTACATATAAAAAGATGTACACAACAGAATACAAACATATATATATATATATATATATATATATATATATATATATATATATATATATATATATATATATATATATATATATATATGTGTGTGTGTGTGTGTGTGTGTGTATATATATATATATATATATATATATATATATATATATATATAATGTGTGTGTGTGTGTATATATATATATATTTATATATATATAATGTATATATATATATATATATATATATATACACACACACAGATACAGATACAGACATATAAAGATACACCAAAAAAATAAATAAAGAAAGAAATGAATAAAATGAATAAATAATTAAATTAAATTAAATTAAATAAATAATCAAGTTTAAAAACCGGCCGTTTAGGCAGTTGTTACTCTTTCACATGCCCCTTATTGAATATTTTGACTGATGGCTAAAATGAACTAAAAGTGATGTACATAATGTTTCTTCTCAGAGAAAATAAAAATAAATGAGCCGATTGTGTGGATCGCACTCTCATCCTGTTCCAAAATACAAACTAAGTAATGACAGGAGCTCACAGATCTAATTAATTAATCTAATTTCAAATGGAGTTTCGCTGTTTTCTTTTCCATCAAGCACACTTTTTTTAAGCCTTTCTCTCCATTGATAGTTCATTCATGCAATAAAACAAAAGTTCAACAAACAAAAAGTAAAGATTAAAACAAATTTGGACAAATATAAGACCTAAAAAAACGAAGCTTTGTGATTTAAATGTACAGACAGTTTCCTTCCTCCTTTCTTTTATCATTCCATATTTGTACACCATGATATCTGACGCCTTAACCAGTATGTAAAACACTAAATGAGGTGTGTCTAGTTTAGAATTAAAGAATATTAAAAAGGAAAAGGAATGAAATGCAGGTGAGTTAGCGTTAATCATTCAGGATGGTGTATAGTGAGCAGGTGGCGATGTGGAATTCTTCGCGTCACGTTTGCTATAATCGAGCGTCTTACTCTGGTTATCTGTGATCACTCTGAAGAAAAACGACGAGGTCTTATTCTTCAAACATGAAACGTGTGGACCTCAGTCCGCTCGCTGCTGTGTTAACGAGCGTTAAAGCCTCATGGGTGCTCAGGGGCGGCGTGCTGTTTTATTGATCCACTCAGACAAAGACGCGGCGTTCCTCTTTCTGAAGGCTGTGGTATAAAATTCTCTTAAAGCACTTCATTAAACTGGAGTTGCTGTGTCAACACAAAGACCCAATTATTACACCTCAGGACGCAGAAATACACAACTTATCTGTGTGTGTGTGTGTGCGTGTGTGTGTGTGAAACCACATGGGAGGCTGTCGGGCTGATGGGGAACATACAGGAAGGCCAGTCTGATAACACCACTGATACAGGAAGTAGTTCAGCTGTAAAAATAAAGGAACGTGCTGATGTTTATCACAAACACTCTGAAGTCCGACGACGTGCCGGCTATTTATACTCAACCGCGGTCATGTGACCTGCTCCTGACCCGCGGTGTGACCTGAAAGTTTCACCGTAAGTTTGATTTGAGATGAAAAATGAAAATTTATGTGAGATACAGCGAGTTGAAAGATTATTTCTCTTTGTTTGTGTCTTCATATAAGGTCTATTTATTTTTCTGTGAGGCAGGTTTTTTAAAAAAAACAAGAACACTACAACCCAAAATACACAAAATCATAGCTACACACACACACACACACACACACACACACACAATCTCCCACCTTCCTCTGGGAGGCGTACAGGAAAGCTCTGGTTTGTTTTGCAGAGGGAAGTTCAGGGTGTTTGCATCTTTATTTCAGTGTGGGTGTTTGTGTGCGTCTCAGAGGGGAGCTGCAGCTGTGACGGCTGGCTCACAAACATGCACTTATAAACAATACACACTTAAACACACACACACACACACACACACACACAAGCCCTGGAGAAGACAGGGACTGTCAGTATTACTGTCAACAGATGTAAGGCTTCCTCTCCTGCCCCAGAAAAGTCTCTCTTTTTTAAAGGCTCAAATGCAGATTGAACATCGAAGCCTTAAGTTGTCACTGAACGTCGAGCGCTGTTACGGATGGATTATTTGGTCCAGCAGGCAGAGGGGCTTCAACGGAAATGTTGCCTGAAGTGCACATGGATCAGGAACTTCTTCAGATCATCAGCTGTCGTCTTTTTTTCACTTTTTGTTCAGAGTGGAAGAAATGTGATTATCTTTTCTAAAAAAGGGCGCAGCATTGGTGGAGTTAGAGTCTCTCCGATGCTGAGATCAGGCCGCAGCATCTCCCCGCCCGTGAACACGATCACTGTCAGAATAGGCGAGCACAGAGCCGTGTATGTATCGGTACCTGGTACCGAGGTGGAGAGGAAAAAAAAACAAAGTAAAATTCCTGCGCTTTTATTTTGATAGGGTTTTTTTTAGTGGAGCGCCTTCTGTTCACACTCCAGAACACTAGGTGGCGATAACGCCCATTTAACAGTATCCACCTTTATCACCTTTTAAGATTGCCGGTTTTGCTCTTCCAGTTGAATGTTTTGTTTACGTCGCCATGGAGACCACAAAGCTGACGATGTTAGCCTAGCTGTCATACTTGCGCTAATAACGGGATTTTAAAAGCAAAAAAAGGGACGAAATGAACAAAAATGGAAGGTGGAGTCAAAGTGCGGATGTTTTAAAAAGTTTACACTGAGCCCCGTCGAGCGTTAATGATTTCACGCGAGTTGTTTTGAGCTAGCTTGCCAACAGGAAGTTGATAATCGCAGGCGGAAGTCGACACCAAGAGGCTTCTGAAGAAACAGGTGGATAGAAGTTAACAGCTACCACAGCAAGTACAGTAACCCTTGGGCTCGTCCATTAATTTCAGGCTTGTAAACTACTGTAGGGGGAAGCGGTGCTCTGTGTGGATGAGAGATCAAGATACGAGATGACGTCTGATGGTGAGACGCTGCGGTGGAGATTGTGGAGAGACTCAAAGGACAAAAAGCTCTTTGTGTCTCTTTTTTGGTCAAAAACCAGCCGATGTTCTACGGCTGATTACTTAACAACTGAAAAAGGTAGAAAGTGGTTTTGGTGTTTATGTAGTCATATGCTGGGCTTACACTAAACGATTTTCACAGTCTCAGACTAAAAACTGAAAATCTTTAGTAAATCTCGGAGTTTTACCGGAGTCACGGCGCGCTCCCGTTTTCCCGATCGTTTAGTGTGAGATAGTAATCTGCGCTGTTTCACATCAGTCTTTTCCTAGTCTTGAGTTTGCGACGATATCAAACACGTTTGATATTATCGCAAGTCGCAGTGACGAAACGCAATCAACAACCAATAGATGAGCGCTGACAAAAGCAGAAACAGGAAACCCGGCAGTCATGAAAAATAATGGAGGAACGACGGAGAAAGTGGACCGTGGAAAAAGAGGAGCGAATGGTGGAGTTATGGGCAGAGCATCCCTGCCTGTTCGACATCAACTCTCAAACATACCACGACAGAGGGGAAAAGGAAAAGGGTTACTACTAGGAGCATGATGGGAAAAAAACACTAAAAGAATCTAGTTGTAGTCTTGTAATTAGTGACCCTGCAAGATTCACAGTCTTTGTAAAAAGAAAAGACTAAAAACTCAGAACACTTGTCTTTAGATGTGAGCAGGTGTGAGCTGATAGTTTTCCAGGAGTCTTTTTCAAATCTTTTCAAAGTCTTCAGATGTACAGGTAGCAATAGAACACAATTACTTTCAGGTCTTGAAAGATCGGTCAGAACGGTTGTGTGTTTGCAAGTGAAAGTATGAAACCGTCAAAAGTGAAGCAGCAGACCCGTCGAGTATTTCCAACGGCGACTTCAAGACCCGAGGACATTAGATAAACCTCTTAGCTGCTCGTGCATAAAAATACTGATTCAAAACTGTCTCCAGCTCTTCTGTAGGGTGACTTCTTCCCTTTCCTTGAAACAAACCAAATTCCCTCTGGTGCACAGGAGGGGCTGAAAACTTCCAGTAAATTCTAGGAAAGTTTCCTGAACATTTTATCTCAGGAATATTCAGGGTTTTGTTGACGTCAATTTAATTCTCTACAAATTTAGTCTCAGAAATATTTGTGGGTTTTTTTTCTTCTTATCAACTTGATTTAAAAACTATTGCATCATAAATGCAGTTAATATAAATTCCCAGAAAAATTCCTGTTAATTTGCCAAAACATTTCCATGAAATATTTCAAACTTTCCCTGAATTTGCACGGGTAAAAACTGTGATCTCACACTCTGCTAATAACCTGCAGAGCTGGCGGCTGTGACATCCAGCATCCAATCCCTGACATCATCAGAGGATCACATCTCTGAGTGTTTTGCAGTCTGATGCAGAGTTTGTTCCAGACCTGACTTTTGCTCCCTCTCATTAAAACCTTAATATATTCTGGATCTATCATGAATATTTCACCTCATTTTATGTATAATTCACTCTATATGGAATACTCTACAAATCAAGTGAATCTGGATTCAGAGGGAGTCTGATGAAGGCGACAGAATACATCAGGACCTGGACTCAAAGGACAGATGAATGGGAGCAGGTGTAGAAGATGTAAACAGACCGTGTTAATGAATCGGATATTTCAGATCCTTACAGGAAGAGGATAATCGTGCTAGCTCACAGAAACTTCGCGCGGTCTGTAAATGTGCCGATGCCCTCCTTCAGCTGAAAAACAGGGCTGATCTCTGTCTCTTATCTCACCTTCTGTATTATATCCCAGCATTCAGTTGGGTACAGCATGAGATGAGAGAATCAGCTTGTATTGAACACGCCTGAATGCGGTGCTGATGAAAGCTCACGCTGATAATAGCTTTTTCATTATGTCCTTAGCCGGGTTTGGCATTTCATTTTCTATCGCAGAGAGAAGTTCAGACCCTCACTGCTGCTGCTGCTGCTGCTGCTGCTGCTGCTGCTGGGTGGTGGTGGTGGTGGTGGTGGGTGCCTCGTCTTTTCTCTGGAGTTCGATTGTATGTTTGGAATATTATTTTCTAGATCGCATTTTTGCCTGATTAAGCTCCGTGGAGAAGCTGCGTGTGAGGGGGTTGTGTTTACGCCCTGAAATTGATGTCTGGGATTATAAAATCTAACTGAAGCAGCTGTTTCAGATTAGATCCTTCCCTCTGACTCGTGTAGCTTTTGTAGAATTAATTAAAACTACCTCACACTGTAATCATTTCACGCATTGCATTTCCAACAATTACGCACGTCTGAAGAATTTGCACATGGAGATTTTTATGAGGATTCTTTATTAAGCACAAGGCTTCCTAACAGCACAACCACAGAATCATTGACTCATACTTTTCATTAAACGCAGCGTAATTAAGGAAAAAGGCATTTCCCTAAATTAGAGCCTCGACTGATGCAGGTAACATGTCATGAGGCAAAGAGTTGGGGAGCTCAGACTCTGAAATACCCAAAGATTAGTCGATGCTGAACCAAAGTCAGCCCTTTCTGTAAGATTCAAACTTTTAAAGACCAGAACAGCAAAAAAATCCACACATCAACTACTCGGGCAGGAGCGTCAGACAAAGACAGAAGGAAAAAATCCCCCACACAGGCCAATTTAAAGACCAAAATAAAGAGAAGCTTCCAGAAAAGGCTTTTGTTGACATTTCACCTGCTGGATGGGTGTGACCCATTTTATAAACATACCGTATAAAATGACAATAGTTGGGTTGATTAGGAAACGTATCGCACCAAAATGTTGCCCACTGGACCATCATCGTTAATCTTTGGTAATCGTTTCTTTGGTGAGGTAATGCACCAAAACTACTGGTTAAAACTTGGGGGAAAAAATGGGCTGGATTTGAATAATGTGCTTGTTACATTAGTTTTTTACTATACATAAAAAAGGCAAACCATCATGTGTGAATTAAACACGTAAAAGTTAACTTCAAGCCTGGTCCAATGGGTGAAAGTCCTGTTTTTAATGCTGTTTAATGCCATGTAAATGCTATAACAAAATCTCTATTGGTGGGAGGGGGGGTCTGGATTTACGCTGGAGCAGTGACGCATCAGTTCACAAAAAGCAGATTGAGCGGGACAGGAAGTCATGCACAGAAACCAGTGACTTTCAAAATAAAACAAAGCGTGTCCAAACCAGACGGTTTTTATCTTTTACTACAACAACAAACCGACATCATGAGCAGAGCCAGACCAGGAGTCAACAGGTTTGAGGTTTTACAGCCCAGCATGGACCAGGAGAGGATCATCATTAGTTTAGTTTAGTTTAGTTTATTGTTTTAAATATACAGAGAGAGGGCACATTAATAAACATTTCATAAATATGCCGGTTTCGCCAAATTGGCTAGTTTTCATCCGAAGTCTCTGGGGCAGGTAACATGAGCACTATAACGATTAAAATGCATTAAAAAAAGGAAAAAACAGTTCTGTACCTACTTATAAAACACATTACTATACAATACTTCACAACACATTCAGTAAATTGCAAAAAGTTACAGTTTTAGAGCAAATGGTCATCATTGACATCATTGTGTGGGAATCCAGGGAACTCCCTGGTCTATGACTCTGGCTGTCTGGAGGTCCTGATGCGAGCTGGACTGGTAATAAGAATTCATGTTTCACTTTAAACAGATATCGGCATGTAAATACAGCTGGTTCTACATTTACTTTGTATCCCTTTTTGTTGTTATTTTGGCCTTTAAAGGGTCAGAAATCATGCCCGAAAGTTCGTCTTCTCCCCCTTCAGGAACCATTTGAATTTTTCTCTTGCCCAAATGGTTGAAGAGTTACGGTAATGGAAGCATATGCACATGGATTCTTATGCTGTACTGTAATACCTCAAATATCTCCGTAAAGCTTTTGTTTTTCTTCTTTAAGGAGCCGTTTGGGTTACGGTAATTTAAAGAGCACTTGTGAAATGGGGTGCACCAGAACTTTGAGTTCTAAAGAGTTCAAAAAATTCTCGTGAGCAAAAGTCTACTTGATGCTGTGTCACAAGAGCCCATCAGGATTTAGACCCATCCTCTTTTCAACTTTGTTTTTGGAAGTTTGTGTCTTCTCATCTTAAAAACAGACCGGACAAAGCTTGATGTTTCATTCCTCCCAAATCGAAATAATGGCACCGTTATTTCTGTAAATTTTGACCCTCCACTTGCAAGTTTCATTTTTGAGCCCATAGCACTGAAACAAGCCAGAGTGACGCCTCTGGGTGAATTACTAATTACTGAGACTGAGACTGTCCAGAAACACAACTCCAGGTATGTAATGGACCATGAAACTGCATTCACATCGCAGACCTGAACTCAGAATCGTAAAAACAAATGGTGTCCGGCAGTACCAGAAAGGTGGAATCTGCCAAAAAGACAAATTGTCGTATATTGAAGCAAAAGCAGACCAGCTCTCTTGCTGGACAGTCCTTCATATCTGTGTCTTGATCTCTTCTGGTGGCATCTACGCCTCCCTGAAATAAATCAGGAGGCAGTTTTATGTTGATCTAAAGCCCAGGCTTAGACTGGATGGAAAAACCTATTTAGTTGACAGGGCAATTGAGGACAGGAATTTGGTGCCAATCCATTCATCCCCAAGGAGACCTTCTTTATCTGTGTTCGTTTTGAACATGCTTCATTTTGAGTGCCGAGAGTTTGGAAGGTATTCATGGAATCTCGTAAAAATCTGATATGTTTGGTTCGAATGGAAAGACCAAAGATAGGTAGGAAAATTCTCTGATGGAGACGTTTTGTTCCCAACATGTCTGACAAAGTAAAACTCTGCAGCAGTATATCAGACGAACATTTCTATTCACTGAAGTCATTTGAGTGAGTAATGGACAGCCATGGAAAAGTCATAACTAATGCAGGCCAGAGTGTCTGCCCAGTTCCCACACCCTTCAGTCGCTTCAGATTGGAAGTTGAGGAATTTGTTGACATTGTAAGCACTTCTGATCTTTGGAGGAGTCTGCAGGGAGAGGGTTTGATAAGACTGATGTCAGTGTGAAAGAGTTCATTACCATCCAGCTTATTTCCCTGGAGCCCTCGTCCCCGAGGAACGCCAGTCACGCTGAGGAGAACCAGATGTGTTTGCCCCCACCTTTCCGGGAATCTGTCCCAGCTCTGCTGCAATTCTGTACGATAATGACTGACAGAGACTCTTCGGAAATGTTTTAGGAGAGAGATAACAAGAGAAGTATTCCTGTTCAGTCAGTGGGAAAGATGCCAAAACTGAGGATAGCAGTAGCCCATTAGTTTCAAGATTAGACTGAAACACTGCAGACGTTTTTAACTTTTACCTACTTTGAAGAAAAGTTCTGATCATAGCCGTGTGTACCTGGTAATAACAGAAGAAGTGTGGGTCTCTCAAAGCAACTTCTCCAACAAAGACTCAAACACTAAAAGAAAATGTTAAACCAACAGTCAGTTAGCAGGCTAACTCTGTTTAAGCTAGCAGAACATAAGGATGTGTTAGCTCAACAGCAAATCAACAGAGATTCTCTTAAACATACAAGATGATTAAACCATACCCAAGATATTCAGACAGGATACAGCAAGGGAAGTCAGGATTAACCAGTTTCACTATGAAGCACTCTAAAAATGTCACTGTTACCTAATCCTGTTTTTTTCTGTTGTCACTAAAAAGTAAAGTCTGTTCATTTATTTTGGTTCAACTTGAAAATGAAAACAAAGAGACACCTGTGCTGCGCTTATCTGTCGTGTAACAGTGTGAGATGGCCGAGTCCATTTTAGTGGAAAGGTGCTGCTAAAACTGCTAAAGATGAAAAAATTAACACGTGAAGCACTTTGATTTTGTGTGGACCTTCAGAAAACAAGTTTTTAGACCCCTCTAGCGACTCTTTTTCTTAAAAGCTAGTGGCTTTTTCCAGAGTTTGGAGACTCTGACCTGAAATTTCGTTGACTCGAAGGCGGACGAGTCCTCCTTGCTAGCAGCTTGTGCAGCAGTCCATCACAGCTTCAGCCAGAACAGGCGACTGTAAGCAAATGAATTGGGTCCATTTTACCAATCCCAAGCCCGGATAAAGGAGGAGGGTTGATATTTTGACAAAATGCAATTTTTCAGTTATGCAAATTAGGCAATGACATCATTTAGCAACTTCTAGGAAAGCTAATAGCTCCTTCCTTACTGAGAAGTTAGCACTGGTCCCCAACCAGTCTCTGTGGTAAGCTACTAAGATTGCATTCCTTATAGTGTTTCTACTACAGCAAAAGCAAATTAAGTTAAATTAGCGACAGTTAATGACAGAATTTAGCAAAAGTAGCAGGTAACAGCAAGATGAATGATTACACTGCTACTCTAACACTATTTAGCTAAAATACCTGGCAGCTAACTACTCAATTTCACTCAACAAAGAAGTGGTAAGCATTAAAAATCCTCAATACTAGCTAGCCAGCGTGCTAACTTTAGTACTGGCTTACCACTAGCTACCTCTAGTACTTATTTTGTCCATAAGCTAGCATGCTGATGAGCTGGGAACATAGTTCAACAATCAGTGACTTCAATACAGTCTTAAATATAAGGAATGAAAGCTATATGTTAGCCAGCTTGCTAATTGTCGGTTAACTACATTAACTAGAGCTAAATCTTTGTTAGCATGCTTGTTAGCTATACAGGACCACAATGACATTTCATTTGGGGAAAAAATGGGAAGCAGTATGTTAAAAAAATATGCTGAAAAGAAAAGAAAAGAAAAGAAAAGCTGGGAATTGAACAAAACTCGTTGCATGTGTGTAAAAGATTTCAGAGACAAACACCGAGCGGAGTCTCGAAGGAAAACAGGAGCGTGTTTTCATTTAGCATCGCCCAGTTATGAATGTTTGGAATTAAGTGAATATGAAACAGGTAGGTGTTCAGTCAACCTTCTCCGGGGAAATAAAGTAATATCCACACACTTGTAGCTGGATAATGTTCCTGTACAAATCTTCAGAAGTGAGAGAGGGAGGGCTGTGGAAGTCAGTAAGACACCCAGGAAGGTGAGAGCAGAAATCTTGACGTTATTGAAAGATTTTCTTTAATGCTCTCATATATTGGTTTTCACTTTGTGTGTCTCAGAATAGTCAGCCCTCTGTCTCCTCCTCTCCTCGTGCATATCTATGTAAACAAAGACGCTCTTCTGCCAACATGGATCCATTTAGTTTCTGCTTCGAGCCGGTCTGCTCGGTCTGCTCGATCGCCTCGATGTGAGCAAACCAATTCAACATTTCCCGTCAGACTCTTAAACAAACGGCTTCAACTCTGCTCAACTCATGTCCTTTAAATTCTCCTCTCCATCTTTTCCTACGTCCCTTGTTCCTTCCATCCTCACGTTTCTCATTTCACCTCCCTTTAATTTCCTCAAATTGAGTTTGTCTTCTAACTCCGAGACACTGCCGCAGCGTGTCCCAAAGCACATTAATGACATTCTTATCAACATTTTTTTAATTACATACCTCGTTTTACATTGCACCATGGTTCTCGACTGTAAACAAGCCTTCTGGGAGTTTTTTTTTTTTTGAGCTGTTCACTTTGTGTGTGTGAAGCCAGAAGCCAACCTCAGAGATTCAAGTTTTTTTTAATCCTTCTTTTGATGTGTTGATGTTTTGAAACTTTCTTTTGCTCTTTGACACCAACATAAGTTGAATCAAATCAGAAACACTGAATTTATTCTGGAAGACATTCAGTTGTGACAGTTTCTCTGACACAATAATAAAGAGATATTATAGAAGTTAGAATGAAATAAGAAACATAAAGGAGAAAAAACTCATCTAGTAGAAAAATTGAGGCTACTGCAGAATAAAGCAATGTATGAAAGAGCCTGAAACACTGATTTCTTATCTTTTTGTTATGGTCCAAGGGCAGACGAAGAAAATATCATATTTTTTAACATATTTTTCTAACATAGATACTGTACATTCAAGAGGAAATACAGCTCCATCTTCGCTCATTTGTAAAAGCAACATTTTTTATTTCCAATAAACACATTTTAAGATGCAAACTTTTGTCTTATAGCATTCAAATGTTTACTGACTGGAGTAGGAGCCACCCAACAGTTTGTATTGCATGAATGTAATTACCATAAAGTTAAGAGTATAAGTTTAAAACACGCTCTCAGTTTAAAGTTCTGCAATGTGCGGTTTCTATGCAGATGTGTAGCTCTTTCTTTTTTTTTTTGGGATTATTTTATTTTCAGTTTTTCAATATATACAAACACATCAGTATACAAACAGTATACAGATATAACATAAGACTAACATCCTCACCTTATCAAAAGGAAAATGAAAAGAAATTTTAAAAAAAAGAAGAAAGAAACAACCCCCCCCCCAAAAAAAAAAAAAAAAAAAAAAAATAGAACTTAATTACGTTCTTGGTGTAGAGATTTTGCTGATATAGTCTAAATAAGGTTGACAATTTTTTTAAAAATTTTTCCTTTTGTTTTCTTAGACAGTATGTGATTTTTTCCATAGGGATACAACTATTCATCTCTGAAGTCCACCTGTCACTCAAAAGTGGGGAATCAGATTTCCATGACACTGCAATGCATTTCTTAGCCACACAGAGAGAAACTTTCATAAACTTGAGTTGTGGATTAGTGAAAGAGCCACGAATGAGTGTAAAGTTCCCTAATAGACACAATTCAGGGTTCAATGGGACACTAACTCCTGTTATTTTGGTTAAAAAGGAGCAGATATCATGCCAGAAAGGGCTCACTTTGGTTCAATGCCAGGTACAGTGTAGAAAAGAACCAACTTCAATATTACATCTAAAGCGTGTAGCTCTTTCTTGAACTAACTGTCAACACTACCCTGCTAACTCTCCAAGCGGGTTCTCTGCATCCATCACAGCCTGGATTATTTCTTGTGGGCATCACACAGTTTACGAATCACTATCTGTGGGTCTTTCTCAGATATACTGACATACGTCAGCTAGCATCATCGCAACATACTGTTTCGGCCATGTTGTTTGGGTGATGAAAGTCATTCAGCTGAAAATCAAAAATGCATTTTTGGGGCATTTTTGGCCAAAAATTTTTGGTGACTGAATTTTTGGTGCGATCTGCCTTGGTATTAACTAGTGTGTTTATTGTACCCGTTTTTAAGACTTAGCTCAATTTTCTGTTGTTTTTTTTTTGTTGTTGTTGTTTTTAAAGGGCATTTTATACACCGAATTGGATGGTAAATGTCCTCTCAAGCTCTTGTGTAAAACTTGTGTTTAAGTCGATTTTGGTGCCCCCTGTGGACGAAGTCAGTAGAGTTTGTCCTGTACTGTGTCTACATCATGTCATCTGACCAAAAAAAAAGCTCAACCTGCTTTCTTTTAACAGTCAAATTTAACACTTAACATGAATATTTATAAAGTACTTACAGGCATTATGATTACGAATGACAATATAGAAGATTTAGTGTTGGTACTTTTGATGTTGCGTACTTTTGTAGGTCTTAAATAATCATCTCTGATCAATTTCGTCGGTTTCTTAACCGGCCAAAAAAGTCCTCACAGGAGCTTTAATAATCTTTCATACAAGCAAAAAATATTTCATTTCAGGAAAGGTTTTTAATCAGTTTTTATGCTTTTGCAAATGCTCTGCTTTTACAAAGACATGCTGGAAACATGTTTCCTCTGGTGAAAGTTGACTGATTGAGTCTAAATCATTAATTTCCTGAACCAACCTGCATCTGTAGAGAATTCAAAAAGCTTTCTGAGAAAGAGCTCAGTTCAGATGCAGATCTCCTGCCACCTAGAAACCTGTTAAAGGCATTTTTAAAACTCAAAATCTGTCTTTTTTTGAAGTAAATTCATTGTGTTAATCTAAAATAAACCAGAATGTTTGTCCTCATTTCTCAGACGTCCAGTCACTACATGTCTGAACCCTGAAACAGCAGCAGTTACATAAAAAAGGGCCGAGTACAGTTCAGAGGATTTTACCCTGCATGCCTGTGGCCGCATAAACAAACTGATTAACCGTAAGAGTGTGTGTGTGTGTGTGTGTGTGTGTGTGTGTGTGTGTGTGTGTGTGTGCCGTCTGATCTGGTGACACTAAGCAGAAGCGGTTTGGTCTGCTTTGCTTCAGCAGACGATGAATCGAGAGGAGATGGAGGGATGAAAAACGGAGAGGTGGTGTGTTGTTGTTGGGAAATGGGTCAAGAGGAAGTTTAGAGTGTGTTTTAACATGTGTGTTTAAGTGTGTGTGTGATGTTTCACAGCTGAGACTGTTGTTGGTCAGTGTGGGAATTTGTGTGTGTGTGTGTGTTGACGGTGCATAACTTAATTCCACCGGGGAGCCAAAGCAACATCGCCTGCTTCCTGTCCTAATTGCTTAAAATCCTCCACAAATAAGCTTCCACCAACCCACACGTTCACACACTCATTTACACATTCTACAAATCTCATGTTTTAACAGGACTTATGCAGATACTTTGAACATTTGCATAGTTTTTACATTCATTATCTATTTTGGACAGAATGCCTCATTTCTCCAGCTTACTTCATCTCCTTTAAACTTCTGTTCATGTCCTCCCAGCAGGCGCGGGTGGTAAAAACAATCCGTGTTAAGGTTAAAGCTAAAAACAGTAATATTGATCATTTCTGGACATCTTGTTATTTGTATAGATCAGTCTGATAGCGTTTTAATGCAGCACAATTCAACATTAGGGCTGAAAAATAAACCTCTTGTGGTTTTCCAGACATTTTTTTTCCCATCAGTACATTGCACAACAAACAAAATTGAATTGAGCGCTATCAATTTGATGTTTCACTCTCGGATAAAGGTACAAAATTTCTGTACCGCAGGAGACTGTAGAAATGGTAACAGTGGGAAAAAATGAAGAAAAGATATTTTTTTGAAATATAAAACAAAATCCACTTAATGTATCCCAAAAGAAAATTGTGTTACCAGAGTACAAAATACAAATGTTAGAAAAGGTAAAACACAGAAATATACCAAAAAAAAAAAAGAAAAAATACAGAAATACAAAAAGTTAATAAGAAAGAACAAAAAATACAAAATTTATGGTAAGTTTCAATTACATTATGCAAAGTGTTGGAGTGGAGATTCAATATGAAGAGAATAAATAGATAAAAAGTATGAATGTGGGATAGAAAACAGGGACACTTTTGATTTAAGAAAAAAAGTACCTTAAAAAACAACAATGAAAATGAAAAATATGAAACTTATAAAACTACGATAATTGATATGAGTACATGCAGCTAATTTCAACTCATTAATACGTTTTTTTTATTCACTTTTCTCCATTCAAACTTTAGTCACCTCATTATTTTCACCTGTGCTTTTCCTGCTGGGACACATCCAAATGTCTGCTGACCTGAACAGAAAGCTGTCATGGTTTTTACACCCGTGTAGCTCCAGTGTTTGGATTCTCTGGTGTGTGTAAGCAGCCGTGTAACTGGGATGTGTGTGTTTGACTGGCTGAGGTCGAGCAGCTTGAAGTTGGGGAGGAATTAATTATTATAAGATAAAAGTTATCTGCATGGATAAGATTCAAGCTGCTTGAATCAGAATTTTCATTTTTTCATTAAGTTATAAACTCCAACAGCTTTTATTTCACCTCTTGTTTTACAAGATAGAGAACGACATCGTCTGCGTACGGTGTAAACATCACCTTTACACATCACTACACTCAGGAGGCCTGAGCTGTGTCAGAATTTCCTCCTCTTCCCTAAAACTAAGATAAGAAAAGACAAAAGACCTTGTAGGAGATCAGGAGTTGAATATTTAACACTCAAACTATCACAAAATATTAAGATTTCTGTATTTTTTTTTTTGCATCATAGGGATTCTTGTCGGCATAAAAATAAGCATCAGCTATTCCGACTTGGTTTCACCGCAGATAAAGTCATACATATTCAAATATATTGAAGAAGAATCATCATAAACAAGCAGAAAAGAGACAAAATAAGGCATAAAATGCTTTTTCAACACTTTTGCAATAAATTTGGTGTTCAAACCTGAGACTTATATTTAAGTTATTTTTAGTTTCTTTGTGGATGGAACATTTTCATGATGCTTAAAACAATTAATTTTGAACTTTTTAAAAATATTTTATTGCCTAAGGCTACAACAATACATAACCTTCCTTTTCTAGGACTTAATCACTTTTTAGAGGGTTAAATCTTTGAATGGAGGTTGGAAAAAAGAATATCCTTTAACCCCATTTTTTTTATTGTTTTGTTGTAAGATAGTTGCGATATTGATGCAGCTTTCTTAACCGAAACTTTCAGCTTTTTCTTCAACCTTTATGGTTGATATTTGTATCAGATTTATCATTTTTTGTGTGGCGAAATGATAATTTAGGAGCACATGATGAATGCAGCGTTGTGCATGAAGTTGAAGCTGTGTGTTGGTGATTGTTAGAGAGAGCTTGTCTGTGGTCTTTGTCTCCGGATATGGCCGCAATTGTTGACCGTCTCCCTTGGCACATGACTCACAATGTGTGTGTGTGTGTTTGTATGCGACTATGCATGTGTGTGTGTGTGTGTGTGTGTTGTTTTAATGGCGTAGAGGTCAGACAGCGAGCAGAGGGCATCCCAGCTTTCAATCTGGACCTGCTGTGTGCGTCTGTCCTCCCTCTGCATGCTGAAAAAGCAGCGTTCACACCACTGGTCTGGCACTACTTTAAATCAGACAAATACTGTGTAATTTCTTTGTCGTCAAGCTATTTCACCAGAAAGTAAAAATTTTAATGTATTTCTAAAAAAGTCCATTCCATTAAAATTTGAACTACGCGTCCTGTGCCATTTACAGATTCAGAGGCTGTTGTTGAAGCTTATTGAAAATAGAGTGAAAATGAAAGAGGTCAACGGAGGGTGAGCTGAGGGAAGAATACACAATAACCTTCTGAAAATCCAATAAATGCTGGGAAATGTTTGAGATATTTTCAGATCTCTCTGTCCTCAGATGAGAAAAAGGATTCAGACTCAATGTCACTCACTGACTCTTCTTTAATGTGGAGAGAAAGCAGCTTTCACGACTCGACCAAAACAATAAACCCTCCAGAGAACACTGTTTGTCCTTTTACTCACAGCTTGTAACTTTATTTTAAATTAGCGTTTAAAGCTCCTGTAAGGAACTTTCAGGTAGTGTTTCTGTTGGCGCCCCCTGTAGAACAAAGCGGTACTTCTCCTGCACATATACTGAAAATATAAAGGATTTATTGTATTTTAAGCTCAAGTCCAAGAGTCAAATGTATCATAAGATAATCCCACTGACACCTACCCCCCGGCAGCTGTTTCAGACTCTAAAATAATAATTTAGGAAGGAGTCGGTCGTACTGCTGATGCTCCAGATTGATTTTATAGCTCAAAAAGAGTCACCAGTATCACTTCCAGTTTGTTTTACGCTCAGTTAAAAACACCTCACAGGAGCTTTAACTTTTAAGTGTGGTGCTTTAAGTTTTTTCCTTACATTTCCACCTGAAAGCACGTTTTATAGTTTCCTTCCAAAACGCTCTGTGATCGTTGGGGGTGTTTTCAGCTGCAGCTTGTCTCCCATTAAACCAAACCTCCGCCCGAGGCAGCCGGTGCACTTTATAGAAACAGACTTACAGTCATGATCAATGACCTGTATGTTGGTGATTCACTCAGCCTCATTCCCTGAACATACTGGCTTGTCCGTACCTCTTAGAGAGACGTAGTATCAAGATCGGCAGGAGAACGTAATGTGATGTGTCTGTTCATACAAAGAGATCTCATTTTTCAAAAAAACTGGCATCATGTGTTTGATAAATGGACTTCCATCTGTGATGGGGGCTCTGTAGGTTTTTCAAAAAAATTTTATCCTGATTTCTTTTAGCAGCCAAATGTGAATCTTTGCAGCAGAAAGTGTTTGTTTCCAGCAGTAAAAGCTGGTATAAAAATATTTAAAGCGGGGGTATCCAGCTTTTTTTTAATATTTTAAACATGGATATAAAGGAACAATGCAGGATGTTTATACTGAACATGTGCTGATTTTCAAACCTCTGCATGTTCATTTTTTTTGAATATCCCTGAATTTGTATCAAAAAGTGCTCAAAACAGTCTGTTCTAGGGCTGGGTGATATATCCTAAAAATAAAACCCCACAACACTCGATTTACGATTTTAATCAAAAATTACGTAAATCAAATTTTGCCTCAATGTTGTCAAAACATTTTCCCAAACCAAACAGAATTTCCCTCTTAGAGTTGAAGTGTGTGTCATAAAATGTTGATTATTTAGTTTAAACATAGGCAGGTTTGACATAAAGACTCCAGGCTGAGTATTTTCACAGCATATTAACATGAAACTCTCTGATCAATATTTAATCGAATTTAAAAAACAAATACAAGCCTTTAAAAGTCCTTGTGCAAAACCTGACAGACCGACCATCATGAAAACTGTACATTTTTTTCAAACAATTCAACAACTTACAATCAGACGAAGGCAAGAAAAAAATCTTGATTTGTAATTTTTTAAATCTTCTGGGAAAAATAATTTGAATTTATCGATTTAATCGATATATCTCCCAGCCCTAGTTTGTTCTAGAAAGAATTAGCACAAAATCTTAGACGAGAGGGCCGGCCAATCAGAAAGGATGGGGGTTTGTGGAGCAGGGAGTCTTAAAGAGACAGCAACTAAAGTAAAGTGTTGCTGAAATAAGAGTTTTTTAAAACACAAGCGGAAGAAAAATAAGGATGTAAATCATATGAAGCTACTACAGGGGTACCAGAGGGACAGTATATAAATACAGTAAGTAAAGCACTATACCCCCGCTTTAATCTTGCTGCTGATAAGGAGGCATCAGCTGCTGTAAACTCCTCACAAGAGCATTAAAACCATGCAGATATGAAATTAAAGAAAGTCTTCATTTCTGGTAAAGTTTCAACCTGAGAAACGACTCCCCGTAGATGAAGTTTGCATGTAGCTCTTCTTGGCGTCTTTTTGGTGTAACGTCTGTTGGACTGAATTGGATTTATCTGCTTTCTCATTTCAAAGACTTTCCGAGCTTTAGATGTCAACAAGGACGTTTTCTGTTTCTTAACAAGCCGCGTCCTCTTCTCTCACTCAAATTAAATCTGCTCCTCTGGGAAATTCAAACCACTCTTTCTCTTATTCTGCATGTCATCTTTAGTCTGTTTTGGGATTTAGAAAAACACATATATCTGCGCTGCTTACTGTAATAGGATAAGTGTGGCGTGCTAATTGTGGAGCGAGCGCTGGTGGTCGCTCCCCGAAGCTCACGCCATGAATATTTATTGTCTTAACCCTTTTCAAGCCACTTCCTGATGATGGAAGGAAACATTGTGTGTCGACTGATGCTCCGCCATCTGGATGTTTTAGATGTTGGATGTTAGGTGCTCAGACATATGGACACACACACACACACACACACACTCACACACACACACGCTGTAGTCGGCTCCACTATCCACAAGCATATGGTTCTTTGAGATAGAGTGGAGACAGACTGGGCCATTCTGCTGGAGAGCACCGAAGGCCTCAACATTGTTAGAAGTGCTGCCAAACAAACTTCACGCCACACACACACACACACACACTCTCTCACACACACACACAGTCTCGCCTCACGAGCTGCTTTGCTACTTGTTTCACTGCGGAGTAAAAGCCGGTGTTTGGTCGTGTTCCCGCAGCAGCAGTCGACAGTCTGAGCGGAGCACGGCAGGAATAAAGATACCTGTGAGTCATGTGACTGCTTATTCAGCAACATTCACACCTGCACACACTCTTTGTTCATTACACACTGGCAGCTTTTGTCTCTCTGCTTGTCTCATTATGAAGATTACTCCCCAAATTGATTCCTCCTTTATCTCCTCTGTTTAAAAGTCTCTTTATTTTCTCGCCTGTGAGCTTAAATGTTATCGTCACGAGAGCAAAAACTGAAGCTCTCGTCTTGCATAATCACAAAATTGAAACGTCTTTAGTTTAATTTATGCCCTGATGAAGGAACGGCTGCAGCTTTTTGTTATTATTCCAGGCAGTAATATGCTTTTACTCTACGGTAGATAAAACCAGACTTCTGGCAGTTTCTCAGAGTTAATTATGTTTTAATTAACAGAGCCGTTACTTGGATTCACAGGCCGTGTTTAAACTTAGTGGAACTAGAAAGTACCGATGGATCACCTTCAATGCAGCAGTGGGTGAAGATATTTGAGAGCAGTGTCTCGAATCTTTACAATATGACCAGAAACAGAAGATAACTCGTAACCAAGTGGTTCACATCCAAAACCAAAACAAAACAAAGAGTCACAATGACGTTCTATAGTCGTCTGAAGCAGAAAACAAGAGTGCAACTCTGAGTTTCATTCCACCTCCAAACGGAGGTTGGAACCCCCGTATCGTCAGCGTGCTAACATGCTGCATTAGGCCCCGTTTACACGGCAACGCTTCACAGCGTTTCACTCCAAAACGCAAAAAACAGAGAAAAAAACATGCGTTTACATGGACTGAAAACGCTGTAGTTTGCATATCAGGCCTGTAGGTGGCGATATAACTGTCTAGTCTTTTGGTAACCCTCCAATGAATAAGATGCACAGATTCACATTTAGCGAAAAGGCAGTCAGCAGCACAACCCGGTAAGTCCACCATTGAACCGCTGTCGTTGTCCGGTTCGCGCATGGCCAACAATTAAAAGTTCTCACAGCGTGGTTTGCTGTTTACACGGCAACGGAGGCTGCAGCGTTTCAGAAAAATTCTACTCTGGAGGACGTTTTAAAAAAGTTGCATTTGAGGTCGGCTAAAACGGTGTTTCCGTGTAAACGAGAGGCCGAAACGCAACAATGCTTTTGCATTTCATCCTAAAACCATTCTTGTGTAAACGGCACCTAAGTGGTTAACATTACATATGTTTGCTAGCTTTATTTTTAATTAGTTTTGAACTGTTTTAAAGTCTCTGTGGGGACTTTTTAAGTGATCCTAAAAGTCTCATATCTAGATATCTGCCTGATCCTAATCCACAACTTAAAATGAGATTATCAGCACCACGCCAGCTGATGAAGTTTGGACGTGAGAAAGGTTCCAGATCTCACGTGGAAAGCCAACGATAAAAACTTTAACCGAGGTTCTTGTTTCAGTCATTCTTTAAGCATCTCCTCGTTCCTTCCCTCTTTACATTTCTCTGACTGACCAGATCTCTGTGTGTAGCTCAGTTCTGTACCAGTCCAAGTTTTTCCACCCATCGTGTTCTTCCTTCAGTATCCGTCTCGCTGTGACGCCTGAAACAGAAGGTGATGAAAGTGAAGTCGACATTTCATTAACTGTCATTATGTTTTAACAGGTTTGTGTCGGTGGTTTGTTGTCTCTCAGTGTCCCACCCTTTGACCACCAACCACAGCCTCTGCAGAGCAGACTCATAAAGAAATAACTGTTATTTCTGGAGACGGTTTAACCACTCTCCCGTTTTTATGACGGCGACATGTTTAACATGCGAAAAAGAAGAAATCAGCCACAAAAGATGGACTAAAAACTGATGGTGGTTTAAATGAGGACAAGAAAGCAACAGTTGCTTCAAACTGAAGGGAAACATGATTCAGACCCTTTGTTGGCCAATCGGTGATTAATATGTCACCTGGTTGTGACCTGTAACGTGAGTGTAATCCTCGAGGCGTGTCAGCGAGTCCTCAGAGCTTCAGGAACCCCCAGAGATCAGATTACCAACAAATCCGCGTGTTTGTGTGTTTTGTTTCTTTCAGGAGATCGAGGCGGTTGATGACATCACAGATCGACAGGCCTGAACACTGACCAGGTAAGACCTCGTGCAGCTTCCTCTGACTTTTATTTTGAAATCCTGGTCTGTAAAGTCTTTTGTTCCTTTTTGCCCCGTCAAACTACTTTCACTCTTACCCCTCACTGTTCCCAAACAGCTCTGGGGTTCCCATGAGCACCACTGGATGTTTATTTTGGCGGCTGTGTGTTTTTGTGCATGTGTGTGTGTGTGGCGGGGCCGGGGGTTAGTTCAGGGGTTAATTGGAGGCTCCAGGCCGTTTTTCAAGTAATGAATTCTTACTGAGACCCCCCCCCCCCCCCCCCCCCTTATACAAATACTGTTCTCACATATCAGCCAATTACTGACACTACACACACCATGCTCGCTCTCTCTCTCTCTCTCTCTCTCTCTCTCTCTTATTATGGCAGCTTTTCCCCTGATGTTACTGAGGCAACTGTCAGAAATCCTAAAACACAAACAAACCAACAGTATTTTCTCCTTAAATCTATGATCAGGAGGTAGAGGACGCCAAATTTTGAGGAGTTATAGACACGGAACTAGACAACCAAAAGAAAAAAAACACTAAACCCTAAAGTTCTACCACAAAAAGAAGTCAAGACCATCAAAACAACCGTATGTTTACTATGTAGGGACTATAACTCATACAGGATGGGAATCTGAAGTTATGTTGACGTCAAACTCAAGTGGATAAAGGTTTACAGTGAGACAGGTGTTTATATACAGACGAACAGCAGGGGTATCCAAACCAGATCCAACAAATCCCCAAAAACACGTCTCAACCTGATGTGGTCTGGAGTCCACATGTACCTGCCTGGAGTCCAGTTCTAAGACTGAAAACAGGGTGAGGTCTGACTGCGATGTGCTCAGATTACAACAACTACAAAACAATGATAATGATAGTTTCTATGATATAGATTAAAACTTGGATTATCATCCTGACAGAAGAATTTATTTCCCCATGAGTTTAGAGACGGCAGAGTAAACATTGATCATTGGACGTTCATTAATAAGCTCAAGCAGAGTGAACTCCTCTGTAAACCCCTCACGCAGTAGCTCAGTCCGACATGTCCCATCATGCCGTGTTGTGCACTTTTGTTGCACCTGTAAAGGTTTACTCTAAGCCTCATTGTCCATCACGGCAAACATCCCGGCGAGGTGTGGTCGGGATTTGGTTTGCTGGGCGGTGACCACATCTAGCTTTGCTGGAGCTTTGATGTAGCTTTGGAACACAAAACATCCCTGCGTACAGACAGGGCGTGGGAAAACATGTCATCACTACCAGTTTACAGGCCAGACACGACGTTAAACTGTACAAATGAGCCGTTAGAGATGGCTGTAAAAACTGTACAGTGTTCAAACCTCCTTCAAAATTGGACCAGGCTAATGTTTATTCTTTGGAAACATTGGTGTTCCCACTGAAAACCAGAATAAAGGATGTTATCGCTCCATTCTTAGTGACCAAAGTCAAATTTGGGGTATGTTGGATTATTTAGGTCTGCAAACGACTGATATTTTCTTGGTCTGTTAACCTCCTGAAGACTTTAACGATCAACTGATTAATCATAACGTCCGCACTATTCAACAATGAAAACTTTTTGCAGTATTTCAGCACATAATTTGCTAAAATGTGCAAAGAGAAATACTTTTTGTTTTGTTTTGGAAATGTTCTGGAATATTTACTGATTTGTTTCCTGCATTTAATACCGGTTTGTTGTTTGAGTTTAGAAACACAATATTTAGGAACGACAACATGAGGTAGCCCCTACACTTAAAGTCTATAAAAGGTCAGAATAAAAATTGAAAAATGCTTCTCACAGTGTCTAAACAGGGTTACAAAGAGATGAAAAATTTCGGGTCAATTTCAGGAAAGTTTCCTGAAAATTTCTATGGGAATTTGAGTTAAGGAATTGTGGAAATTTTCAGGGTTTGTTACCGTCAATTTAAATGAATTTTTCAAAAAAAGAAAAAATTGACTGGAAATTTTGTCTTGAAAATCTTCATTCAATTTTCAGGATTTTTTTCTCGTCATCAGCTTCATTTAAAAATATTGCATCAGACATGTTTGCATTCATTTCTGTGTATAACAAAACAAAAAATGTTTAATGTTTATACATGAAAAGGTAAATGCAGTTTGTACAAATTCCCATAAAAAATCCCTGTTAATTTCTGAAAAATTCCCTTGGAAAGTTTGAAACTGTGAAAATTCCTGGAATTTTACAGCTCTGTGTCTAAAAGCTTGAAGCTTCATCTTCAAACTGCAACTTGTGCTCAAAACTCAAGAGTTTCCAATTTCGAAGCAGCCAAACATTTCAAAAGCTGAGACCTGAATTTTACCAAAATCTTTTCATCAATCACTCAGTCAGCCAATTAACCGTTTATAACCAAACAACCACCTTTTTGTTTGAAAACCAGGTGTGTTTTTTTGTCTTCTGAAGTGATCAGACTGAAGTTTCTTTCTTTTTTAGAGGCTGTGTGACTTCCTGTAAAAGATTTTGCCTGGTTTCACCTCATAATTGTTGTTTTTTTTTTTATTTGTGCATATGCCAGCGTACCTCTTTTGGAAAAAAGCCATTTGGAAACACAGTAATGACGTCTCTTTATGACCGCTCTTATGGACTTTTTATGTGCAGAGACATTAAAGCTCTGTAATGCTCTCAGACTGGAGGAGTTTTTCTCCGTTGTATAAAAAGGACTGTCTGTGTCGGGTTTGGGTAGTTTTTTTTTTTTTTTCTTTTTCTTCATCTGGTGCAAATTTTCCAGGATTTGGAAAGGCCATTATGTGGACGGATTTGGCAGGAGCAGGATACCTTTGACACTAATGGTTGTTATACTTGGTCACCAAAGCCTGCAGAGTTATTTTGTCCATTTGAGGCTTTTTCTTTCTGGGTTTATAACCCCACATGAGGATTGTTTTACAAGCTTTTCCATCGTGCCGCTGGGTGAGGCAGAAACAGAACCGTTTCTAACGGGGGGCTGCATATTGAATCGAAGAATTATGAGCGTTCACAGTAAACACACTGAAAATCTGAATTTCAGGTGAGCCTGGGGACGCCGGATTGAAGCCTGAGTGGGCTTTTACATCATTTTGATGCAAGCTAAAGCTAGCCATGAGCTGCCCTCGGGTTAATTAGAATCAAATTAGCGGTTGCAAATAGCATTTTGGGTTTATTTGGATTCAGGAGGGACATGATGCAAACGTATGTGTTGAAGAAAAACAAAGAGAAGTCAAATTCCTGGAGTAATGCTTAACGAGGGTTCAGAAGTTAAATGTGTCACTTGGTGAAATGATTTCTAAGCATTTGAAGTCCAGATATGTGGTCCCGGTCTTTGAGGAACTGGACCAAACTGAATCCCTCCAGTGTGACCGCTGGATTTGAATGCTCGTCTGATCTGAATGGCTGCTTTCTATGATCTGCTTCAGTCTGCTCTCAGTCTGCCAGCTCACATTAAAGCGTGTCACTGCAGCGTGTGTGTTCCCACATCCCCCCTGTCTGTCTGTCTGTCTGTCTGTCTCCCTTCCATCACTTCTTCCTTCTTGCCTCCATGCTTTCAGTATCTCCCTCTCCTCTGCTCTGTTTTACACTCTGGGTTTTTTAAATCGTCCTTCTTCCCATAAACGGCTCTGTTTTCTCAGCCCTCCATGGGAGCTTGTACCTTGTCACTTGCTCAAATCTTATGAAAGCAAATAGAAAATTCCGTCTCTGAGTGTGTGTGTGAGAGGGAGAGTTTAAAGACGTTACTTTCTCAGGGTCAGATCTTTCATCCCTCGTCTATTTGTGGTGTCTCGGCTACGATTGATAAGTCCTGTCCCGCTCAATTTGGTTTTCTTTTTTTTCTGCTTGGCTTTCATGTCCGTCCTCCTGAACAAACAGAGCAAACCACAGTCATACGAACTCAAACATGTCCCCTAGTCAATCCATCCCTGAACCTCAACTGTAATTACAACTCCGGGCTAGAAATCTGAAATCTCATCCCCAAAGTAAACCCCAAAAATCTAAATATAAACCAGCAGGACTGGAGACCTGAGATTTGAGGCATGGACTGGATTCAGGCTCACAAATATGAGGACTTGGCACCGGACTGGGACTTGGCTGTTTCTGTGAGGACTTAATTTGACAGCCCGAGAAGTGAAAACAAGCAGGATCTGGAGTTTTGAGAATCTGGAGCAGAAATTCAACGAGTCAAGAGAGTCAAAAGATTCTCCCTGTGGGTTTAAGACTTTTAATCTTTGCCCTCTCACTTGGTACCTGACTTGGTTCGTTTGACTTACGAGTGTCCCAGCTAACGAGTTTTTCGAGGTACGAGCCGCAAAAATCAGCCAATCAGATTCAGTTATTCAGCCTTTCTCCTCCACCTCCGTCAGCATCTTCAAGTCGTCTGATCTCCAGAATAAACACTGAACATTCTAGTGTATTGTGCTTTTATACTATATTCATTATTTATAAGAATATTTTTTCTTATTGAAAAACATAACAAAAAAAAGTTGCGTGTCTTTTGGCATTTCAGTTTATTTCAATTCATTTCAATGGGGAAAATTGATTAGACATTTGAGTAATTTGACTTCCGAGCTCCATCACTGAACAAATTAAACTCAAGGCACCACTGAACCATGAATTACTGTGAAATGACAACACGTGAGATTACACCTGGACTGAATGAAGCTGATACTTGACTTCAGGTGTCCTGATGTGACCTGGAGACTGACTCCAGACTTTACTGAAATACAACTGGAGGAAGGAAGCAGGAAACCAAGCAAAGCAGGAAGGAAGCAAAGGTATGAGATGAAAGGAAGGAAGAAAGAAAGGAACCATGCAAGGTAAGATGGAAGGAAGCAAGGAAAGAATGAATCAAGCAAGCAAGGAAGGAAGACAAGAAGGAAGAATGGAGAGAAGAAAAGTGGGAAGCAAGGAAAAAAGAAGGAAGGATGGAAACAAGGAAGGAACCATGCAAAGTAGGAAGAAAGGAAGCAAGGAAAGAATGGAGTAAGCAAACAAGGAAGGAAGACAGGATGGAAGGATGGAGAGGAGAGAAGAAAGGCAGGAAGCAAAGAAGGACAGGAGTAAGCAAGCAAGGCTAGGAAGAAAGGATGGAAACAAGGAAGGAACAATGCAAAGAGGAAGAAAGGAAGCAAGGAAAGAATAAAGCATGCAAGGAAGGAAGACAGGAAGGAAGAATGGAGAGAAGAAAAGTGGGAAGCAAGGAAAAGAGAAGGAAGGATGGAAACAAGGAAGGAACCATGCAAAGTAGGAAGAAAGCAAGGAACCAAGCAAGGCAGGAAGCAAAGGTATGAAATTTAACAAGGAAGGAAAAAAGAAAGGAGCCATGCAAGGTAAGAAGGAATGACAGGAAGAAAAGATGGAATCAAGGATGGAAATATGCAAGGAGGAAGAAAGGAAGCAAGGAAAGAATGAAACAAGGAAAGAAGGATGGAGAGGAGAAAGGCAGGAAGCAAGGAATGAAAGAAGGGAGCAAAGAAAGACAGGAGGAAGCAAGCGAGTACAGGAAGAAAGGACAGAAACAAGGAAGGGACTATGCAAAGAGGAAGAAAGGAAGCAAGGAAAGAATAAAGCAAGCAAGGACAGGAAGAAAGGATGGAAACAAGGAAGGAACTATGCTAGGAGGAAGAGAGGAAGCAAGGAAAGAATGGTGCAAGCAAGGAAGAAGGAAGGATGGAAACAAGGAAGGAACTATGCTAGGAGGAAGAAAGGAAGCAAGGAAAGAATAAAGCAAGCAAGGAAGGAAGACGGGAATGAAGGATGGAGAGAAGTAAAGCAGGAAGCAAGGAAAAAAATGAAGGAAGGATGGAAACAAGGAAGGAACCATGCAAAGTAGGAAGGAAGCAAGGATCCAAGCAAGGAAGGAAGGAAAAAACAATATTTTAGCCCCAAATATTTCTTTTTATGCACCGTTTTTTTTCTTTTCTGCTCCGTTTCAGAACTTTAATCTCGTCTCGTGTCCTCTGGTGTGTTTTTTTTTCACATCAGAATAAAAACGTCATTTTAAGACGTTGGCTGTGAGAGTTGTTGAGTTTGAGTTGAGCAGACTGTGAAGAGTCCAGATGGAGTTTAGTCCAGAGTCTCGTTTCTGCAAAGACGGAGAGTTACTGAGGGGTAAATAAAAGTGAGGGACATCAGGTTTCTCTCATCCACTGAACCTCATAAGTATTTAATGACCTCATTAAATAAAAGAAGCACAAAACTCTGAGGAGGCGACAGAGTTTGTTCTTAAAGTGTCGAACTTTGGCACAGAAGCTGATCCCTCAGCAGATTCAGGCCACTGAACGTCGATCGTGACCCTCTGAACTCCAGAGAATCAAACATCAGCAGCTTTCATCGCCGTCACTTCCCTCTTAATCTTCCTCATCACTTCATCACTTCATCACGTCATCACTTCGTCTCTCACCTCACCAAACGAGTGTGTGTGTGTGTGTGAGAGAGAGAGAGAGTGAGTGTGAGGCTGCCTGACAGACTGTTGTGTTTGGATTCAGTCCCAGAATTGTATCAGTGTGTAACATGTGAGCTGCATGTGTTTGACTGGACTCCATTATTGTCTCACACACCCTGTCTCACACACACGCGGAGACAGATGGCAAACATCCTCTCAGAAGAGCCAAAACTCAGTGTGTGTCCGTCGCTGTCATTATAGATGACGATCAGCAGCTCATTAATCCAGAGTCTTAATGACGCAGGGAGACAGAAGAAAGGAAATGAAGCCGATCGACGGGTTAAATCTGGATTTTCCTCCTTTTTTACGACACGCATCACTTTCTGGCTTCAGATCCTTGATTGGACAAGAAAAACTCACACAAATAAACCTCTCTGACGAGGAAATAAAGATCCACCGTGGCAGAAATCCTCCTCCCTCAGAGGAGAGATGGATCATAAAATACTGCTGGGTTTTGTTTTTGGCTGTGGGGAGATAAAAAGTGATGAAGGGTCTGGATTTTAAAAAAGATCCTTGAAGAGTGAAATTTGGTATTCAGCTCCGGGTTCAGAGTCTGGGATGGGAGCGAGACTAAAGCCCCGTTCACACATGAAATACACTCCAAAAAATTTCCAAAAAAAAAACAGCTGAATTTCCACATTTAAGATGAGGTCTTCCTGCAAAAATAAAATGTGTGAATAAAGTCAGGATAAGTGTTTATGTTTATGTTTGAACGACGAATTTATAAACGCTCCCTAGAGCAGGTCTGACAGATGATGTCAGAGGTTTTGAGGTGCAGGTGTGAACGTAAAGGTGCTGCAAATATCAGAGACTGTCCTGAAAAAATCTAGGAAATGTCAGGACCCAGTTTTTGTGCAAACTGCCCCTTTTTATGCTCTGCTTGCACCGTTTTCCTGCAGACAGCAGACTCCACATGGGTATAAAAAGAGACGAGAACATTTTCAGCCGACAAAACCAGATCCTGGACCTGCAGATTTTACATTTTCAAGCAGAATTTTTAAAACCAGGATTATTTAAAAGTTGTACAGCAGAAACAGCGGATAAGTTTGACGGAAATGTTGAACTTATTTAGACTGAAAGTTTGAGTTGATAATGACGCCAGAAAGGCCCGAGTTTCCTGCAGAAACCTATGAATGCACTGCAAAAACTGAAATCTAAACATGTTATTTTTTCTTATTTTTAGGCTGTAAAATGTCTTATGTTGAGATATAAGTGACGAAATGATGCCTGAATTGCTTGTAAAGGATAAAAAAAAATGTACAAATGTGGCAGGGAAAAAAACGGTACTTTTCAAGTTTCTTTAAATCTGAAAAGTTTTAGAAACGTTTTTTTTTTACCTCACTGCATTTTTTTTTCAGCTTTAGTAGAAATTCAGGCGTCATCTTGAAATAAGTCGTTTTTTTTCTGGACTTTTCAGGTGAATGTGGCTCATGTTGAGTCTAATAAAACATTTTTGATTTAATTCAACTGAAACTCTTTCTTAGATGTCAGTTTTTGCAGTGTGCTCTCTGTTTTCTTGAACAGCGGGTAAGTGTGACGGAAATGTTGAACTTATTTAGACTTAAAGTTTGAGCTGATAATGACACCAGAAAGGCCCGAGTTTCCTGCAGAAACCTAGGAATGCACTGCAAAAACTGAAATCTAAACATGTTATTTTTTCTTATTTTTAGACTGTAAAATGTCTTATTTTGATATAAGTGACAAAATGATGCCTGAATTGCTTATAAAGGATAAAAAAAAATGTACAAATGTGGCAGGAAAAAAACTGTATTTTTGAAGTTTCTTTAAATCTGAATAGTTTTAGAAACTTTTTTTTTACCTAACTGCATTTTTTTTTCATCTTCAGTAGAAATTCAGGCGTCATTTTTGTCTTTAACATCTTGAAATAAGTCGTTTTTTTTCTGGACTTTTCAGGTGAATGTGGCTCATGTTGAGTCTAATAAAACATTTTTGACTTAATTCAACTGAAACTCTTTCTTAGATGTCAGTTTTTGCAGTGTGCTCTCTGTTTTCTTGACACGATCTGGACACTGAATTTGAGATTCTCTTGGAAAAAACAACAACAACAAAAAAAAAAACATGCACCAGGACCTGGATTAACCCCGGACTTTACCCATCAAACCCCGAGCTACACCAGGAGCTCCTCTCCACCATGGCTACCTGGAAAAAAACAGACCCAAAGAAGGGCAGAGAAAAGGCCGCTGAGGAAGGAAGGATGGAGGGAAACGAGCGCTGAAAGGAGGGAGAACAGAGTCTTGGACACCAGAACGAGGATACGAAGAATGTGGGGGAACAGTGAAGACAAAAAAAAAAGCTGATGGAAAAGAAAAACTAAAAAAAATCAAAGGAAGCCAAGACGCATGAAAGCAGCAGAAAGAAAACGGATGAAAGGGAAAGACGAGAGAGGCAAAGTTGATGACTTGGAGCAAACTTTTATCAGCTGCCAACTGGTTCTGAGCTGTGTTTATGTGTGTGTGGTGTGATTGAACAGTTTCAGGACCACTGCCAGTGTTTCAGTGTGTGTTTGGAGGGTGTGTGTGAGTTTGGAAGGGTGTGTGTGTGTGAGTAGATGCTCATGTGTGGTTTTCTCCTCTTCTCCCTGCTCTTAAAGCCAGCAGAGTGTGGCTTGTGTCTCTTCATGGAGCTGGAAAGCTTTTTGTTCAGCTGCTCTGGGATCGAACCAAAGAAGAAGACAGGCCGCTTTTTGTTCCGTCTCCACGTTTTGGAGCTGAACGTTCATTTCTGGAAGCAGGGAGCTTCTTAAATTCGCTTGGAAGTTTCTCTAGAAGTATCTGTGAAACTTCTTCCAGAAACATCTGGTTGGAGTTCTGTCGTTCCTCTGGATGAATCTGTCCCAACGTCTAATTTCTGTCGACTCTCTGCAGCTTTAGACGCCTGATTTACTGTCACGACTTGAATGCAGGAACTTCACACAGAGAGAGAGTAAACATGAAGTCATTTCAAGTTTTCCTCCAGAATCTAAAGTCTTAAAAAGCTCTTCAGCTCATTTGAAAACATTGTTTTTTCTGCTCATGTTTGAGCATGAGTCTAATTAAACTTTCCTCCAGCTTCGTGTCTTTCCCGCCTCTTCATCCTCCTTCATCCACGGCGCAGATTTTTGGATTTGCTTGAGTTTATTTACGATCGTCGACTTGTGCTGCAGCTCTTTGTTGTTTCGCAGCGAGAGCGGGCTGTTTCGCTGCTTCGACTCTTTTTTTTTTTTTTTTGATCACAGAAGCAGCTGAATAAGGCGTACCTGTGGCTCGTCTTTCATTAAACATGAACCCTGAAATGCTGCAGACTGGGAGAGCAGAGGAAGAAGAAGAAGAAAGTGAGGAAGAGGAGGAGTGGAGCAGGCTCTCAGGGCTGTCTGCTGTGTTTAAGCTTTTATGGACAGCAGCGGGGATCCTCCCAGCCTGATGGCTCTAACAGCTCACTTCAGCGCTCTCTGAAGCCTCCTGCTCAGTGTGAGCATGTGGACGAACCACAGCAACAGGTTCAGCGTTGATGTCTTTCACATATGATGCAGATCTCGGTACACTTGGACTGACTCATACTCGAACGATTCTGCCCCCTCTCTCCTCTCTCTCTCCTCTCTTCGGCTTTTTGTGACATTTCGAGGAGCTAAAGGGTTTTTAAAAATAGACTTTAATGGTTTAACAGACCGAGCATTAACTGTGACGTCTTCCTGTAACCAAGCTCTGGACTGAGCTTTGAGCTTCTCTGTCTGACTGAATCTTTGCAGCAGAAACTCGTCTTCATGGATTTTTTCCAGGACTATGAGCGTCAACTGTTAAATTTGACTTCTCACAGATTTAAGTCTTTAAAAACAAAATTTTTAAGTGTGTTTTTTTCAAAAATCTACGATTTTATAATCCCAGAAATTTTGAGTTTTTTTCTTGAAATTAATGACTAATATTGCAAAACGTTTGAATTTGATTCCTCATAAATTTACGACTATGGACTGAAAAGTTTTGGATTTTTTTTTTCTCAAAAAGCTATGATTTTGTAATCTCAGATATTTAGATTTTTTTCTTTAAACTTATGATTTTAAAAATGCAAAAAAAATTTGAATTTAATTTGTTACGGATTTACATCTTTAAAAACTTTTTTTTTTTAAACGAAAATCTATGAATTCATACTTTTTAAAAATTTTTTTGTTTTTCTTGGAAATTTCCACCTTCAAAAACACGAAAATTTCAAGTTTTATTTCTGAAAGACTAATTACTTTAAAGATTCTTTTTTTCTAGTTTGTAGCTTTGTTACTTCTTATTCTTGTATAATCGTCCTTATTTGTTTAACGACACGTTTTTAGAGGTACGAGCCGTTTTTCTCAGCTCGTTTTTTTGCTTAAAGAGCTTAAATTTGAGTTACGAGCATCATCCCAGCATCCCGTGTCTCACTTGCTCACTAAACGGTTAGCTCGCAGTGGAAGCATCAGTGTCGTGTTCGCAGTTATTTTGCAAAACTTTCAGACGTTATTCAAAAGAAACACTTGGAAAAAGTTGCGACATGGGTGCGCAACGGCTAACTCATTTGGAAAGACCTTGAAAGGAAGGATGAAACAGCTGCAGATGAAAGTGTGGAAAAAAAGCGCAAAAATCAACCAATCAGATTCAGGTATTCAAATTAAAAAAATCAGGTATTAAAAATGCAAAAATTTTAAATTTGACTTCTCACAGATTTAAGGCTTCAAAAACAAAATTTTTAAGTTTGTTTTTTTCAAAAATCTATGATTTTATAATCTCAGAAATTTTGAGTTTTTTCTTGAAATTAATGACTAATATTGCAAAACGTTTGAATTTGATTCCTCATAAATTTACGACTATAGACTGGAAAGTTTAAGAATTTTTTTTTTTTTTTAAAAGCTACAATTTTATAACCTTATAAAAAATTTAGATTTTTTTTAAACTTAAGACTTTAAAATGCACAAATTTTGAATTTGATTTGTTACGGATTTACATCTTTAAAAACTTTTTTTTTTACGAAAATCTATGAATTCATACTTTTTAAAAAAATTTAATTTTTTTTTCTTGGAAATTTCCACCTTCAAAAACACGAAAATTTCAAGTTTTATTTCTAAAAGACTTATCATTTTTTTAAGATTATTTTTTTCTTTTTTTTTTTTGAAAATCTACTTTTTCCATTAAAAAAAAAAAAAAATCTTTCATAGTGGTCCATATACTCCGCCATAGTCTGTACCTTTGGGAGGCTAATTTGACCTTTAAAGTTTGACGGATGATGAGATGGAGGAAAAGAGGAGCTCGTATTTAGAAACAGACGCGTCAACAGACAGTGTGGGTTGGATGTGTGAATTAGTCCTTATTTTATGATCCTAACATCATGTGCTGGTGTTTCTGTCTGACTCTGTCAGGTGTGTGTGTGTGTGTCTCGTGTTAAATGAAGTGAAATATTCGGAGCAGTAATGAGACAAACACACTCTGAGATGTGACTTTATGCAGTGCATGAAGGAGCATCTGAGCCACACCGGAGCTCTGAGGAGTTTAAAGTTTATACAGCGCAGTCAAAATTAATGAACTAGGATGTCACAGCAGAGAGATGGAGCACACACACACATGCTCTCTCACACACACACACACACAGCCGTGTAATGAAAGTGCATTGAAAAATCAAGCGCAGTGACATGAAAAGCATCAGGATAATTACGATCACACACTCGTCTGTCTGTCAGCGCTGCGTTCATCTTCTCCTGCAGCGCGCATGTGTGTGTGTTTGTGTGTGTGTGGGGGGACTTTTTACTCATGTGTATTGTGTGGCCTGTGACAAATGTGTGTTTTATGGTGATGATTGTGTGTGTGTGTGTGTGAGTTCTTCCCTCCCCATTCAGATTTTCTTCGGCAGCATCTGCGAGGATTTAATGGGAGAATCAAATTATTCTCTGAAGATTATCTTCCCTTACAGCTACATTTCTGTGTGTGTGTGTGTGTGTGTGTGAACAAGAGCGCACTTCTTCTTCTTCTTCTTCTTTTCAACTATTCAAACAGTTTCCCAAAGCTTCAGGAAGGATTGAGTAAGATAATGAAACTATTTTCTAAAGATTCCTCTCCCCCCCGCCCTGCTATCTCTCCTCCTCACCCCCGTATTTGCCACAGGCTGGATTTTTAATCTCTTGGATCATTTTGATCTCTTGAATCATTCACTGTCATCATTTTGAATTAAACCACTGCTCTGCTGCTCTGCTCTGCTCTGCGCTGACTGAGAGATTTCCACTCCTTCCTCCTCTTCTTCTCCCACTATTCTCTCCACCGAACCTGCTTCTCTGCTCTTTCCTCTCCATGTTTTGTTCATCAGGGTATTTGCAGGTCCAGAGAAACTCTTAAAACATCTTTAACAACCTAAAAACCGGCTGTTGAAGCTCTTATACAGACTTCGATCGGAGTGTTTGTGGTTATAAATTCTGTTTTAACAGCTCTGGATGATGTTTCCTTTAAAATCTAAAACACTCCAACATTTTTGGTTTTGTTACATCGACAAGAGTCCAAAACAATGCTGGTACTTCTCTCTAGGTATGGTTTCATCTCTGCTTTGTGAGATTTTAAAGGTGGGATATTAAAAAAAAAAAAAAAAAATAGATCAGAGAGTAAACTGTCTGCAGCTCAGTGTTGGTATTTTACGGGTCAAGAAAAACCTCTTGGGTGTAGGTCAAGGCTGCTGAATCACTTTCTCTGCTCTGATTTTGTGCTCATTGAAGGAAGAAAAAGACAAGCGGTCGAACTCTCTGAGGAAATATTCAAAACGAGGACATAATGTGACAATTTTCAGGATTATTTTAAGTCAAAATTTTGTGCAAGGAAACATCAGAATATGCCCCAAACTTTAAAAGATTATCCTACGTCCCCAAGTCTTCTTAGCAATCTATGAGTGATGCCATTGTAGGCGGACCTTAAAGAGAGGGTATTTTGCGTTCCTTTATTTAAAAATAAAAATAAAGTATCAATCCTGGATGTTCAGACAAAGTGTGTGCAGATTTTTGAAGCTCTACGTTTTAAAATGTTTGAGAAATCCCCGAATCTGTCTGTAAACTGTTTAAAACGGTCCGTTCCAAAAGCTCTTCATGAGATGAAATGATGACATCATCACAGAAGAGTCTCTCAACTGGTTCATCACACGTAAGAGAGTTGGGCCTCAAACACCAAGTCTGCCCATAGCTCCGCCCCCTGACAGGCCTCAGTAGCACTGGCCAATCACAGGGAAGGGGGTTTCCTTAAAGAGACAGCAGCTTAAACAAGGCATTTCAGATAGAGTCCAAAATAAGGGTTTTCTTAAACACCAGTGAGAGAATTTTTTATGCTTTTTTTTTTTTTTTTTTTTTTTTACTACGGGGTCACAACAGGGACAGAAAAAAAACTTTAAAAAAAAGCAAAATACCCCTTCTTTAAAATTTTCTTATAATTTTTTTAAACACAGTTTTGATGTTTTCGAGTACCTTTAAACTACTTTACATCAAATTAACTTAATGAAATATTCAGGTAAAATTAAAGAGGAGGGTGTCTCATGGAGTGTTTAGACTGTGTTATTTTTGGATGTTTAATCAAACTGGGTCACCGTTTCCTGCGTGAAACCACCTCTAAATCCGCATAACATTAAAGAGCACTTCAGACGACCTGATGTGGAAGTGTATCAGGAACTTATTTTCTGTTTTGATAAAATAACTTCTAAAAAGCCTGAGGGAGGTAAAACTATATAAAATCTTTGAAATATTCATGAGGTGTTTATAAGCATGACAACAAGACCTGTTTTGATACACGTGGGCTTGTCAAGGTGCTCAGAGAGGCTCTGAAGTAACAGCAAAAATATTACAAAGAGGTGCAAAAAATGCTTCTTTTATAACTTTTCTTCTTGTTGATAATCTGAAGACTTTACTTTGACACATTTTGGATGGTTTTAGATCTTTATCTTGTTGCTATCATGAGCGCTGATCGTACGGCGTGCAGAGCGTTGTTTGGTGTGTTTTTGTCTGTACCGGCGGAAAATGAACTCTCGGTGTAAGCTCTCAGAATCACAGTCGTCGTCTTCTTCTTCGGTGCCTGGAGGCGACTGCTCGTCTGTAAAGAAAACACAGCAACAGGCCTCTGAACACGGGCAGCGGGCGGTGAAATGAGGAGAAAATGTGATGTAAATAGTTTGAGTCTCCTGAGACGCTTTGCTGCCTTTAAATCATGCAGTGATTGGATTGAGAAACAGAAGCGCTAACAGACTCTTATTATCAGCGGGCGAGTAGATGACTGTGTGTGTCCTGAAGCCACCTGATAGCTCCGCTCTGATGGGTTTTTGTCTGCTGCCAAATACCCGTCCACTTTCCCCCTGAAATAAATTGCAGAGTAAAGTAGGTGGACTTTCAGAGGCTCTCTCTCAGGCTCCTCTGATGTAAACCAAACCTCGCACAGAGGAAGACGAGCCTTTGTTCTCGTCACAGCTCTCCTGTCTGAATCACAGCTCATCAGCGGTTTCATCTCTCTGGGCAGGACCTCCATTAAAGATGAACAGGCTGTCACTGGTTGCATAAGAGGCCTGAACTGATTTTAAAACAGAGTTCGCTTTGAAAGATCATCACAGGGCTCACGGCTCAGGAGGAAAACTTTTCTTTTTATTCTGCTCCCGCCGACTGCAGATGGGCATGAACCCTAAAACGTGTCCGTCACTATCAGAAGATCAGAAACGAACCTGTGAGGTGTTTACCCCAAACTTCTCGTGGAGGGCTGGGATGTCAACAAAGTCCAAACTTTGGCGTCAAGACTTGGTTCTCAGTAAGATGCTGATCTGATGAGATGAAGTCAGGAACTTTCAGCTCACAGCTTTGGCTCATCTTCCATGAATCGACCACTGACTTCGTGTCTGCACCTTCCATATATTGTATCATTATGGCAAGCCATTTTAACATTTAAAAGCTGAGTTCGACTATCCAAAATTCGAATTTCAGATATCTGTAATTCAATTTGCCTAGGCGAAATTACGTCACATTTGCCATTCATGTGTATTGGATGACTCATTGCAGATATCCAAAACGTCATTTCGGATATCCAAAATGTGAATTACAGATATCTACAAATGAATTTTGGATATCCGTTATTCGAATTCAAGATATCTGTAATTCAGTTTCGCCTAGGTGGAATTCAAATTACAGATATCTTTAATTCGCCTCAATTTAAGATATCTAAAAATGTATTTACGGATATCTTAAATTAAATTTCGCCTAGGCGAAATTCATTTGTAGATATCTGTAATTCACATTTTGGATATCCGAAATGACGTTTTGGATAGCCGCAATGAGTCATCCAGTACACATGAATGGCAAATGTGACGTGATTTTGCCTAGGCAAAATTGAATTCAAGATATCTGTAATTCAAATTTCGCCTAGTCAAAATTGAGTAATGGATATCTGTAACTCACATTTCGCCTAGTCAAAATTCGAATTTCGGATAGTCGAACTCAGCTTTTAAATGTTAAAACGGCTTGCCATAGTATCGTATCACATGGTATCATTTTTGTATCGTACCCCTTATATCCCATCAGAGTGCACTGTATCATATTGTATCATAATATACACTCACCGGCCACTTTATTAGGTACACCTTGCTAGTACCGGGTTGGACCCCCTTTTGACTTCAGAACTGCCTTAATCCTTCGTGGCACAGATTCAACAAGGTACTGGAAACATTCCTCAGAGACTTTGGTCCACCACATCCCAAAGGTGCTCTATTGGATTGAGATCTGGTGACTGTGGAGGCCATTTGAGTACAGTGAACTCATTGTCATGTTCAAGAAACCAGTCTGAGATGATTCCAGCTTTATGACATGGAGCGTTATCCTGCTGGAAGTAGCCATCAGAAGATGGGTACACTGTGGTCATAAAGGGATGGACATGGTCAGCAACAATACTCAACAACAAGGTAGGCTGTGGTGTTGAAACAATGGATCCATACGTTCATGTTGTTGACGCCAAATTCTGACCCTACCATCCGAATGTCGCAGCAGAAATCGAGACTCATCAGACCAGGCAACGATTTTCCAATCTTCTATAGTCCAGTTTTGGTGAGCCTGTGTGAATTGTAGCCTCAGTTTCTTGTTCTTAGCTGACAGGAGTGGCACCCGGTGTGGTCTTCTGCTGCTGTAGCCCATCTGCCTCAAGGTTCGACGTGTTGTGCGTTCAGAGATGTTCTTCTGCATACCTCGGTTGTAACGAGTGGTTATTTGAGTTACTGTTGCCTTCCTATCAGCTCGAACCAGTCTGGCCATTCTCCTCTGACCTCTGGCATCAACAAGGCATTTTCACCCACAGAACTGAAGCTAACTGGATATTTTCTCTTTCTCAGACCATTCTCTGTAAACCCTAGAGATGGTTGTGTGTGAAAATCCCAGTAGATCAGCGGTTTCTGAAATACTCAGACCAGCCCGTCTGGCACCAACAACCATGCCACGTTCAAAGTCACGTAAATCAGAGCTCCTCCAGCCTTCAAAACCCTGATGATACCATTTCAGAGTGGAACTCAGGGATGAGTTTGAGGGGGAAAGAGCAAAAAGATGGATGACTTCAGTGAGAGCAGTGAAGGCAGAGAGCTGTGGTTCCATGGAGCTTTAAAGGTGTTAAAATGTAGGCGTAGGTGCACCTGTTGGATTCGCTGTGTTCTGATTTAAGATGATCCATGGATGGAGGCACACGCGCTCCTAAACTTTAACTTCTTCACTGAATTCTGGAGTGAAATGTAATCCAGAAGAGGAAGAGTTATGTTTTTTTTTCAGCACAGCGTCCTCTCCGTCCTCTTCACATTCCTCTCATTTATTTCCTCATCCTCTCACTCTCTCTCTCTCTCTCTCTCTCTCTCTCTCTCTCTCTCTCTCCTATAGCCGCTCATGTCTCTCCCCGTCCCCTCCGGACAGGCCTGGATCATGAGGATTACAAGGGTTTTGTGTTTCAGCGGCGAGAAAGATGAGGAGGAAGAGGAGAGATAAAGAGGGCAGTTGAAAAGGGGGGGTGAAGAGGAGAAGAAAGGGGGGAGGAGGGAGCGTGTTTGTACGGGCGAGAGAGGCGGAATAAAAGGGGGAGAAAGAGAGAGGGGGAGGAACTCCAGGGATTCTTGTTCGTCTTTCAGCGCTCTGGAGTTTTTCGTACTTTTATCCTTTTTTTCTTCTCTACTCTCTCTTTCACCCCTCCCCCGGCGCCTATAAAGCCCGGGTTCAGCCCATTTGTACACACAGAAACACACTCACACACACACACTCTCACACACACTGAGAGTACCTCATTATGGCAGTCAAGTGTGTTCTCAGACTCCGTATTCAGACTGCAGATTGGAAATACAACACCAGACACACCCCTCACTGTGTGAGTCGATACACACACACACACACACACACACACACACCCTTTTAGCCCTCCCAGGTGAATTAGCATTCCTCTATTTTCTTCGCAACAAATCGTATTTACATTGGCAGCGCCTGGACGCCGTTTCCCTCTTTATAAACCATCAATCAGTGGAGATGATGATGGATCTGATCTGAATACAGCCGATAAAACCGACTGACAAACTCTAAGTGACAGAGGGGGGAAAACCGAGGCAGGAGATTAAAGTCGTAATTGTGTCTGAGAAAGTGGAAAATAGGGGCCTTTAATTGGAGTATCGGAGGGGTAACGGTTCAGAAAACTGTCAGGGATCAACGTTTAGCGTGCAGTGTAAATATGGACGGTGCTCAGTTAGATGCAAAGACTGTTATCGTGTGATTCAGACTCTGGAGCTGCAGCTTCTGTTGGGTTAGCGATGACGGTTTGACGGATTCTTCGACTTTTCAAAGTCTTGAGTACGTAACTAACAGTATAAAAGGGATGGAAGAGGCCTTTATGACATCCTTTTTTGTCTTTTTGACTGTTTGAAGGTTTTGAGTTTCAATTTGGTGCATTCAAGATAGAAGGGACCATATTTAGATGTTAGTTTGCAGCCTCTGACGGTATAAAACAAAGACTGAGTCGTGGTTGAGATGCTGCCCGATGCGGCGCCACGAAGATGATGATGTTCGCCAGGTTGGGATCAATTTTTTGACCAGAGGCAAAGAGGTGGAAGCAACGATGGCTACAACAACCTCCTGTCAGTCAAATCATGCAAAACTTACGCCTTAAGGTGACCAAAACTTCTGGTTTAGAGAAAATATAAAAGTTTTCTTCTGTTGTTTGTCAGAGATGAAAATTTCTACATTTAAACTTTTCTTTGGTTTCTTTTGATTCCTGGTGTTTCCCTTGTTTTTGTTCCTCTTGTTTCTTAGTGTGGTCTTTTGGTGTTTGGTTTTGTTTGATGGTTTTTCCTGGTGTTTTTTGCATTCTTGAGTTCTGTCTTTTCATGTGCTAAGTTCTGCCTCAGTTTCCCTCTTTTGTGATTGCCCCTCATGTGCTTCACCTGTGTCTCGTCCCGCACCTGTGTCTGATTGGTTCCTTGTCTATTTAGTCTCTGTGCTTCCTGAGTTCCTTGTCAGTTCATTGTGTGTCACTCCTGTTGTCCGTTTCTGTGTGTAGCTGCTCAGTTGGTTCCCTCATTTTGAGTTCAGTGTTTCTTGTGTTTTCAGTTGCCCTCAGAGATTTTTGTGACTTTGGAGTTTAGTTAATAAATCATTTGTTTTGTTTCTGCGCCTGGGTCCTCCCTTTATGTTTCCGGCTGCTACACACATGACATTATTATTTTACCTTTTTATGATTTTTCTTCTTCTTCCGTCAAACTGAGCTTTAATTTAATACTTTCAGTTATTTTACTTTTTTCATGATTTCATTGGGTTTTTTTATGACATTTCTTTTAATGTAATTGATGTAACTGTTTCACTTTGAGTTTGACAGCCTCAAGTGGACACTTGGGGAACTGCAACTTTTTTTTTTTCTTTCACACTGGCTTCACTTTTTACCTTCCCAGGTTTCTACTTTCATGCAACTGAAGAGCTTTTACAAGTACTTACTTTGCATGTGAGATGTATTTTTGTACTCAGAGTTAGTGCAGTGTCAGCTGAAAGGTTAATTTTTGGAGGTTAAAAATCAAAATGCACTCACAGCCTGCAAAGTTTCAGTCACGTTGGCACACCTACAGAGTACTTACAGTGACTAACTCATGGCTCCCAATGAGCTTACTAAAGCTAGGTGACATAAAGTGCTTATGACACTTGCAATGTCCTATAACTGTCTCTTTAGGTCTTTAAAGTACGGCTAAGATCCCTAGCTAGTTGCTAGTTGCTGGTTTTGTAATTCTGCAGGTTGGTGCTGAGCAGGTGTTTGTGCCTTTCTATGGACTTCTATGGAAACCAACCAAACAATGTCCTTAAAGACACAAAAGTACCCAACAAAAACACCACCATCCATCTTCCACTGCTTATCCAGGTTGCAAAGGCAGTGATGTCATCAGCAAAGACCAGTAGACCCAGACCCCGGCCACTTCCACCAGCCCAGAGATGGGATCTCTCCATCATGGGGTCTACCCCTGGGTCTCATCCTAGAAGGGCATGCCAGAAACACCTCGGATACCCAAATCCAAACAAAAATATGATGAAATTAATTACTTTTAACAAAAAAATATTACAGTTTTTGTTAGATTCTTGCAGCTGTTCTTCATTTTACAGGTTGATGTGTGTTCTGGAGAATCAGAGGCCTCATTACTGGGGGGAAAAGTCATTGCTGTATCAGGTTGAATAAGCAATAAGTCGTCACAGGACATTACATTTTAAGGTTTACGTCAATATCACTGTCTGAGTACAAGCATTTCAAACAATGATATGGGTCTTTGTCATCAGCAGCTGTGGAAAAAGAGACCATGCCAAACAACATATAAATTCAGCCCGCTGAAGTAACGCTCCATGTATTTGTTTTCCTCTGTAAGCCTTATTTATTTTCCCCTGCACGGCCATAGATTGAGCTGATTGGGTTTGGGTAAATATCATTTTTCATAACTAATCCATGTGATGGAGTCAGCCTCTCACCGTCTGCGGGGGATTAATATGTCCTGTCTGTCTAATCCTGTTTGATTTAGTCTGCCTGACACGCTGGCATCAAAATATCCACCGAGCAGAGTTGATGGAAACAGAGTGAGCTTACGTGTGCATTGTTTTCCGGCCTGGCGTTTTACTGCTCTATAATTCATCGGGTGAAGGAAAGTTTAACAAAGCAGAATAAAACTAGTTTGCCAACTTTTTTATTTGCAAACTTTTTGGAGCTTCTTCCAACAGTCCAGCGTTGTAAATCACTCGAGAAAGTTTCCAGAGTATAAAACATGGACTGTCTCGTGTGTTTGGATGAAACTAAGGGCTGTTTGTTTATTAGCAGGATTATGTGAAAGAAGCATGTTTAGAACCCGAACTGTAACCTCCAGAAAAACAGACGAGATTAAAAGCCCGACAGAGTTAAACCTGTTTACATCCTGATCCAATAGCTCTCATTTCATTTTGTGCCGTGAAGTTCGTAGTTACACGTGACCGTCCGTTGTTACGGCCGTGGCTGATTTGACCAACAGTTGGGTTCAGAGTCTGTATGAATGACCCATTTGGCTGTAGCATTAGCTACATGCATGACTACCAAAAACTAGCCAAGAAACTAACTGCACAATGGAAGTGAGGCAGGTAAACGTCCTGGAAAACCATTTTATTCTCACCTTTTGTACAAACAGTCTGTTTTCATCGCTAATGAGTCTGGGTGTCATCCTCGACAGCACACTATCCTTTCAGTCTCACATTAATAACATCACCCGGTCTGCATACTTCCACCTGCGCTCCATCAATCAGCTCCGCCCCTCCCTCAACCCCCACACCACCGCCATCCTCGTCCATAGCCTTGTCACTTCCCGCCTCGATTACTGCAACTCACTCCTCTTCGGCCTCCCTCAAAAGTCCCGACATAAACTTCAGCTGGTTCAGAACTCTGCTGCCCGGATCATCACCAAAACCCCCTCATCCCACCACATCACCCCCATCCTTCAACAACTTCACTGGCTTCCAGTTAATCAGAGAATCATTTACAAAATCCTTCTGTACACCTTCAAGTCCATCCACAACCTCGCCCGTCCTTACCTCTCTGATCTCCTGCAAATTAATATTCCATCCCGTTCCCTCAGATCATCCTCTTCCCTCCGTCTCAATGTGCCCACTGCCCGTCTTTGCACCATGGAACTCTCTCCCACCGGACCTCCGTAACTCCTCCACCCTGCCCATCTTCAAATCCAAACTCAAAACTCATCTGCTCAGACTTGCTTACTCTTTTTAAACTGTTTCCCATGGACCTCCTTCCCCATTTTTTATTGTACTGTCTGTTGTCTTTTATCTATATCTGTATTTTTTATATATACTTTCTGTACAGCAACCTTGGGTGTCCTGAAAGGCGCTTTTAAATAAAATGTATTATTATTATTATTTATTATGGCTGCACGTGCATACGGGTCCAGGTCATGGTAAGGCCTTTTCTTGGACATGAGGAGTTCTGTCCCTTCTAACGTTGATCCTACAGCAATCATTTGAACTGGTGCCGACATTAGGAGTAGACCTTTGCAAAAAACACGTTTCCTCTCAGTTGGCGCATCGTTGATTCGGCCCCAGTTGTCCAGAAACACAACAAAGAGCCCATTTCAATCTTAAACATCAGTGGAAAGTTAGGAGTGCATTTATTTCTGTAACTGTTTGAATCTAATGTTAACAAAACAATGGTAATCAAATAATCCAGACGTGTCTAATTATGCAGGGTTCATAAATATGAGAACATACATGTTATTTTTTCATCACATGCCCTTCCTGACACACTTTATCCAAGCTTGGTACCGGCACTAATGAGACCACTGGATTGTGACCCCCTAGTGGCCGGGAGGACACTGCTGACCAACAGCGGGAGCGATTTGAGGTTCAGTGTCTCGCTCAAGGAGGCGACTCTAAGGTCCACATTTTATCTGATGTATCTGGAGTTATTTGGGTGTTTAGATGCAGAACTGCTGTATATTAGTGTCAAGTGTTAAATGTACCACAGCTGAGCGTAATCAGACACAAAGAGCAGAGAAGAGTTTATAATGAGAAAACTGACGAGTGGAGTGAAAGAAGGAATTCAGAATAAATGGAGGAAAAAGAGCCAAGAAAGGAGGGGAGTGTGTTTGGCCTCGAGTCAAATTCACTACCACAGAGCCCCTGAGTCTATGTGTGTGTGTGTGTGTGTGTGTGTGTGTGTGTCACCGAGGCGGAGGCAGCCTGCCATGCCTCAGCGTGTTAATTATGTAAATTGGTCATTAGGAACCCTTATGGGGCCAGGATGAACTGCCCAAACACAACACACAGCAACAGTATCAAACACACACAAACACATTAACTCACACACACACACACACGCACGCACACACACACGTGCAACTGGCTGCACATGTTAAGTGGCAAACAGAAAGAAAATTAGGGCAGCGGAAAAAAGAGGAAATCTTTTCCTTGGACCTGGTGAAGTTTTCTTGTGGTCGGCTTAAATCTGGCAGAAAATTTCAAAATAATTCAAATTTGCTGTCAGAGGAGCTTGAAATGAACATATTAAGAACAATATTTTGGTGCAAAGACTGGCACCAAATCGCTGCTGTGGTTCTCATCCATGTTTTCTCTGCTTTTGGTGAAACATGGACGGCGTGTGCAGCAGACGGCGACCGTAATGAAAACCAGATTTCACCAGATTTTAAAATCCTAAATGTAGAAGAGAGGAGTGAAAGTGTTTTAATATCTTTGACTGTCTCCAGAAGAGCGAGCGCATGTGGCTGAAAAAGAACAGGACGCAGACTTTGAATGTTTCCTGTTGCTCTCTGGGTGAGAAGTGGAGTGTGCGGCTGCTAACTGCCCTGATGAACTCCTCCCCCGGTGCACCTGAAACTTTCACACCCTGTGATGGTTTGAGGCTGTTTTGCTGCACTCTGTGGATCTTTGAGACTTAAAGAAAAGCTTCCTCAAGCCTTTTTTCTTTTCTTGTGGACACATCAGCTCAGTGAGCAGTGTATTAGGAAGCATTGGGAAGTAATTAGCCCCCTGCTGATTGTAGAGCTAAAACTCAGTGTTGATGAATGGATCTGTCAGTGATCAGAGCAGGACTGCTCTCTCTCCGTCTACAGTCAGCTAAACACCTCTCAGCACAAGGTGCAGACATGAAAGTGAGACCTCTGACTTTTCTACATTAAGCATCATTTGGGACTTTTCCAGCATTATTATTTCTCCCTGTGGCAACACGACCAAACATTTAGCATCAGGAGTTTAATATTTCTTCTTCTTATCGAGTCTAACGGTCGTATTTGTTACCTGATAGTGAAAAAGTTGAAGCTGAAAGTTGTTACTGGGTCCTGAGTCGGTGTTGGTCCAACACAGACTCAACAAGCTTGATGGGATATCGTTGGCGATGGATCGATCCATTGGTGGAACCTTAGGACTCATTTATTCAACTTCAGTTTAAAACTAATAATCTAATACTGAGGAACAGAGTTCATTATATGAAGACTGGTTTCATATCAGACCAGTGTGGGTGTCGGCCAACAAAAAAGTCACTTTAAGAAAATCAACGTTTTAATCAATTTAATTTATAGAGATGTTTGAACATCTTAAACTTGACTATCCAACATTTCTGGCATGATACGAAACAATTTGGATATAACGTCCAAGCAGTTTCTCTCTTACTGCTTTGAATCCAAGCGGCAACCTCCAGTCTGATAATATGAAGCAATGCGGAAGTGCTAAAGTCTGCTGTTCCTCGGGTGTCCGCTTGAGGCTGGCTCCGGAAGTACCGGAAGTCACAAACCCACCAAGCCAAAAAAAGCCGTTTTCACGGCCAAAATAAGCACATTTACAGCCTGGTACAAAGAATGTCTCCCGTCTGAATCGCTAATTTCACTAACGGCACGCACTGTATGGGGGGTGATTTTTTTTTCTAATTCGGCAGTTTCCACAATATTAAGCTCGCCAGTTTGTCCAATCAGAGGCACAGCTCAGATCACGTGACTGTGGAGCGTCCTATGGTTGTTACTGTGGAGAATCACAGCACGCCTCATTTCCAATATGGCCGCGCCGGCCGTTTGGCTTCAAAAGTCCGTTTCAGGAACAGACGGGTGACGTCGCGGAGACTACGTCCATTAATTATACAGTCTATGTTTGAAACCCAAGCCCTCTTTAAATTACCGTAACTCCTCAAATATATTTTGAGAAAACTCAATCTAAAAGAAGGAAAGTGAAGCTTTACGTTGATATCCCGGGTATTACGGTACTGCATAGGAATCCACGTGCAACGTCCTCCCAATCACAGGCAGGCAATAACTGGTCCAAGCTCTCCTCATTACCGTAACTCTTCAACTAATCGGGCAAAAGACAAAAATCAAACAGCTCCTGAAAGAAGAGAAGATGAGCTTTCTGAAGGAGACAAAGGACAAAATAACAACAACAAAAAAAGTCCAAGTGTCCTGAATGATACTTGGGTGATCAGGGGTTAACATCTTCCCCTTTATTACCCCTTTATTTATTTAGACTGGATGCACCATATACGTGTGTATACCTTTAAGACCAACATGCAGGTCATTTTTAAGACATTTGACTCAAATAATGCGCCGTGAGCCGCTGAAATACACATGAAGGGAACTGAACGTTTGTGTAAATGATCCTCACGTAACAACAGGTCTTAAAGGGATATACGCACATTTGTGGCATTAAGCCTTAAAGGTATATACACGTAAATGTTGAACCTAAGAAAAGATATTTAGCCTGGTGATATTTTTCACTAATTTTCCCCAGAGGATGAACCCTATATCATATCCTATATGGCTAACTGGTTTGACGTCATGTATTTGCTATAAAGAGCCGTCAAACCTGAATCGAAATCGATGTTTTTCAAAGTGTTCACCTATTTGTGGGCGGAGCTTCAGTGGACAAACATGGAGAGCGTTTCCTGCTGGATTATGTTGCAGTTATTACAGGCTGGGTGAATCCTTTAGAGACAGAACAAAGAGTTCTGCACTCGTTAGACTTTATTATTTTGAAAAACGAGGATTTCACTCTTGTTGAGGCATAAAAATGTTCCTCATGTCGTCAAAAACGCAGTTTGGATCCATCAAGCGGAGATAAAGAGCGAGTTTTCCAAAGTTTCCTCTCTTACCTCCTGTTTCTGTCTCAACATTTGTTCATCTATCATTCATCTATCAGTCCCTCATCTGTCGCTGCATCCCTCTCTTCTTCCTCTTCAGTATTTATTGCTATCTGTCCCTCTTTCCATCTGTCTCTTCTTCGGCGTCTGTCAGACGACTTAGGCGATAAGAAATGGCAGCCGTATCAGAAGAACAGACTGTGGGTGAGTGTGTGTTGGCTGGGTTGTCAGCTCGAGCTGTCATTTTGTCATTTTTAGAAGAATCGTTCTGAATCCCCATAGAGCTGAGTCACACACACACACACAAACACACACGGTTCTCTTTCCATCTTTGGTCGCAGAGAAATGATGGACAAGGAGACGCACATAAAGACAAAGAGACAAAACGCTCACAACGGAGACATTCTTGATGTCAGAAATGTCGAACGGCAGTTAAGTGAGGAGAAAAGACCCCCGCTGAGTCTCAGACTGCCTCCAGGAAACAAACTGTAACCCTCCACCTCTCAGATTTTGTTCCCACTCTTTAAAAAAAAAAAGAAACGCTCTAAACGAAGCAATCTATAAAAACAAAACCAGTCGATTTCTTCCCTCCAGAGTCCATGACCTCAATCCAAGAGGAAAATTAGCAACAACAACAACTTGTTGGGGTTAGTTTGAAGTTTTGAAAATTGTGAATCAGAGGGAGAGTATTATCATTTTTAATTTGAAAAGCTCACCCATCAAGTCAAATCAATAGCGTGAGGTGCTTCCCTGCAGAGCGGGTGAAATGGAAATCAGAGAAAGCAGAGATCTAATCTGAATCTCTGCACGAAAACAAGAACATTTGTCCTCCTCTATGGATAAACGAGCTTATTTTTGTCATTATGAGGAGTAATAGAAATGGAAATGTGCTGTTTTGGTCTTTGAATGCGTATTTGTTTTCTTGATTATCTCATTTTCTCTCAAATTTGTGGAGTCATTATGCTTTTAATCATTTTTACAAATGGTCTGTGGGAGCGGCAGCGGCGTCTTCTGTTGATTCAAAGGTTATAAGACTCGTCTGTTGGATGCAGGTTATCAGGCAGCAGATATTCTGATCACAGCAGCATAAATTCCCCCCTCGATGAAACAATCAAACCTCTTCTTCAGGAGAGTTGGTTTTGAAATATTTTTGGCAATTTTTACTTTTGAGGAGCCTTTATAAGTTTTGGCCACTTGGGGGCGACAGAAACGAGCTGTAAACACAACCCTGACTCATCCCTGGTGTGGTTGATTTAGTGAAGCCTTTTTGTGGAAGTGGGCGTGGCCTCCTGATCCAAAAGCAAAGCCAAGACTTATCTGCTATTGGTTGCATTTTCTTCAATGTCCAGCAGAGGGCGACTCCACTGGCAGAGGAAGAAATCCAGTTTGATAGGAATGACTTTGAACTTGACTTTTTAGCTTTACCTGAATGACTTCCTGGTCTCAGCCTCTGGTTTTGTGTCTTCTTCAGCGCAGCATGGTTTCATAAGATATAGTCCAGTTTAGAGGCAGATAGGCTAAAAAAAACAGGGTTCTTTGGGGCGATTTGTGAAGTAGCCATCAAGACGGCCTTAAAAGAGAACATTTGGTTGATGATACCTGGTTGAGCTAACCAAGTAGACTGCAGACCAATTTCTAATTTCCCTTTTTAAAATTCATACAAGATCGCCAATCTGTGATCAACGATTTGGACGTATCTCGCCAACAACCTGCAGAGACAGATAAGTCTCACTGCACAAGTTAAATTTGGATCAGTCGAGCTGTGAGCTGAGTTTTGGATCTTTGTAAATGCTTAGTCATCAACAAACCCTGTCCATGTGCAGATCAGCTGTTGTGGTAATGGAAAAGACATGAAGAGAGAGAGTCTCTCTAACATCATTTATTGGTGCCTGGAGGGAAGTTCTGAAGACCAACAATCCTCTTCTTTCAGTTTTTCCTTTAAGGGGTTGTCACGGCAGATCACTCTTTTCCAGATTGCGTCTGTGTTGATTTTACAGTTTAAGTCTGAGTTTCACAGTTTCACATCAGATTCCCATCCCATCACAACCCTTCCCATTTATCCAGGCTGGGTCCAGGACTAATGAGACCACTAGCTTGTGATTCCCTGGAAGGAACAACGTTAAACAACAGAGGGAGCAGTTTGGAGTTCAGTGTCTTGGCTGGTTTTCAAACCAACACCTCACACCCTTCTCCTCTGTCAGAAGTCCCCCTTTAGTGTGGGGTATAAATACGGTGGACAAACTTTACTCTTCAAATTTTTGCATCAGTCCTTATAAATATAAAAATCCACAACTTAACATGAGATAATCAGCACCGATACAAGTTTTTCTCTGTTGAAAACGATTTCTGTGGTTAATTTGGTAGTGACGGTGGACACTGGAGCTGAACTGACAGACAGAAAAAGGACAGAAGAGAAGAAGACAGATAAACGAGAGAGTGATAGCATGGGCTAAAGGCTAAAACATGAGCTAAACGTCTGACAATCATCAAATATCTGTCTTAGTTCAACAGGGTTTGTTCAGGCACTCACGTAGAACATACAGCCACACTTTTCTGGAGCCCAAACATGGCGGGTGCCATATTGGAAATGTCGACCCCTACTAACTTGTCTAGAAACGGGCAAAGATTTGAAGCAGAGGCGGCTGTAACCCAGCAGGTTTTATGTATAACTCATATCTTTTATATTTTCTGACCAGATGCATTACCAAGATAACTTCCTGCAACATACTCAAAACCCCTGCTGTAAACAAGCATTTTTATATTGGACTTAATGGGGGTTTCTTTGTTTTTTCAGTCAGCCTCAAGTGGACACGGGAGGAGCTGCAGGTCCTTCTGTTTTTTTTTTTTTTCAAACTCTTCTTATTAACATTTTCTCAAGCAAAAAAAAAAAATACAATATGTTAGTGACAATGGTGCACTATATAAGTATTATAAAATCAAACCCTTCCCTGTCACCCACCCAACCTCCCACATACCCACATCAGATCCAAACCAAACAGGGACATTTACTACAAATGTACACTCACACAGACAACATAAGTCCACAACCAACAACACAGGATGAGAGAAAAAAAACCCTATATATACATACATACACATAGATATATACACATATAAATACGTAGATAAATAAAAAGACTAAAAATAAAAGTGAAAATCCAGTCAACAAGGGTAGAGCTACAAGTTCTATCTATTTTGCGAACAGAGTCACACTGCTTGCACAGGGAAATAGAAGACCTAGAAAAGCAGATTAGTCAACATCTGAGTCTGGGGTCAAATTAAGAGAGTTGATATATAATATGAAAGGACTCCATGAACTTTGAAATGTCTTAGTGAAAATCTAAGTTTTTCAAGTTCTAAGTTATACAGGACTTCTTTAATCCTCCTTCAGTTTTTAACCCCAGTAGTTGCTGTTGGTGATGTCATCATGGTTTGTTTTTCGAGCACAGTCATGATTGGTTTCTGATTCTGTTTCTCTTTAAGTGGTTAGAGTGGTGTTAAAAATACAGAAGGAAATGAGCTTCATTCAGTCAACAACAGAAAGGAAGCAATGATCCAGAAATCAAACCTGAGGAACATGAGGGATTCTGGATGGATTATCAAAAGGCTGCAGAACCAGACTCTGATGAAGCAACAATGGGAGACGTAGCACATCTTTTGATCTAATAATTACTGATTAGAAGGAATTCCTGTTAGTCTGCATGACTGAGCAAATTCAGTTTAAGTGGGAATTATCTCCAAAAGGCTGCACTAAAATCTCTTCATCATCAGCCAAAGCCATGAAAATAGAAGAGAGTGTCAGTTTCCCTCCTCCAGGGGTCGAGACCTCCTGAGAGAGATTCCTCACTCGAGCAGAGAAAGGGGAAGTTGTTGGCGGGCGACGCGGCAGGAAATGAGCGTCTTTGAGCTTCTTTTTGATGATCTTGACCCATTTTTGTGGATTGTTTACCAACAGCAGTTTATTAAAAGTACCAAAAATAGCAGCCGTGAGAGAGTTTCAGAGCTGTGTGAGATTTAATTTGAACGTCAGAGCCCTCAAAGGCAGTTTGTCAAAACAGTTCGAGATGAAATCTATACGAGGAAAGTACAGTTTGAGTCCTGACACATGCGGCACTTCAGAGCTGGTGGATAGCACATCATAAAGCTGCTCTCCTGGTGGGAAAACAGATCTCTCCTCCTCCTCCTCCTCCTCCTCCTCCTCCTCCTCCTCCTCCTCCGTATCTTTTCATCTGACTCGTCTATCACCTTCTTATCTTTGTTCCCATCACCAAGCCTCGCCTCACTTTCCACGAAGGTAACCCGAGAGAAAAGAGGGGAGGAGGGAGGAGGAGGAGAGAGATTCAGAGGCTAAGCAGGAAAGATGGTGAAAGATAGCGAAAAGGACGAGATGGGGGGAAAAAAAGGACAAGGACAGGTGAGAGAGGAGCCCGACGAGTATGAGTGTGACGAAATTAGAGAGTGAATGAGGAAGGGAGAAAAGGTTTCAAGGTGAGTAGGGGTAAGTAGAGGGTGAAGAAGAGCGAGATGATGAAAAGTAAATTAAATAAGAACACCTGAGGGAGCTGAGATGAATCTGACACACAGGAAAGGTGTTTTTTTTATCAGAAACCACGTGTGTGGTCCACCTGCAGTCTGACCTGAGATCCAGTTTGATGGATTGGAGATTTATTGTAGAGTTTTTTTAACAGTTCACTCGTATCTTCGTTTATTTGATTCAGTCAGTTTAGCCTCTCTCTGAATTCAGTCTGTGATATAAACCTGAACCATGTCCAGATGAAGCTCTGTCTCCTGTGGCTTTTCTGCAAGATTCAGACTCTGTGCTTTACTCATCTCATCCAATTGACATCTGGCAACCCCAAACATGCTCCCCCTAGAGGCAGAAAGATCACATATCATCTACAAGTCACTAAAAGAGTCTAAACTACACATTGGAGAGGCATATGAATCAATTAATTGTTGAGAAGGTCCATAAAAACCTGATAAACCACATCTGGTTTCCATCAGCAACAAGACAACAAGATAGAGCAGTGGTCCCCAAACTACGGCCCACGGGCCAGATATGGCCTGCCTCCACATTTGGTCTGGCCCCCTGAACAATACCAGAGACTCATTATGATTTTTTTTTTTTCAGTCTGGCCACGCGATCGAGACTAATGCATCCATAGAACGCAGCGTTGCCAGATGGGAAATATAAAATTATTGTACCAGAGCCTCAAAATTATCGTATTTTGGGGGAAATTATCGTACACCCGACAATGATCAAAACAACTGTGTTATTGTTGCGTGAAAATCACAATTGATCCCTCTGTTTAGTGTCCATCCATCGCCCTGCCCCACATCAGCAGCGTTTGATCAGCAGCTCGAGGCTCCGGTGCTCATTTTTCTCTCAACTGACTGACTTCCTCCTGACGGAGCTCCTACGACCGTGATTGGCTGTCAATCGTTCTGAGACGAATGACACTTAAACTATGATTGGCTGGAAACGTCACATGATATAAGATGCATTTAGGGTTTACGGATAAATCCGTCAGACTGGGGTAGATCTGTAACAACCACACGAAATTGTCAAATTATCGTACATTTAGCCTTTTTTGGAATTATTGATCGAACATCGTACAGAGGGCGAAATTATCGTACAAATACGATAATTATCGTATGTCTGGCAACGCTGATAGAACGTGACATTCTATTTCATTACTAGTGTTATTATTTATTTCCTGACTTTTTTCTGTGAAGATCCTGGAGAGGGTTTTTAATATTTGGTTATGTGTGGCTTTCTTGAAAAGAATAAATGTTTACGTTTAGGCACCAATGAGATCATCTCACTTTTTCTGTTACAAACTGACCCCGGCCTCCCATCAGGGAAGGGAAAAATTATGTGGCCCTCACAGGAAAAAGTTTTGGGACCCCTGAGATAGAGGATCAGCTGTTTTGCTTTTTTTGGCAACTATTTTTGCAAATTTAACGTTGACATCAGACACAGTGTTCAACTTGAAGGACGCCAATTTTGCCAATTGCTGCAATTGTATTGCAAAAAACATCTAAAAACATCCCAGCATGCATTGCTGTTTTTCAAAAAGCTGTTGCAAAATCAGAGATTTTATTACACAACAATCCCAAAGAAAAAAAAATCAGCGAAATCCAGGAGGGACTGTCAACCGTTTCCCACACTGGAAATACAGAGTTGACCATCCAACATCTTGACCTGTAGGCTAAAGCCAACGTACTGAAATTGATCCCATATGAAAAACAACAACCATGCAGTGAGTTTGTAGTGATAAAGTTCTTTAAATCTGCAAAATAAAGCCTGTACTGTATCAGTTCCGTCTGTTTCTGATGGGTCTCAGCTTCACTGTAAATATTGTTGCACACAGGCTTCAGTCCAAGCTTACTTCAGTGGTATAAACTGAACAAAGATGGTTTTTGTTGTGACCTTTTCTGTAATTTACAAGCCTTAGGTTTGCAAAAATGTCAACATCATGATGCAGATTTGTAAAAAGAGAAACGTAGAGCTTTGTCGAGGCTGTCCTCAGGAGGAATGCCTCTAAATGTTTGTTAAAATTCAGCTTCATATTAGAGATTACAAAGCCAACAGTCTGAGGAGTTTTCATCCTGAACTTGCACAAAGTTTTTTTAACTGCTGATAAAAAAAGAGCGAGTAGACTTTGTGCTTTTCTTTATTTTCCCTTTCTTCCCTCATGAGATGATTCTCAGATCTTTTTCCTCATCACCTGCTTTTAAGGACTCTCATCCGTCTTGTACGGCCTTCATATTGTAAAGGAGAGAGGAAGAACTGTGCTCAGAGTGGTAGACAAACATGATGAAGGCAGAGATACACAATAAGAGGAGGAGGCGGACAGATGATGAGTGTGAGAGTTCCGGAGATAGATGAGCCTAAAATCAGAGAGAAAAGTTGAAATTGCAACCAATGAGAGCGAGCAAGAGAGAGAGAGAGAGGAGTAACCTTTTCGCCCGGCAACTTCCATAATTGGATTTTGACTTTCTGCTGTGTGTGTGTGTGTGAGTGTGTGAGAGAGAGAGAGAAGAGTCTGTGTGTGTATGTGTGTGAAACAACTCCTGTTCCACAGCTCCGGACGATAGATCAGATAGAGGCTGGAGAAAATGACCAATTCTCTCTCTCTAGTAATGCCTTAGTCACACACACACACACACACACACACACACACACACACACACACACACACACACACTGAGACACAGTTGAAAAGTTCATAACAGTCTCTCACACCCAAAGTCAATACAGGACAATACAATATTTATAGCTCTTGTATTTTTTATAATTACAAAGTGGCGCCATGTTAAAGGTTTTATAAATCCATGATGAGGGGTCAGACCGAGTCGGGAACCTGGAGGAGCGTTCAGTCTGTGAAGTCTGCTACAAATGTTAGGTTTTTCATCCATTACTGTGTTTACTTTCTACTTCTTTTTGGTGCTCTGTTGAAGTCGGTGAGTTTGAAATCACAGCTTTAAAGGTGCGGAGAAAATTACAGCGGACAGCTGTTGTTTAAAGTCTGTTTACTCACCAAACGGGACATCAGAAGAAGGGCCCATTTCTTTCTAAGAGGTATCATCCACCCTGACGCTTGTTTGTGGTTTGGGTTAAGAAAGAGGAGCAGGAAGCTAAGCTAAGATCGTCCACAAGTCGCTTTATGCTGCAATATTTCCATCGCTCTTGGAGGACTCCAGTGGTTTACCAATCAGATTAGTGATACAGTGATACCTTGACTTACAGGTAAACCAACTAACAAGTTCCTTGAGATCAAAGCCGTCTTCAGATTCCCTACTGCTGGTGAAGCAAATGCTGCAACATCCGCCCAGCATCCCGTGTCTCACTCAAGCACGCAGTTATTCTGCAAAACATTGGTGCAAAAAGGTGCAAATGAGTGTAATTAATGACACTTGGCGAACTCATTTCAGAAACATTGTGAACGGGAGGATAAAACAGAGCTGATTGGACAGGTTTTAATGGAAAACAGCTGCAGGTGAAAGTGAGGAAAGTGTGGAGAAAGGAGCAAAAATCAGCCAATAAGATGCAGTTATTCAGTTCAGCCTTTGTCCACCACTTGAGCTGCAACAATTAATCGAATAATCGATTATTAATCGATTACTAAATTAATCGTCAACTATTTTGATAATCGATTTGGTCATTTAGGTAATTATTTTAGGAAAAAAAGTCCAAATTCTCTAATTTCAGCTCCATAAATGTGAATATTTTCTTCTTTCTTTGCTTCTCTATGGCACTCCTAAAAATCTTTGGTTTGCAAACCAGACATTTGATGATGTCATCATGGAATCCAAAAAAACGTTGACATTTTTCACCATTTTCTGAAATTTTATGGACCAAACAACTACTCAATTAATCAAGAGAAAAATCAAAAGATTAATCGATTATGAAAATAATCATTAGTTACAGCCCTATCCACCACCTCCGTCAGCATCTTCAAGTCGTCTGATCTCCAAACGCTTCATAAAACCAGTTTATTGCTCTACATTCTACTGTATTGTGTTTTTACACAATATCTGTTATTTATATGAACATTTTCCTAATTCTAAAACGTGTAAAAAAAAAAAAAAGTGGTGTTATTTTAGGGGTCAGAATGCATTAATTGCATTTCAATTCATTTCAATGGGGAAAATTAATTTGTCATACGAGTAACTTTAAGTACAGAACAAATTAATCTCGTAAGTCGAGGCCCCACTGTATCATGTCGCTTGGTCCAATCTTAAGTCTACAAACTTCAGGATGTGTCTTTAAATCGTCTTCCCATCAGATGTCAGAGCCACCCCAAGAAGCTCCTTTCGGCGCACGTCAGGCTACGATCATTAGCTTCGAGCTGGTACAAGTCTTTGTAAACATTGGGGAGATTTAACAGAAACAGAGTTACATATTTCTTGGGTCTTAGACTGTGTTGCTGGATCTCATCCTCACCTCTTTTATCTTTAATGGAAGAGAATATTGGAGGTCACAGTTTAATGATGCGAACAGCACCACATCGTCTGCAAAGCAACGGAGCGACATCTAACAATCAGCACAAAACTTTCCCCGTTTTTCTCCTCACATACGAGCGTGAATAAGACCAGCTTCTGCTTCAGTTGACTCGCTACAGAAATAAAAAAAAACAAAACACCAAACTGTTTTGTTTTCCACAAAATCTCTTGGTTTGTTTGAACTTATCAGACAGTTGCAAGGAAGCCTGGGCTTCCTCTATCAGGGAGATAAAGACTCTGAAAGGAGCAAGCAGGGAAGAAAAAAAAACAAGAAAACCAGCAGATAACGGTGAAGCTGGAGAAGAAGTGCATCCTCGGACCGCTGAAGAGTAAAAAGAAAGGGTTTGTTATCAGAAAAGCTGAGAGTGGAAGTGATGGCAGCGGTAGAGATGGAGGGGAAAACGGCAGCAGATGGTGGGGAAGAAGACGGGGAAGGAGGGGAGCGGGGGTTGACACACTTAAGACAAGTCTGATTCAGACTGGCAGGGTTACAGAAAATGAAATCTGTTTTGCTGATATTATTCTTATATTAAGACTTTCCTTGAAAAGTTAACCCAGAATAGAATTTCGGGTTTTAAGGAATCACTTCAAGCGCTGTCCTTATTGTCTCCGTTTTCGCCTCTTATCTCAAAAACTGGAAAAACTTCAATGAAGTGTGTTTGGGAGATAGGCGCTGGGCCAGAGAGGAGCGATTAATTTCTGGTGGAGTTCCAGGAGTGTTTTGGAAAGTGGAGCGTTCCTGAATGTTTAGTCCCTCATTAACGGCTGCTCTTTGCATGGTTTAACACAAATCTTCGTGTCACTAAAACAGCTCATTCAGTCATTTTCAGCCTTGGCAGGGATGTGCACACAGAGTCTTTTTAACTGTTAAGATGTTTTTTTTTACATTTCTTATAATCTGTGAGCTCATGAAAAACCATCGTTAGTAAGAAAAGTTTGTGAAGTGTTGATCAGACGTGCTTTGAATCGTGTCCTTTTCTCGCGCTTATCCGTTATTCCAGTTTGACTTTTGATGACTAAATCAGTGCCGTCTCTTTATTTCTCTTTGTCGTTGCTGGAGTCATGCAGCGGCTGTTTGAAGATGTAGTGGTTTTAACAGATAAAAACATAACACGGTCAGCGGGGCTGTCGGCACGGCAGCTCGCAGAGGAGGCGTTGGATTCAGATCCAACGAAATAATCAAGCCAGGAACACCTTTGTTCAAATGAGTCTGGAGGCTTTTAAAAAAGAGACAAAACATTTATTACAGTTAAAGAAAAGTGTTCCATCTTTCCAAAACTTTATATATACATCAGAGGAGAACTGGACCAATGAGCGCCATTGTAAAATGTCATATACAAATTATGGCACAGTCATAGAATTGCAATATAAACAAGTGATGTCTGTTTTACCTTTGGAGAGATTATCAAATATTCTGAGAGGTACACAAGAGACGTTCACATGGGACTGGACTTGGGGTATCAAACATATCTGTTGTGTCTGTTTTGTTGTTGTTAGAGCATTGTGTGTTTCCTTTGCAGTGGGTTTCGCGTTGTACTTCCTTTATTGAAAAATAAAAATGATTGAAAAAGAGGAGAAAGGGGCATTAGCTACAGGTGAGGTTTCGTTGTGGTATGAACAAGCTTGTAAACAATGGCCGCCCAAGAGGAGATTAGCTTGGATGCAGCTGTAGCAGCAAGTTTATCAAAACTGGATGATATTTCTGTATTAAAACAAGAGCAGAAGCCTATGAATTTAAACATGCCCACTATGTCACATGCTTTGTTGCTGTGCTGAGATTGGCCGGTATTGACTGTCACAGACAGAACTTGTGTCCCATCTTTTTTAGAGTCTTTTTGAAAAGTTTCTGCCCTTCCCTCACCCATCTTTTATGTCAGGGTAGTAAAAGGCTTTGGCACTTTTCGCTGATTGTATCATTCTAAAACACAGATTTGTAAATTAGCAAAGTGAAGTGTAAAAAATGTTGACGAATATATTTTCAGTAAAGGTTTTAGAGGTCTAAGCGACAAAAAACGACCCTTTAATGGACTTAACTTTGGTTCAATGTTGCTAACTTAGCAACTCAGTGACTTTTCAGACCCATCAAGCGACTCTTTGACAAAGAAGTGACTAGTGACAAATCTAGATCTAGGATCTTGATCTTACTCCCTTACTCTCACTGTCACATTTAAAGCCTGGATAAAGGAGGAGAGTTGATATTTTGACATTTAAAAAAATGGACAGAAGAAAGTTCATTTGTAGTTCCAAACATTTTTACAGTCATTTTTACTCACTTTTTGAAAATGGCCAATTAAGCAAATTGGGCGATGACTGAAGTCTTGAGGGGTTGGCAAAAATGATTTGATTGGGTCCATCCAGCTCTACGAATTATGCTGGAGCCATTACAGCCTGTTAGATTGAGCAGTCTACTGGAGTAACCTCCAATCTTGTTGCACCTCCAAGGTCATGCAAACCAAAAATATAATAGATCATGTTTTAAAACGCCTAAGAAACTAACAATAACAGTAGACACCAACAAAGGTTTGAGAGCTTATACTAAAACTACAAAATTCAGCCTTATAGCAAGACAGCACATGTCCTCTGGGTACAAATAATGGGTGCACCAAATATCATGCCAATCCATCAAGAAAGAGTTGGGATATTTCAGCTGGAATAAAATGGTAGACCAACGGATATGCCTGCAATCCTTTGACCTTGAGTTATAAATGTGAAGTAAAGAGTTTAAAGAATCGAACTCTTGGAACAGACAAACTGGGCTCAGTGATCTTCCCATGCATGCATTTCAGCCGCTGCAAAGTCTGAGCATATGGGAAATCTCTGAAACCGTAACATAAATTAGGTGCATTTTTCCCAAAGAATCAGATTTAAAATTCAAACCATCTCTCCAAAATCAAGCCTAAAAACTGAACTTTGAAAAAGCGTGATATTCTGACTGAGCTGCCACTGAGAGAGGAGCGAGGACAGAATCAGAAAGCAGCTCGCTGTAGAGTTTGCTCCTGTATGAGGATTATGTAAGAGTCCATATTGAAGATAGCAGTCAGATAACAAAGTGCAGTAATGATACGATTTATATGAAATCCTCAGCAGGAAGTTAATATCCAGCTGTTATCACCCGCCAAGTTATAGAGGAGAAATGAAGGAGAAACTTTATATTAAAAGACCCCGCAGCGCTTTGTGTCCATCTCACTTCATATTCCAAGTGAAATCTGCTCAATAATGCAACTCTGACTCCAGCTTATTAAAGAGATGCTTCTCTCTGCCTCCTACTTTGGTCACCGTGGCAACTCGCTAAAAAAAAACCCGGTTTGGATGTGATGCAATGAACTCAGGGCTCATTGCAAGACGGCATTATTTCAAGAACACAATAAAAAATGTAGAGTTTAAAGAATGCGGTGTCTGAGTCAGTCCATAATCATGAAACATGAATTTTTAATCACAGTTATAGTCGCAGTCTGTTGTTGGTGTTTATCTCATGTTTGAATAGAAATTCAAGTTTTCCTCCAACAGTGTTACCAGGTCTGCTTTTACAGCCAGATATCTGAATGTTTCTCTACGTCGTGGATGAAAAGGTTGGACTGATTGAGATCAGAGTTGAAAAAAAAAGTGCTGAACTAGCTCGCAGCAGCTATCTTAGTGTTTTGAGCCGGATCTTTGATATCGAGGTTGGGCTCGAGAGGATTGACGGGTTTCCAACTCCAACGATAAATCATCAGTTTATCCATTTTACGCTCAATGTGAAAAAAGTTTTTCCATTAGTTTGCTAATTTGAAAGTTAGCAGACAAGCTAATTTTTATGCATTGGGGTGTTTTACATGTTGGAATGGTTTTGGTCTTTTTTAGCCTTTTATGACCCACCATACCAAATCTACCATACCTACCATAACTTAGTGGTTTGGGTCGTGCTCCATATGGCGAAAGTCCTTGAGCGGGCAGCCCAGGTTAAAGTCCGGCCTGTGGTGACTTTCCCACATCACTCCCCACTCTCAACCTTTTTCCTCCTCTATCCACTGTCCTGTCCTCTCTCATTAAAGGCATAAAAGACTATGGGCGACTGTGGATCAGTGGTAAAGTTGTCGTCTCTTAATCGGAAGGTCGAGGGTTCGATTCCTAGCTCCTGCAGTCACATGTCGAAGTGTCCTTGAAAGACACTGAACCCCAAATTGCTCCCACTGTTGTTCAGTGGTGTGTGAATGGGTATGAATGAGTTACATAAAAAAACTGATGGTTTCTAGCTTCCTCCTCCCATCAGTGTGTGAATGTGGTGTGATTGGGTGAATGAGATTAGCAGTGTAAAGCGCTTTGAGTGGTCACAAAGACTAGAAAAGCGCTATATAAGTACTGGTCCATTTACCATTTAAAAAGCCCCAAAAAATCACTTAAAAAAAAAACAAAAAACTTTTGGTATACATCAATACAACACAATACAACCCTTATATCCCAAACTCTAATAAACGGTACAGTCTTATATTCAGAGTAATTAAATAAATTGCTAAAAAGTGCAATGAACTAATAAAAAATGAAAGTTTGACACATACTTTTGTAAGTATAGAAATTTCCTTCAAAAATGACAAAAAAAAAAAAAGATGATGTGTATTCAGTGTAGGAAGCGATTTGAACAACTGCAATCTGGATGGTAATGTTTTTGGTCTTAACGCTCTATAATGGATTTCTGTAAACACATCAGAGGAAGGAAATGGCCCTGATGAAAGTATAACTCCTCAGGTTTTAAAATCAAAAAGAATGATCCATCTATCTTATCTGGTTTAAAATCTACCGCCAATCAAAAACTTAATATGGGAAGTATAGCGCTGGCACCACACTACACTGGGCTCTAAAGGGTTAAGTCATATTTTTTGGGCTTTTCCACCATTATTTGGAGAGGTCTGGACAGAATGACATGTGAACAAAGAGCCTCAAACTGGAAGCGAGCCCATCTGCGCCCGCATTGATTGTTTTGAATCTGAAGAACAGATGAACAGGCTAAAACTCCTGATTAACAATCGAGTCAAGTGTGAATGAAGTGTTTTTATTTACCTCTCATGTTCAAAAATATGAAAATAATCTGTAGTTTGTTCAGTTTTAAGTCACCTGTGTGAAAAGAATGTGATGGGCCTCAGTCATGAAGGCTCAACGCTTGTGGATCAATACTGACATTCAAAAGATGAGACGTCTAATACCATGATCCCTCTTTTTCATACCTGTTGGATTAAAGCGTTCATCCTGCAGCTCGTTGTTTGGCTTTAAGTGTTTTTTTCGGTTTCCTTACTGAGGCTGCGAAAGTCACTTTACACGACATGCTCACGGTTGGGTACTCGAGCTTAAAAACATGGTGGATATTTCACAGCCGTGGGGAAGAAGACCAAAAACAAAGCTCAGGGAGGATGAAAAGTGGACGTGGAGTCTTGGAGCAAACAGAGAGGAACTCCTGGTGAATAATAATGCAGCTCTTAAACGTCCAGATGTGTAAATAAGCAACTGTTTGCAGGAAATTTAAACTTCAAATCCAATTATTTAAGGTATAAATATTAAAATCACCTCCGGCTAGACTCTGAGAGACGGACAAAAGAGGCAGAGTTAATTATGAGTACATCTTTAAGAGTTGAGTTAACTCAAAGGACGATCGATGGATTTCTCCCGTACAGAAACTTAACACGTCTCTGGTTCTGAACCCACAGGGCTTTGTGCAGCTGTTGCCTGTCAGTCAAATGTCCTTCTGCACATTGATGTTCAGCCTTTCTGTCTCTGCTTGAGGTGTTTCCACCCACAGGACCACCACGCCGACTGTTTTTGTTCATTGCATCTTCCTCTGAATAACCTTTCAGACTGTGCAGTGGCAAAAAAAAATCCCACGTCGCTTCATATTTTATTCATTATATCTGATGCTTGTTTTTCTGTCCGCCTCTCTCAGGGGTCTGCAGCTCCTACACGCCGGTCACTGTGCTGCGTCTCTCCCCTCACGGTCACTTCTCACCTTTCTGTCTCCGGTTCGGCTTTTCATGTTGGGGCCTCTCCTCCACAGGTTCCTCCTGGAGCAGAGGTCTTCAAAGCTAAACCTGCACTGACCCTCTCCTCCTCTGCTCCCCATCGCTCCCTGCTCGTCTTCTTCTCACCTTTTTCGCTTTCCAACAAATGAAAGGTGCTTTCCTGGCCTCCCTCTTTCTCTTCTCTTCTCTCGCCTTCTGAACATTTGTAAAACATCTTGCAGGCATCTCCCAGAAAGTCTCTGTGCATCTATTTTTAAACAAAGGAAATACACAAGTTGATTGAAGGGCCTATTTTCCTTCTGTTTCCCGATGAAATGTCACGAGAGAAGGATGGAGCCTCACAAACAGCAGGGTAGAAGAGAGTCATCAAAAGGTCGAAGGCAAAACTGCATGACCCATTAATCAGGAGGAGAATCAGCCGATTCATCACGTTTGTTTTTCTGTAGCGCGTCAGGCTTTCATGATTCCAAAGGTTTTCGTGCAACGATGAGTCCAAAAACTGACGGATGAAGGAAAGCAGAAAATATTCATGTTTTGAAGCTGGTACCAGAAGATACAAGCAAGAAGTGACTCACTTCTTACTCACACGTTGCCCCGAGGCAAACACCAATCTTTGAACCAAATTTCCCAGCAATCCATCCGATAGTAGGTGAGACGTTCCCCGGAGCGATGCAGCTGGAGTGGCTGAGGATGGTCTATTAAAAAACCAAGATGGGAGTATAGATAACATTTGGTTAACCCACTGCACCTAAATGTGAGAGTTATAACTCAGCACAAAAACATAATATTTTTATTCTGCTTTATTTTAGCTTAATTTTCTAAGGAGCCAAATATCTCCCATATTTACCCAGAAAAAGTTCAGGAATTTGCTTGAAATTTTATGACAAAGAGTCAGTTGGCTCCACAAAAAGAGTTAATTTTTCCCCTTTTTTGAAAAAAACAAACAAACAAGTGAAACAAAAACATATCTTTCCAATTTAAGTGTTTTTTCCGTCCATGATTTTTATTATCTGGTTGCTCGGGACTTTGGTGAGCTTTTCCAGTTTTGGATTGGTCTGGCTTGGATTTGACAAAATGGACCGGATCCAATTGAATTGAACCGGAATCACGGGATATGTCATGGGATATATCTATCCCATATATGTGTGAAAATTGGCAGTGCAATGATTGAATCCAGGGCTGTGCTGAGGTTTTGTTTCAGAGCCTCTAAAATGTAAATTTACTCACTGAATTAAAACAGATTAAAGATGGAATTCAACTTTCTTTCTTTAAAATGTAGAGAAAACAAAAAAAAACCTTTTTGTCTGTAAGCAGGTCCAAAACAGAGAGAAAAACACATAAACTGATGTAAAAGCGCTCTGATTCCAGCTGTCAGGTAAATGTTATCTCTTTCTCTTAAACTGCACATACCAAACAGCATGTCTGCTGAGAGAGAGCTGCCTTGATCTTATTAACAACAGACAAATATCAGATCCTCAGCAGCAAAACAAAACACTGAAAAGAGAAGCCCGCAGAGTCGGTGCTGGAGAAAGAAAGAAAGAGAGTACAAACGAATGAAAGCAGAGGCCACCCAGGAAAGGAAGGAGTGTGTGTGGTCAAAGATGAATCCGTCTGTAGAACAGAGACTAAGTAATAAAGTAGACAGTAACATGGACAACGAGGTTTAAATAAGGAAACAGATGTGACAGGATGAAACATATGGTGGAAAGCTGGGACTCTAACTGAGGCCAAAAATCACATCCACTACATTTATTAAAACACGGGGGAATTGGAGCAAAACAGAGCCAGAGAAATGAAAAATATGTTGGAGAGCGGGATTTATTTTGTAGCCTAACAAATCTGTCAAATTATCCGAGAGCTACTCCGGTCTCTTAATATCTGCAAGTGGAAAAAGATTCAGCTTAAATAACCTGCGTTTGGATATCTTTCTAAGTAAAGGTGGCGCAAAGATGAGAGCAGTTTAAGCTCAGCCAGAGATAACTAAAACATCAATAGGTAGACACGTGTATACAACACGGCATCATCAGCGTATACGCTTATATTAAAGAAAATCTCTGCTTCTGAGACACTTTATGAGATTTTTATCATTTTTTTTCAGTACAGTAATGATGCAAAATGATAAATGATAACTGTTAGACACTGATAACCCTTTTGGAGTGTTATGACATTGTATCCCAGGATGGGAATTTCCATTTTTTCCCACTTTGACTTGCTCGGTTGTTGATTTCTTAACTTGATATTTGCTGAAAACCAAAAAAATTCAAGTTTAAATTCCAAATTATTTCAAAATGATTAGAGGAATTTTCGAGGTGAAATTAGAAATAGTGTCTGTTTTCAGTTCAGACATCTATTAATAAAAATTCATGCGTTAACAGATATTGAGTAATCTTAAAGTTACGAAACAAGAGTTAAATAATAATGAAAATAATTCTACGTTCACAGGAAACGACCTCCTCAAACAACTTAATTTTTGTGCTTTTCCAAAAGTGGGGGTCGGGACCCCCTGGGGTGTCACAACACACTTGAATTTGGGTTTTGACATACCTTCAAAAATCAAACAGTATTTACATTTAGATATTTCATTGATGACAGTAAAATTACAAGCTAAAATAGTTTATGGAGGCAGATTAACATCAGAAATGCAGCGATATGTTCACACAGGTCGTCTGATTTTCTACATTTACCTAATTTCAGTAGCTTCGATCTGTTTTTGTTCTTTTGTGTCTGTTTTTGGGTTGTTCTATCGTTGCTGTTTTGGGGATATGAGCTAAAAAAACGTTGAGGAAGCTCTGAACTCATCCGTCTTTTGTACCCTGAACTGAAGTACATTTTGGTTTCTTCCCCACAGTGATTTATTTTGCAGCTGTTCGCCTCCTAAAGTTTGTTTTTTTGTTCAGTCTGAACACATCTTTGCAAAGATCAGTAAACAGCAGATAAACACGCTGCTTCTTGTCCAGAAAACGCACGCTAGCGTTATCGACGCCTCATCGTCACCGCTTCTCCTCAAACTCACAAACGGCTGCTCGCGCTGCGCATCAGATTTGGCTCAGAGTGGTCATTCCTTAACAGTACAGTGTGTGTGTGTGTGTGTGTGTGTGTGTGTGTGTGTGACGCCGATTCATTTCCATGGTTCCTGTTCAAGCCTCTGTGCTTCCTCCAACGTACTATTCCAACGTTATCTAAACACACACACACTCACACACACACACACACTGGATATAATCACCCCAGCCAAGCATAACAGGACAGTGCAGAGGCATGACCTAGTCATAACATCCCTACTGTACATGCTGTGCTGTTTGCCCTGTATGTGTGTGTGTGTGAATGTGTGTATGTGAGAAATAACCTTATCTCCTCTCTAAAACACACACACATACACACTCTCACACACCCCTTTCCTCTTCTTCTGCTGAACCTAATTCTCTGTCTACCATCCTCACCTTGGTGTCTTATCTGCCCCCCTTATATTCCCCATTACACACACACACACTCACACATATGCACTTGCAGAAACACACACACACAGGCACACACTCCCCTCTCGTTCCCACAGTGTGCAGTGTGTGTAATCAGCGCTTCATATTGTAAGAAGAGATTAGCGCTGCTCAGCTAAAAATCACAATCTGCTCTGTCAGATAGCTCGGCTAGCAGAGGCTGGACGACACACTTACACACCCTACACACACACACACACACACCCCTTACACACACTGACAGCTATAATATAGAAAAGTGCTACCTGCAGTACCTGTGACGATGAACCTCTCCATAATTGGTGTCTTCTCTGGTATTATCAGACTGTACAGCAGCTCTTTTATAATAACGGGGACGGTCTAATAACTGCACAGAGGAGACATAATGATACTCTGCTGTGTAACCTCCCTATGTGTGAGTGTGTGAGTGTGTGTGTGTGCTGCTCAGACAATCTCACAGTGAACTGAATCACACTACAGAGGTCTTTTAACCTTTTTTTCACGTGTCAAGTGCAGCGTTTACCTCACAGGAGTGGATACACTCACCTGAATGTGACGCAAAGTGCAGAATAACGTGTTGGTTTGTCTCCTGCTTTTAGATCCACTTGATGCGTCATTATTTGCATAAATGTATCATGTTGCTCGTTGCTGAAGCGCCTCCTGTGTAATTTTCAGATATTAGCCTCAGTCTGTTTACTCAGCGTGTTTACATGAAGCTAACCAGGAAACAGTTTGCTCTCTGCAGTAAGCCTTTAAATGTCATGTAAACAATCGTCTGGGTTGCTGTAATTGGGGGGGGGGTTGGAGTCTACCTGATGTAGTCTGACTACATTATTCTTATAACATAATGCTATTGCACTACTTCATAGGGATGAACACACACCTTATAAGACATTTAAAAATCATGCATATAGATTATGCATGTCAGTGAGATTAAAAAGAAAAAATCCTTTTTATTTACAGCAGAGGGCGCTGTCTGTAATGTGTTCTCATATCCTTTTATATTCCATCATCTTGTGTTTTTTGTCATATTTTCTTCTATGGAATCATAACGTATGCTTTCTCTTTGTTTTATATATCACATCACATTTTATCTTATTGGTAAAAATCCTAGTAAACTTCTGACATTTGGCTCATATTGTATTGTATCCTGTCCTTGTATTGTCTGGCTCTTATCCAAGTGTATCAAATCCTTTCTTATCACGTCAAATCATATCCTGTTTGGAAACAGTCATATTGTATCGTATCATATCACATCATAACACATCTTATGATATTGTGTATCATTTTGTGTTATGTGTCCTATTATAACATATCATTTCATATCACAGTGTGTCATTCTATATCATACATCATATCACTGCATATCGTATCATGTCATGTCAAGTCTTGTCATATATAACGTATCGTTTCATATCATGTAATATCATATCATATCATATCATGTCATTTCATGTCATATAAGGTCATATCAGGTCATATCATATCATATCGTATCGTATCGTATCGTATCATATCTGTCATATCATATCATATCATATCATATCATGTCATGTCATATATGTCATATCATATCATATCATGTCATATCATGTCATATAAGGTCATATCAGGCCATATCATATCATATCATATCATATCATATCATATCATATCATATCATATATCATATCGTATCATATCGTATCGTATCGTATCGTATCGTATCATATCTGTCATATCAAATCATATCATATCATGTCATATCATGTCATATCATGTCATATCATGTCATATCATATCATATATATTGTAACGTATCATATCTGTCATATCAGATCATATCATATCATGTCATATATGTCATATCATATCATATCATATCATGTCATATCATGTCATATCAGGTCATATAAGGTCATATCATATCATATCATATCATATATTGTATCGTATCATATCTGTCATATCAGATCATATCATATCATGTCATATATGTCATATCAGGTCATATCATATCATGTCATATATGTCATATCAGGTCATATCAGGTCATATCATATATCATATCGCATCGTATCGCAACGACTCGTAATCATACCATAAATATTGTATCATATCATTTAGTGTCTCAGACAGGTGAGTGTGTTGTGTCTGTTTGATGGACAGTTAAGCTCTGGTCTTAACTCTGCACCAGTTTCTAGTTTGTAGACACCAGTAACCAATGGGTGACGACGTAGAGAGTACGTCCTCTTTATACAGTTTAGAGTCATATCACTCAGAGAACACAGTAATAATATATTTATATATATATATATACGGCTTTTTGACTTACAGAAACTGTCGTCGTAGAGATAAGTTCACACATTCGGCTGCCAGGAGGAAAGTTTTGAGGACAGAACATGGCGTTACATTTTTCTCAATCAGGAACAGAGGGAGCCGTTCCAGGGAAAAGCTGATTGATATGGTTTCCTGCATAAAATAGTTCATACATAATAATTTTCAAAGCGAGTGAGTAAAATATTTCTGAAGGGCATGAGCAGATAACCAGAGGCCGAGACTGTTTCACCAATTAGGAGTGAGGACAAACACGTCTGTGATTCTGCTCCTGGATCAGCAAACAAAGTTTAAACACGCTGAAATGACGGCTTTTGTTTCAGCGCGTCGCCTCTGGACAATGAATGCTCTCACTGTTCTGCATCGGTGTAATTCTTTCCCTTCTAGCTGTTTATAAAGTACACACATTCACTGCTCACACACACACACACACACACAAATATCCTCAGGGCTGAAAGAAAGAGAGAGAGAGAGAGAAAAGCTGTAAACTAAAGGTCTCTCTATCGCTCTTCAGCAGCTGCCTGTCACTGGCTGATACCAATACAACTACTACTACTGCTGCTTTACACACTGTTACTCACACACACACACACACACACACTGCTGCACAACCTCAAGGCTGCTCTAGCATTTTGTTTTCTTGTTTTCTGGCTGAAAGGCTGACGGATGTGTGGTTCGAAATTAAAACACACACGTTTCTGCTGTTTTAGAGGCAAATATGGACGACACACACTTTGTTTCAAGGCTGAGCAAAATTGCTTTACACCACACACACACACACACACACACACACAGAGCGTGGCAGAGTACCATTTAGCTCCTAATAGCTTCTAAATTCTCGCTGCATATTAATAATGTGGATTTCCCTGCTAACATCCTCATATAATGAACTGGGTCAGACTCACTCATTGTGTGTGTTTGTGTGTGTGTGTGTATATATGTGTGTGTGTGTGGGTGCATGCTTCAGCTGGATGTACAGGTGTGTGAATGTGTGTGTGTGTGTAACTTTTAATACCCGGTAATCCTCTCAATTTCCTCGGCTCTAAACCTGGGTCATATCTTTTCTCTGCCACTCTTTGTGTGTGTGAGGGTGTGTGTGTGTGTGTGTGTGTGACTGTGTGTGCCTTCCTACCTGCAGCTCCTGCTGTTCAGCCTGCTCCCCATTGACCCTGATAGTTTTAACAAACAACACACTCGCCCTGTTTTTGTAGATATCGCAGCCTTGCCGCCTTCCCCACAAATCCACGCACAAATTTTTGCGTGTGCATGCTTCAGTGAGTGTGTGTGTGTGTGTGTTTATGTTTGCGTGTGTGCTATCATAGCTTGATTTATTTCTCTTGCAGAGAAGAAAAAATGCTATCGAAGTCTGCAAAAGCTCAACTCTGTAAATCAGTTTTGCTTTAAAGCTGCAGGAAGTTCATTTTGAAGCGATAAGAGCGAACGGTGGATTTACCTGCGTGAGGAGCCTACATGTTCCAGAATGCATCACTCTACTCATGTTCTCCTCTGCATTCGTGTTTTTGACAATATTTTTTCCTTGTTATATTTTTTTCCCAGCTTGCAAATCAAAGCGTAGGTGGGGACTGGAAACAGGACCTTTAATATCCAGTGGTTCCTGTGGTCAGAGTCCAGTGACAGTATTCGTGCTGGAAGAAGGTCAGGTTTCGCAGCTGTGTCCTGGTTTTTGTGGAGGAACAACTGCAGACGTCATTCCAAACAAATTCATAAAAAAAACACACATCTTCACATTTAACTTCATGTTTTCAAAGTCTTTTAAAAGTTTTCACGGAGCTTTAACAGAGTTTTAAAGTTGATTCAGTACCTGTAGAAATCCTGGAACTCCGCTTCCTGTTTCATGACCACAGCCATAGCCGTCAGTTAAGGGGGGGATGAGGGGGATGTGCCCTTCCACTTTTTGTCAGAAGTCATTTTTGTCCCCAAACAGAAATCCTTCATGTGCAAGCATTGTAACCCTGGTTATTTTCAGTTGTATCTGCTTTAAACTTCTTCAAACAACATCTCCGACTTCAAACAAGTTGTTTTTTTTCCTTTAGCTTTGGTGTTTTTTGATAACGTTAAATTTAAATATAAACCTTTTAAAACATGTTGCAGGAAGAAATGACTCAGTATTGATCATTTATAACTGTTTGTGTCTGAGAGTGTTTTCACACCTGAAAGTCTGGACCAAAGTCTGTGTTTTTGTTCCATTGTTTACATTTGGTTCGGTCTGTTATGGTTTCACTCTGTCATTTTTGCAAACAGAACTTACAACACTAACCTATGTGATACCATCATCGACTGCGTACTTTGCGTGTCTCCGTAGTTTACATTGATTGGTCATTTGGCCGTCTGACGTCAACATGTTGAGCAGGAATTTAATTTTGTCAACAATGAATAAAATCGTCATCATATTATTGATGTTTTTATACCACCAACAGCAACAACTCGAAGAATTGTACGAAATGCTGATCCGAGGTCGTCTTATGAGGTTAGATGACAACTTTATTGTCGTCGACAAGAAAGAAGGAGAAAGTGTGTAATCCTGTGATTGGTACAAAGGTCCGAACCTTTCAAAATGATGCTTTCACACTGGGCATGAACCAGACCGTGGTCCCGTTTGGTCCAGACCAAGACCACCGCTTTTGGTCGGACCATAGTCCGACTGTTTGGGGGAGGTTTCACACCGATCATTTTGGATCGGATCAAACAGAAACGTCTGAAAGTCCGTACCAAACGACGTTGGTGTGAAAGCGACTTAAAGCAGACAAAGCCGAGTTCTGTCGTAGATCTTTCCTCCACTCCCCTCGTTCACCGTCTCGCTCCAGCTGATCTCTCCGTTAAAGAGAAGAACGCCTCAACAATTACTTTAAAAAAAACACATCTAATGTTATTTACTCCCATCTGGGTATCAAAAACATGACTTATAGATCAGAAAGTGGATGATTTCTCTGAGAGAGGTCATAAAAGATGAGTCTTTGGTTCAAAAGTAGGACTTCGCTAGTGGCGTATCCCAGAATGCACCTCTCAGCACTTAAATAAAGAGACTTAGCAACAGTGTGATCTCTCTCTTTTACTGACTCTTCATTTTCTTCTTCTTTTATCCCTCACTGGCTCATAAATACGCATCAGTATGCACACTGATCTTCATCACTTTGTTGGTGCCTCTTCACACTTTCTGTACATACACTTTGTTCCTCACACACACACACACACAGACTGTGAAGGAGGTGTGTGTGTGTGTGGGTCTCAGGGTTGACTCTGTGGTTTATTATGTACACTGTAAGATGAAACACTCGAGGGTTCACTTTTTTTTTGTTAGCGTAGCGTCTCTGTGCTGTTTCTCCTTCATCTCATCTTGAGCTCAGACTCCAGAGCTGCGAGTTAAATTAATCATCTGTTGACTGGCTTGAATAAATCACAACATGATGAATGACCGGTTTTTATTTTCAGACAACGAAAAAACTGAAAGTCTGAAGCTTTGCATGTTTGGAAGGATTAACCGAGTCCTTAAATTTCTCTGATGGTCCCAAACCGTTGAGAGACTTTGACGAGGCATCAAAAAGAAACAGTTCTCTGCTTTTTTTGAACTATTTTTGGAGGTAAATCCCCAAACTAGTGAGAAAAGAGGCTTATGAGACAACAACAGAGCAAGATATTTCTTTGTGAGAGCTGGAGGAGACCAAAACAGAGCTACAAGAGAGCTAGGATGTGACTTAGCTCATAAATAATGATGGTTTCAGACAAAAAAGGCAGACTTCATGACCTTTACAGCAGCGGGTCACCAGGGGGAGCTCTTTATTTATGGCCTCACTTAAGCTAGCTGATGCGCCGTCCATTGTTTTAACAGATTTTCAAATAGATATCACCAGGATGAGCAAACACAGTTCAGTTTGTGCTCACCTCGTACTCTGGGTGTATTTCCCAGCAGGCTGTGTGTTGTGTATGTGTGTGTGTGTGTGTTGATAAGGCACTTTGTCTGGATGGGCTGCCGTGCAGCAGAGAAGTAGAACAGCACTGTTCTGGCTCGTTCAGTCGGGTCTGAGCTGGAAAAACCTCGGTGCCAAAAACTCTGCAGCAGAAAGTCGGGAACATTCAGCCAGCTCAGCACCGAGCGAGTGACCGCCAGGAGCATCTGCTCCGCTCCGAGACACGGTTCACGCTCCGTCATTCACGTCCCTGCTGTGTGGTGTTTCTGTTCAGTGTGTTCACACAGTGTCCTCTCCATGGTCACTTCACAATTACAAAAAGCATCAAATAAGAGAAGCTGGGGGCGTCTTTACAAAGTACGTCTGAACACTTTCTGCTCTTAGATTTAAACTCAAGGTGCCAGACTTCATTTCCATTTCATACAGCCTCTGAGCTCCACTCTTTGCTTCGTGTTTCTTCATATTTGACAGTTTGAGGAATGAAATTTTGAAGTGTGGAAAACAAACTGAAGGATAAAGTGTCATTTAGTAGATTTAGGTAGATTTTTCTGCTTCATAATCTGAATAATCTTTTTATTCTCCTGGATTAGGTAGAAAATCAGTGGTTCTTGTCAGCTGTATTAGCAGTTTATGGTCTCCTCTCATATCGTGGAGTAACTTTTATATTCTTCTGCAGGTATTCATGCCCCATATTTTCTTTGTTGACCCTGTGATCTGATTTTTTTCTAATGTGTTGTGTTGCGGTCTATTTGCAGTGCGTTTTTCCGATGTGTTGTGTTGCGGTCTATTTGCAGTGCGTTTTTCTAATTTGTTGTGTTGCGGTCTATTTGCAGCACGTTTTTCTAATGTGTTGTGTTGTAATCTTTGCAGCGCATTTTTTTAATGTGTTGTGTTGCGGTCTATTTGCAGCGCGTTTTTCTGATGTGTTGTGTTGCGGTCTATTTGCAGCGCATTTTTCTGATGTGTTGTGTTGCGGTCTATTTGCAGCACGTTTTTCCGATGTGTTGTGTTGCGGTCTATTTGCAGCACGTTTTTCTAATGTGTTGTGTTGTAATCTTTGCAGCGCATATTTTGAATGTGTTGTGTTGCGGTCTATTTGCAGCGCGTTTTTCTGATGTGTTGTGTTGCAGTCTATTTGCAGTGCGTTTTTCTGATGTGTTGTGTTGCGGTCTATTTGCAGCACGTTTTTCCGATGTGTTGTGTTGCGGTCTATTTGCAGCACGTTTTTCTAATGTGTTGTGTTGTAATCTTTGCAGCGCATATTTTGAATGTGTTGTGTTGCGGTCTAATTGCAGTGCATTTTTCTAATGTGTTATGTTGCGGTCTATTTGCAGCGCGTTTTTCTGAAGTGTTGTGTTGCGGTCTATTTGCAGCGCGTTTTTCTGATGTGTTGTGTTGCGGTCTATTTGCAGCGCTTTTTTCTAATGTGTTGTGTTGCGGTCTATTTGCAGCGCGTTTCTCTAATGTGTTGTGTTGCGGTCTATTTGCAGTGCATTTTTCTGATGTGTTGTGTTGCAGTCTATTTGCAGTGCGTTTTTCTAATTTGTTGTGTTGCGGTCTATTTGCAGCGCTTATTTTCCTAATGTGTTGTGTTGCAATCTATTCGCAGAACGTTTCTCTAATGTGTTATGTTGCGGTCTATTTGCAGCACGTTTTTCTAATGTGTTGTGTTGTGGTCTTTGCAGCGCATTTTTCTGATGTGTTGTGGTACAGTCTATTCGCAGAACGTTTCTGTAATGTGTTATGTTGCCGTCTATTTGCAGCGCATTTTTCCGATGTGTTGTGTTGCGGTCTATTTGCAGTGCGTTTTTCCGATGTGTTGTGTTGCGGTCTATTTGCAGTGCGTTTTTCTAATTTGTTGTGTTGCGGTCTATTTGCAGCACGTTTTTCTAATGTGTTGTGTTGTAATCTTTGCAGCGCATTTTTTGAATGTGTTGTGTTGCGGTCTATTTGCAGCGCGTTTTTCTGATGTGTTGTGTTGCGGTCTATTTGCAGCGCATTTTTCTGATGTGTTGTGTTGCGGTCTATTTGCAGCACGTTTTTCCGATGTGTTGTGTTGCGGTCTATTTGCAGCACGTTTTTCTAATGTGTTGTGTTGTAATCTTTGCAGCGCATATTTTGAATGTGTTGTGTTGCGGTCTATTTGCAGCGCGTTTTTCTGATGTGTTGTGTTGCAGTCTATTTGCAGTGCGTTTTTCTGATGTGTTGTGTTGCGGTCTATTTGCAGCACGTTTTTCCGATGTGTTGTGTTGCGGTCTATTTGCAGCACGTTTTTCTAATGTGTTGTGTTGTAATCTTTGCAGCGCATATTTTGAATGTGTTGTGTTGCGGTCTAATTGCAGTGCATTTTTCTAATGTGTTATGTTGCGGTCTATTTGCAGCGCGTTTTTCTGAAGTGTTGTGTTGCGGTCTATTTGCAGCGCGTTTTTCTGATGTGTTGTGTTGCGGTCTATTTGCAGCGCTTTTTTCTAATGTGTTGTGTTGCGGTCTATTTGCAGCGCGTTTCTCTAATGTGTTGTGTTGCGGTCTATTTGCAGTGCATTTTTCTGATGTGTTGTGTTGCAGTCTATTTGCAGTGCGTTTTTCTAATTTGTTGTGTTGCGGTCTATTTGCAGCGCTTATTTTCCTAATGTGTTGTGTTGCAATCTATTCGCAGAACGTTTCTCTAATGTGTTATGTTGCGGTCTATTTGCAGCACGTTTTTCTAATGTGTTGTGTTGTGGTCTTTGCAGCGCATTTTTCTGATGTGTTGTGGTACAGTCTATTCGCAGAACGTTTCTGTAATGTGTTATGTTGCCGTCTATTTGCAGCGCATTTTTCCGATGTGTTGTGTTGCGGTCTATTTGCAGTGCGTTTTTCCGATGTGTTGTGTTGCGGTCTATTTGCAGTGCGTTTTTCTAATTTGTTGTGTTGCGGTCTATTTGCAGCACGTTTTTCTAATGTGTTGTGTTGTAATCTTTGCAGCGCATTTTTTGAATGTGTTGTGTTGCGGTCTATTTGCAGCGCGTTTTTCTGATGTGTTGTGTTGCGGTCTATTTGCAGCGCATTTTTCTGATGTGTTGTGTTGCGGTCTATTTGCAGCACGTTTTTCCGATGTGTTGTGTTGCGGTCTATTTGCAGCACGTTTTTCTAATGTGTTGTGTTGTAATCTTTGCAGCGCATATTTTGAATGTGTTGTGTTGCGGTCTATTTGCAGCGCGTTTTTCTGATGTGTTGTGTTGCAGTCTATTTGCAGTGCGTTTTTCTGATGTGTTGTGTTGCGGTCTATTTGCAGCACGTTTTTCCGATGTGTTGTGTTGCGGTCTATTTGCAGCACGTTTTTCTAATGTGTTGTGTTGTAATCTTTGCAGCGCATATTTTGAATGTGTTGTGTTGCGGTCTAATTGCAGCACTTTTTTCTAATGTGTTATGTTGCGGTCTATTTGCAGCGCGTTTTTCTGAAGTGTTGTGTTGCGGTCTATTTGCAGCGCGTTTTTCTGATGTGTTGTGTTGCGGTCTATTTGCAGCGCTTTTTTCTAATGTGTTGTGTTGCGGTCTATTTGCAGCGCGTTTCTCTAATGTGTTGTGTTGCGGTCTATTTGCAGTGCATTTTTCTGATGTGTTGTGTTGCAGTCTATTTGCAGTGCGTTTTTCTAATTTGTTGTGTTGCGGTCTATTTGCAGCGCTTATTTTCCTAATGTGTTGTGTTGCAATCTATTCGCAGAACGTTTCTCTAATGTGTTATGTTGCGGTCTATTTGCAGCGCGTTTTTCTAATGTGTTGTGTTGTGGTCTTTGCAGCGCATTTTTCTGATGTGTTGTGGTACAGTCTATTCGCAGAACGTTTCTGTAATGTGTTATGTTGCCGTCTATTTGCAGCGCATTTTTCCGATGTGTTGTGTTGCGGTCTATTTGCAGCGCATTTTTCTGATGTGTTGTGTTGTGGTTTATTTGCAGTGCGTTTTTCTAATACGTTGTGTTGCGGTCTATTTGCAGCGCGTCTTTCTAATGTGTTGTGTTGCAGTGCATAGTGTTTTCTAAATGCTGTGCATGTGTTGTCACATTGCTTGTTTTTTGTCTTTTTGCATTTGATTTCTTAAGTTGCAGTGCTGTGAGCCCTCAGGGCCACCGTACCCTCAGGAGGCGAGTGGGGCTCGTCATGAGCTACTCTTCATGACTTGGTGGCTTGACTACCATTTGTAAAATCAGGAGGGTCGAAAACTCGACGTGGAAATCAGATGATACTGCAAGCAGCTACACAGCTGCACAGAAATGTGGACATTGCTGAAAGTACAGGCTGAGGTAGACGAGGAACTCGCATATTTTTTATGTTGCAATCAGCTAATTTTTCAGTGGAGTTTGGAGGGTTTGATAAGAGCACTGACAGCTGTTTCTGGTTTTTAAAAATCCTCTTTCTCTTTCACAGAAAGGCCCGTCTCTGCAGGGATTTTCTCTCTGTGATGTCTTCGTCTGAGAGTGAAAAAAAGAGCCTTCAGTGGAAATACTTTGACTGATACAGTTTTACAACCTGAAGCAAACTAATGGAACAGTTTCAAACTCTCGTACCCTAAAAATAGGCCCCAGGTTAAAAAAAACTCCTGAATCTCCCGAGAAGTGTTGGATCTGTAGTCTACCTATAATCTACTTTTCCTTTGCTTTGAAAAGCGTCTCTAAGAGGTTTTCAGCCTGCCAGTCTACAGCGAGTAACAACTGGGGTCAGATATAATTCATGTCTGCTAGAAAGTGAAAACAACTTTCCAAGGCAGAAAAAAATATTTTAAACATGCCTGAAATTCCTTTTTTTCACACAACTCCTGCTGCAGAATCCTCCATCCTGTCATCATGTGTGTGATCTGGCTTTAAAAAACAGAGCGTTAAAAAAAAAAAGAAGATGTGATCTGAATCTGCAGAGACGACTCAAACAAATGTAAATGTGATGTCTTGTCTGGTAACTCTGCACGACGTCTCCGTCGACTCGTGTAGGTGCTGGATATGGATTATAGCTTAAAATAGAGATGAGCAGTCACCCGGGAAGAATGAGATGTGATCAGCTGTTTGGAGTGGAGCATAAAGGCGGCAGTGTGCCGGGAAAAGCTGCTCTGAAAAGGCTCAGGGTTTGGAAGAAGCTGAAGCAGAGGAAAGCTTCCCCGAGGTGGAATCCGGCTTTGTTACCTTATAAAGGAATATCGGCATGGATGACAACAGAGTTTTTACAGGTGGAGCTAAGACTGTCAGAGCGTAAAACACTGAACGTGTATCAATACGACGCAAAAAATAGTCCCTTTACAAACTCTGCTGGAATGATCACCTGCTGAAGACGAATCGTGCATCTTCATTGGCTGATTTTAATCATGGAGATTTATGTCAAACTGAGGATTAAGTTTTCATTCGTCAGTTAAGCTTTTCTTCTGAAGCTAACTTTATTCAGACTCCTTTAATCTGAAATTTAACCAATCACTGAGTCAAAACCATAATAAAACTTATCATAGCACAAGTAATACAAAGGAACACTGTCTGAACCTGACTTAGAGAGACTCATCCATGCATTTGACTCCAGCAGGTTAGATTACCGTATCAGCCTCCTCACTGGGGTTTCTAAGCGAGCTGTAAGACAGCTGCAGTACATCCAGAATGCTGCTGCGTGAGTCCAGAACCAGAACCAGGAAATACGACCATATTAGTCCTGGTCTCAGGTCTCTGCACTGACTTCCTGTCGCCCAGAGAATAGACTTTAAAACAGCTCTGCTTGTCTACAAGTCTCTTCATGGTGCATCTCTGACATGTTGGAGCCATATGAATCGACTCGGACTCTGAGAACCTCAAGGAGGGGTCTCCTTCTGGAGCCCAGAGTCAGGACTAAACATGGTGAAGCTTCCAGTAGATGTGAGACAGGCCTCAACTCTGACGATGGTCAGAGTTGAGGCTCCTCGTTTTTAAATTAATTGTTTATTTTAATGTTTTATGGAATGATTTTTATGTTGCTGTAAAGCGCTTTGAATTACCGTATTGGCCCGAATATAAGACGGTGTTTTTTGCATTGAAATAAGACTGAAAAAGTGGGGGTCGTCTTACATTCGGGGTCTAGACATTACACCCATTCACAACGCTAGATGGCGCCAGTTATCTTTGAAGCGAATGCTGAACTTAACTCCCCAGGCCAAAGTAAATAAGAGAAGAGATAACAGAAAATGGAGAAACGTAGCGACAATCTGGAGAAAAGTGGGTCGAAGATCGGCCAGGTTAACCAGCAGCTGAGGAGAAGTTATGATGCAAACTTCAAGATGATGGTTTGTTTCAGATGTACTGTAATTATTTTCTGTATAAAAATCAAATTTGGTGTTCAAAAAGTCTTTTTTTCAAACTTGGGGGTCGTCTTATAATCAGGGTCGTCTTATATTCGGGCCAATACGGTACCTTGCGTATGAAATGTGCTCTACAAATAACCTTGCCTTGTCATTTTTTTACACTACATACAAAACGTTTAGTTGAGATAAGATAAGACAACTGGGAAATTTACAGAATGAAAGCGCCTTTAGTGGTTGGGTTTAGTGGGGATGGTTATAACTGAGTGCCCCCACTCGCTCTGCTGTCTGTGTCTGGATTGCAGGACAGGATCCTGCTCCACTTCTCTATCAGAGTCGGTTCGGGACGCCAACCTTTTCACCACAGCGTCAACAGGCAGAGAGGGAATATGTTGGACTCGGTGAAAGCAGATAAACAAGTTTCGGTCATATTTGATTCGTGTCAGTAAATTAACGACGCTCTGTTATTAATCTGATATTTCTGAATCTTCTTTGGCCTCATTTTGAATCTTGATTTCTTTTGGCGTATCATTCAGGTAAAGAGGAACAGTTTGAAATCATCCACCAGATGAAATTCTTTCATCTCCCTCTGCCCGCCTGCTGTTTTATTCTTCCATTAGGCTCATTAAATCACATAAAGGACATTTTGGACCGCCGTGTTCCTCCTGTCTCATTGTTAATAGACCTGGAGTTCAATTTCAGGCGGCATTAAAAAGTCTTAAGAAGTCTTAGGTTGCTCACATCTGCAGATAAGCTGACATTTAGAAGGGTTGTCCAGAAATCTCACACACACACACAGACACACACGCTGCGGGGATCCGTTAAATGACGATAACGGAGCCAGGTCCAGCTTTTTGTCAAAGCAGTGTGGTCATCCAACAGGTCAAAATCCTCCTGAAATCAGGGCAGCCTTTGTTTTGTCTGGATTTTAATGAGTCACCATGCATGTGTGTGTGTGTTTATGTGTGTGTGTTGTTGGCTTCCAGCAGCTTCCAGCCTGGAAAGGAGAGTTATCTGTGCTTTAATCAGCCCAAAACAGAGAGAGGAAGGAGGGGAGAGCTCTCCTCTCCCTCTTTCTTTGGGTTTGTAATAAGGCTTCTCGCTCTAAATCCTTTAATCTGAGCAGGAATGAAGGCTATATCTCTGTCTTCTGGCTGCAAAGAACAATCCCTCCTTCTTTCTTTCTCTCTCTCTCTCACACACACATACACACACACACACATATTCCCCCTCGCGCAGACACACAGAAACAGAGCCTGCCTTGTTAATTGAGAGCTGGTGGAGCCGCCTCTCCTCTGTCTCACTCTTTTCTCTCTGTTTATGCATGTGTGTGTAAAGGTTAGCACGAGCTGCCGAGCGGGAGTTCAAAGGGCGGGAAAAGTTGAGAAAACTTCCAGAACTTTTCGAAAAATACAAGTCAAGGTGTAAAAAAAAAAAAAAAAAAAAAGGGGGTTCAAACACTCGGACAGAGAGCGAGAGTTTTGGCAGAGCTCCAGGTGAGCAGGAGGTGCTAATTATTTTTTGATACGACTTTAGAGAAACAAGAAGGTTTGATAAAGTGCTCTAACACTCTGCTCCTGCTCCATCTCCCTCCATCTCTAAAAAGGAAGATATTCATGCAGCATTTTAACACTATGGAGCGCTTTTTTTCATATTTTTCTGCCACTTTAAAAACCTAGAACAAATATCAGAGACACTACAAATGTTGCTTGACACATTTTCACTTAATCAATGTTTTTAATTTCTCCAAACAACCCCCCCTCCGTTAGTCTGCAGCAGATTAGCCTGATAATAAGGTGATTTATAATCTCATTCCTCAGGCTTCTGGCTTCATGAAAAGATCCTATCAGGGATTTTAATTTCTATTCAGGAAGTCAGGCTATTAATAAAATCCGTTTATCAGCAGATATTATGAGCCTGTTGTTTCAATAAACTCATGATAAGGTGACTTCAGGTGATGAGCTCAAGAAAAGCTGTCGGTGTTTGATTGAATATGCAGTGAGTATTTTTAACCACCAGGGGGCTTTCAGTAAAACAAGAAAGCATGGAAGCTGTTGTTAACAAATATGTATTTCACCTAAAATTTTGTCAGAGATGAATCAGGTAAAAGTTTTGTCTTTATGTATAGACTGTATCTGTGTTAACAGATTCTATATAAAGTGTATAATCTGTAGTCGGGATCCAGTTTGTATCTCTTATCAGCAGACAGGTGCATTTATGGAAAAAAGAAAAACAAACATGACTCACTGACTCCAAGAAAAACCTGATTCAGATGTAGATCTGGACATCATCAGCATAACAGTGGAGAGAGAGAGCATATTTATGTACGATGTTACCAAGGGAAAGCATGTAAATAAGAGGGGACCAAGCATTGACCTGTGGGGGACGCCTCGGGACAGAAAAGCATTTGAGGAGTTGCAGTTATTGCATGAATTAAATAAAGCGCTTTGTGCTTTGGGGGCAAAAAAAAATGAAGGTCTAAATTTCACATTAAAAGAGAAAAAAGAAACCAGCAACATACTCTTTTAAAATCATACTTAAAAATGTTAAATGAGTATATAACTCCCTTTATCAAACAGTTTTTTTCTTCCGCTCCTCGAGATGATAGACCTGAAAAAGTTTGACTTTTAACTTTAACTAACCTGCGTCATGATTTTTTATTTCTGCAAACTTAGGACTGAATAATTCAAAGTTAACCTTTTTTTGATTCATATGAAGATCTGGACATCATCGACATGACAGATGAAAATTAATGCACATTTGTGAATAATGTTATCAAAACAAAAGAGGACTAAGTATCGAACCCTGAGGGACACCTTTGGACAGAGGATCAGTGGACGATGTGCAGTTGTTGATATTAGACAGAGCAGTTTCTGCTTTTTAAGGTCTAAATTTTAAGATTTTTGGAGAAAGAAAAAGAACTCAGTTTTTCAAGATATAAACAACCATACTGTTACTAAAAAGCATTTAACGATTATCCAACACCTGTTACGTCTTTCATGAAGGTGCAGCTAATCAACTTTTCTCGATCATGTCTGAAAAAAAAACGGTCAAATATAAATTACAGTTTGTTTTCTTCTCCTCCTTGAGGACAAAACCGGACAAAGGTCTGGACACCATTGGCAAGGGCTAAAATAAAGACCACGTTTGAGGCATCATGTAAATTAAAGGGGACCAAGCTGTGAGCCCTGGGGGATCCCTTTGGACAGACAGACTCCCTGTTAAGAATTCAATTTAAATGAAAAGCCTGAAGAAGAATTAAAAGATGGACCAAAGTGTTGTTGTTGTGTGTGTGTGCACTTGTTTCCTATCAAGCAAAACCAACATTTTTTTTATCTGTAACATTTTTTTATCTGTAACCTTTTCCAGCTTTGTGATTTTTCCCTGAACTCTACATGTCAGTCTGACTTTTAAGCATCATTGCGATCAGCTGTCAGTAAAGTCTGAAAACATCACTCACCACATCTTAAGGACTTAAAGATGAGTAGCTGTGAGCTGTCAAGATGCTGCTTCGACACATTCCTTCCTGTGTGACCTGAAAGCAACGCACACACACACACACACACGCACACACACATCTACTTCTCGACACAAACAGCCTTTAATTGCTCCCGCAGAAAAACTGTCAGGGTAAAAGAAGAAGATAAAAAAAGAAGCAGTTTGTTGGTCTTGTCAAGTTTCCTGCTTCTCAGGTAGGAGAGATAATTAAAGCAGGAGAGCTGGGACACACACAGTCTGATGAGTGTGTGTGTCATTGTTGGGTTAATGCGAGGTGTATCAGGATAGAAAAGAAGAGCTTGTTAATCGTTCACTCCAACGCGGAGGAAACAGACGCTAAATTGCATTTGCATAACACAGAATTAATCTGCGTCCGTGAAATGGGATCATGTTTTTCCTCTTCCGTCTTTACTTCTGTCTTTACCTCTGCAGAAAACTTTCCGTGCCTCATCGATGTAAAGCCATATTTATTTAAGGAGATTGATTTCCCACCTCGCAGGCAGTCGCTGGATTTCAGTTCATTTCAAAGTGCTGGGAAAATAAATTTGCTCTGACTGGAGACTTTAGATTGGTAATCCATCACAGGGAAACTTTCCTCACATTTATTTATTTATATTTCTATCAGTTTTGATACTTTGGCTGTGTCTCAGGTGGGACTCGGCACAGTGGCGTCTTTAAAGACTTTTTAATTTCTTCATCAGCGTCTTAAATGAACAAAAAACTTCACCCTGAAGACAGATTAAGCGCTAATTTTGATAAATATGTTGTTTGTTACATTCGAAATCGTGATCTTAGTCAGCCATCTGGGAAATCTTGGATGTCTCACAAGTGTCCTTGAATGCACCATCGCAGAGATTGAGTCTGTTCCAACAGGACATTAAATTAATTGAACTGAAGTTTTTCCCTGATTGCTTTAATGGATTTATAAAGTAAACAAGTTAAACAGTGTATTATTTGGGGAGTATTTCAGGGGTAATTTATGGTTTTGGAAGCTTCATCCTAATTTACATCCACTTTACAAAAGAGAAGTTTAGAAGACTTGAGTGTATCCCCAGAATGATGCTGTACCTGTGGTGGCAAAGGTGGCCACAAGGGGGAGTCTGATAAAAATATTTTTGTGCATTATCTTTTTATTATGATGTTTTGTTACCCTTTCTTTCATTTTATCAGTACGTCAATAATTATCATTTACTTCATTCACCAGCGTGTTGTGTCCTGCCCCGCCTCCTACTGTTTCCCTACTGTTTACGTTTTTAACAGACGGTTTGAAAATATTAAGCAGCAACATTCAACAGAACTCGCGTTTTGAAATCGGTCATCAGAACACATCTGCATATGAACAAGGCTTGTTATTGATTCAGACTTTTGCACAATCCTCAACCAAGATCGTGCAAAATCAGCTCCATATACGTACTTTGAACGGGTGAATGAGAAGGTTAATTCCCAACGTGTGACATCACACCTTAATCAGTGCTTCACAGGAAGTTCGTCAGGAAGTACATTTCTCTCTGATCTGAAAAAAAAGAATGTAAAATAGAAAAATATGGTTTCCTACAAAAAGTACATATCCATATATGAAATTAATTTTCAGAGAGCATCATATGTGTTTCTCATATTTTAAAAGCCTGAATTTTGAAAAACCTGAGGATTTTCCATAAATATTTTATTTAATACACCTTCTAAGAAAAAAGTGATATTTACAGCATTGTTTTATGTATTTCCTGTTTATACTCATGTTACTGTCAAAGTCTTGTACATATTAAAGCTTTTATGATCATAATACTTAACGCTTTAGTACTTCTATGTTTTAGCTTTTTGAGCTAGTTGTGAATGTGAATATTTGAGTATTACTCAAGAATAAGTTTTTAAGCTCCACTTAACTGTTGTTTTTTTGAAATTTTTATATACATTTTGCGCATTAAGACTTCCAATAAGGGCTCCATTAAACTGTTTGAAGAAAGCTGTATGATAATCATGTTAAAAAAGGAAGTTCTCATGTTGTTAGCCTCATAGCGTTGTTGCGAAAGTCATATTTCATAGTTCTCAGAAAAGAAGAAAAAGCAAATTTTTTATCTGGATTTTTTCATCTAGATTATTCGTGTTAACTTACTTATTTTATTTAAATTTTCATCCACTTATTCTATGAGCTTACAAAATAATTTTAAATGTGTTTGACTGAATATTTTTTGACTTATGCTGAGGTCAATGATACGTAAAAGACGAAATCAGCAAGAAACGGTAGGTACTGCTTTGTCCACAGGGGGCGCCAAAGTCAACACAAACTGAAAGCTCCTCACAGGAGCTTTAAATGCCATACATGTACCCATACTAGTTTAATGAAGCAAAATTTTTTCTTCATTCTTTGGTTGTAGTTTTGTTAAGTTATATTTTGTAAAGTTTTTTTTTTACATTTTTTGTGTTGTTTTTTTTCCTGAGCGTCCTCACAGTGAGACACCCTGGCTTTGTCTCTCTGTTTGTTTCTGCTGCAGTGTCACTGCTGAGACATTACCAAGTGGTACTATACAGGCTCTGTGTGTGAGTGTGTGTGTGTGTGTGTGAGAGTGAGTGTGTGTGTGTGTCTGCTTAATAACTGCTGACCTCTCAGACCTTCCGTCATTAGTCTAATCCTCCTCTCAAAGGTCGACGTATTAGAAGCTCTTATTTTGTCATCCTGTAATAATGGCCGCTCTGAGATTAATACAGAACACAGTTATTAGTGCAGCGTTCATCATCCCAGGTTCACCGTGATAATCACTTCACGGTGTCCTCTTTCTAATTCTGCACAGCGAGAGTCACTGCAGGCAGCGTAATGTCCCATAGTCAAAGTCTCAGATGTCAAGTCTGTTCTTAAGTTGTGATTTTAAAGTCACGGTGAGTTTAAAAACAAGCACTGAGAGGAGCATCCACTGAGAAGCTGAACAAAATAGTCGAATGTGTCTTATAATCTTTATTCTGTCACATTTCAATCTCCTGGTCAACTCTTACCCCCCCCTCTCTCTGTGTTCGTCTACATCAGAGTGTGTGTGATGCCTTATAGATTCGATCAGGTTGTGTGTGTTAGTAATAAATGAGTTTCAGCTGCTGTGTGTGTGTGCTCGACCCTCTTCGGTATTTTAGTTTTATGCTTACTCCGTCTCAGCCGTGCTTTCCGTCAGGCCTCTTCATTACCACCAATAAGAAGTCAATTTCCCCCGGGCTCGACCAATCATAGCAGCCATATCCCCTCCAGGCTGGGCCAATCAGCTTCAATGTTCCCGCAGCCCGGTGTCATGAATGGGTAATGACGCCCGGCGGTGGGTCTGAATGTCAATGAGACTCATCAGGTTGTTTTTTTAGACAAACAAGAAACCTCTCTGCTGGTGTCTGAGTTTGGAGACAGGAAATAAAGAACGAGACAGAAGTTATCAGACGCGAAAGAACATCCGCCGATGTCTTCTAAATTCATCCTCACAGCACACGTACAGCGTTGAAAATAGAATAAAATTTGGTATTCAAATCAGCAGAAAGTTACCTGCAGAGATGGAAGATTGTAAATGACACTGAGCGCACATTTATGATTGGTGAAGACTCCAGGAGTCAGAGTGTAGATCTAATCTCCATCTGCTGAACTTAAATACTTAATCTGAGTGCGATGGTGCAAAGAGCGAAACAAGAACTTTAGCAGCATCAATGAAATATTTTCTAAGGGGTTTTTCTTTCCTCTTCCTGGGGTTCCTCTAATTTGTAACACAGTTTTATGTGATGGTGCACAGGGAAAGTTGGAGGTTAGGTGGGTGACGTTCACGAATGAGTCAGCTGATGTGATAGGATACGATGTGATCGATATGATATGAGCCTGTCAACGATATACCCTACAAGCCAGACGATACCAGTGAGATGATGCAGCACAATATGATGCAATACAAGCCAGACGATGGGATACAATATCATATGATACCACAGGACATGACTAAACGTGACACAACAAGAAACAATACAACATAAAATGATATGATACAAGCCAGGGTATGTTAAACCACACGAGCCAGATGATGTAATACAACATGACAAAATGATTCGACACCATAAATTACCATATAGATGATATGACATCATATGATACAGGGCAATATGACACACTGATACAGTATGATACAATGTAATGTTACATTTGATATATTCTTTCGCATAATGGGCCCTTGAGTATCGCACTTCCAATCCTCTGTATGTGTTACACATATTGCAGAACTGACAATACAGCTACCTTCAACCTGTACCTATACACTACGATATGACATGATATTACATGAAATGACAATATATGATACTATATGGAAAGATATGACACACTGCGATATGACACGATATGGCATAATATAACATGATATGACATGATATGATACTATATAGAATGACATAACATGATATGTCACGATATGCTTCAAAATGATAGATATGACACAATATGATACAATATGACATGATATGACATGATATAGTAGACATTACATGATATAATACAATATGATGTGTACAACACAATATGCTTCAATATGATAGATATGTCACAATATAACACGATATGACATGATATGATAGGATATTACATAATATGACATGATATGACACGTTACAATTCGATATGATAGATATGACACAATATGATACAATAGGACATGATATGATAGGATATGATAGATATGACATGATATGATACAACATTGCATAATATGACATGATATGACACGATTCGAGATGATAGATATGACACAATATGGTACAATATGAAATGATATGATAAATTTGACATTTTATGATACAATATGGCACAATATGACACATTATAGGAGATGTGACACAATATAATACAGTATGACATGATATGATAGGATATGATGGATATGACACGATACGATAGAATATGGCACAATATGACGTGATATGATTCGATATGACAGTGTGATAAAATATGGCAAAATATGACACGATATGGCATAATATAACATGATATGTCATGATACGATTCGATATGATAGATATGACACTATGATACAATATGACATGATGACACAATATAATACAATATGACATGATATGATACAATATTGCATAATATGACATGATATGACACAATACGATTTAATATGATAGATATGACACAATATGATACAATATGACATGATATGATAAATTTGACATTTCGTGATACAATGTGGCACAATATGACATATGTCACCATATGATTTGATATGATACTTTATGATAGATATTGCATGATATACTTCAATTTGGCGCAATATGACATATGACACGATATGATAGGATACAAGACAGTATGATAAAATTCAATCCTATTCAATATGATTTGATCTTATTCAACGTATAATTGACAAATCACTATGTATATAACAGGAAAAGACACAACATGACCAGACACAAAGTGATATGATATGACATGACATGATCTGATATAACATGATTTGACATGATATGATATGACATGATATGACATGACATGACATGACATGATCTGATATGCTATGATATGACATGATATGACATGATATGATATGACATGATATGATATGATATGATATGACATGATATGATATGACATGACATGATATGACATGATATGACATGACATGATATGACATGATATGACATGACATGACATGACATGATATGACATGACATGACATGATACGACATGATATGATATGATATGACATGATATGATATGATATGATATGATATGATATGATATGATATGATATGATCCAATTCATTATGAAACAATAACACCATATTTACCATTTGGGAAATTTTCCGTGCACTACATGCAAACATGATAAAAAAAACAACAACAACAACCTAAAACAAACCTTTAAGCTTATGGAGGTTTGAAACTTTAAAGTGGGTCAGATTCCTAAAGGATAAAACTTTAGTGATGGATTTTCTCTGTTTGTATACCAACACAAAACAAGAAGTTAATTTTAATGAACCTGGACAGAAATAGAACAGACTGTGATCGGACTCCCTGAGGTAAACCTGTTCACCTCTCCATCCGTCCCCATCTATAGCCCTCAGAGTAAGGAGTAAAGGTAGTAGCACTGATTGTGAGGATAGATATAGTTTGCTTTGTGGCCTCTGTGGTCGCTCTGTGATCTCTCTTCCTCTTTGCTTTCATCCCTTTATACATCGGATTCACACCCTGAGTCAACAGTTTCATGAAGCCTGAAGGCTTCAAAGCTTCACAAACAAACACTGAGAGACATGAATACAGGATCCAGTCCAGTCCATCACAAAACACACGTCCAGCTGTCTCTGAGTCTGCCACATTTCACATCCACCCTCAACATGTTGGAGGTTTAATTAGCATAAAGGTCTCAGTCAAAGTTTATTTGATTTGGAAATAAACCATCATCGATATTTGATTAAAAATCAAAGTAAACTTTCTGTAGATGAATTTGAGGCTCCGTCAGCAGATTTATTAAATTTCTCTCTCTTGATTATAAATCACTCAAAGCTCGAGGTCGTGGAGCGTTCTCTGTTATTGTCTGCTCGTGAAATTAGGGCACATGGTGATATGGATACCAAGCTGAAATATTAATTTATTTTACAGACGGATCTGAAGTGATGATTCTGTCACATTTTCTGTCGTCAAGGCTGAAAATGAGGTGGTCATCATGTCAAACAATCAGTCATGCGATTTAAGGGTATTGTTTCAGGTGTGGAAGGATTAGAAATGGAACATTTTGTCTGTGGACTGGAGACAGACAGGTGAACACACAGACAGACAGACACACAGACAGACAGACAGACGGAGCCATAGATGCTGCTTCAAATCCAGGCCGTCCTCGGGGAACTCTTGTGTCTGAAAACCGGTTCTGTTTGAACTAGTTCCTGTGGGTGAGGATGTAAAGACTGAAAAAGAGAGAGGAGAGAGACACTCGGGCTCCATAAATGAAGAAGAGAGAGAGAGAGAGAGAGGGACAATGTGGATTACAAAGCAGAGTCAGACAGAGAAAAGCTTCAGGAGGTGAGGGAGGGAAGGAGAAAATCAGTGAAGCTTTATTCCCCTGGCTGCAGCCCCGGCAGACATTCCTGGATTTAGTTTCACTCCAAACTTTTCTGCAGAGGGGTCAGCGCCCGAGTCTCCTCCAAAGTATGCGCTCAGGATTTTAATGAGTCACAGATTGCTCGGCTGCCTCCTGTATATGCATATATCTCTGCGTGTGTTTTTGCCGGTTTCGGTTTTCCATCACAACATTTGCATTTTATCCTCGTCTCCTGGTCGGAGAAGTTTTCTACCAAATATGTCCTGCTGCTGGGAGCCGATGTGATCTCACACACACACACACACACACAGTCAGAGTCAGTTTAAATATCAAATTCAGGCAGACTCCTCGGGATGCTTTTCAACCAAACGAAAGTGTTAAACTCGACTCTGCCAGATGGATGCAGATGGAAAATAAGAGAAGAGCTGAAAACAATCAATTAGAGACGATTAAACTCCATTAACTCCCAACTGCAAGTTCAGTACGGTGTGAAAATATCTACACAAAGTCATAATTTAATACTCCAGGAGGTTTTATTTACCATGTTATTTCTCACTTAAGTAATAATAATTCCATATTAGTCTCATCAACACTTTGATTCAGTTTCTTTTCTGATCCGTCAGCGTCTGTGTATGAAACCTCACCAACACAAAAACTGTTTTATTTGCAGCCAGTGAGTCACAAACAAACTTATTGTGATTTGCAAAAACAAAAACATGATTCACAACTAATGTTTTTAGTTTGATTAATGAAAAAAAATGTCTCTCCAACAAATACATCTCGTTTCACAAATACAGAAAAATGTATTTTCACTTAAATGAAAATATCCTTGAGGCGCAAAAATAAAATCTTTCAAGTACAAAAACAAAATATTGTTCAAGATTTAATTTTTTCTTCTCGAGTTCAAAAAAATTCTGAAAGTAGGAGAAGTCACGGCAGCATGAGCAGGGCGAGTGATGCTGTCCTCTTTCCTTGGCTCCTCGCCGTATCTATGATGTAGATCTATGGTCTTAAACAGCATCAACAGTGCCACCTGCTGTTGTGGCGTGCACATTGCAGAACGTTGCTCGAGTCGTGTGCTGGCGTTCATGAATAAATCTAAGTCCTGCAGATGCGGATCAGGACGGCGGAAAATTACTGCCAAAAGTCACATGATGTGGTAGAATCATGTCAAAACTGTTTCTCCTACTCGCAGATATTTTTTTTTTGAACTCGAGAAGAAAAAATTAAATCTTGAACAATATTTTTTTTTGTACTTGAAAGATTTTATTTTTGCGCCTCAAGGATATTTTCATTTAAGTGAAAATACATTTTTCTGTATTTGTGAATCAAGATGTATTCGTTGGAGACTTTTTTTTTCATTAATCAAACTAAATACATTAGTTGTGAATTATGTTTTGCTTTTGCAAATCACACTAAGTTTGTTTGTGAATCACTGGCCGCAAATAAAACACAGTTTTTGTGTTTGTGAGGTTTTGGCACTAATTTAACTCCATATCTGTGTCTCTAAATTCCTCATCATGTAAAAACTACTCGGCAATAAATCTGATTCTGTTTCTACTCGTCCACTTTAACATACCGAGCCTGATTTCACAGAAACAGATGAAATGATTTAAAGTCTTTTCAGTAAGAGAATGAAAACTTATCGTTGAACCGGTGAAGGAATAAAGGACCCTCAAACACAGAGGACCTGAGAGCAGAGTCCTCCTCCAGCAACAGATGTGGCCTTCACAAAAATTGAGATTCATTGTCTTGCTCAAGGACGCTTTCACACAGAGACAGATGGAGACTAAAGTCAAACCGTCAACTCTACGATTAATGGCTGACCTCAGACATCATCAATCCACCTGTAGAGAGGATCACAGACACAATTTTACAGAACCATCAAACATGTGATGGAGCTTTAGCTGTTAGAGGGCAAAGTGACACTGAAGCCAGCGCACGACTTATTCCAACTTTGCGTGGAGTCTTCTGACGGACACACCTCGGGTTGTTGTGGCGCTCCTCTCGGGGTTTAAGAGGGCGGTCAGTGAAAACAGCAGTCTGAAGGATTTCTTTGTGGTTTGTTTTCCAGATTAATTTTCTCAACCTTTACCGACCGTTGAGCTCAAAGCCTGCGTTTGTCTTGGTATCTGTTTCTCCACTGTTCCACTTTCTAAAACTCTGCACTGCAGCCATTAAGACCCCCTGACTCCTGATATCTCCGGACAGGTAATTTAGGCGAGCAGGTGGTTAGGGAGATAAGTCTTTTCTCTCTAATAAATCCCTTTGCAATGAAGCTAACTGGAGTGAATTCAATTTGCAGAGAGAGAAAAGGCACAGGGGAAGCACCGGTCAATTGAACACCAATCAGAACCCTCCGATAGCTTCTGTAAAACCGGTGATTGGTCAATAAAATGCCTGATCACGAAAGCATAAATAAACCGACGAAATGCGACCGTAAACAGTTTGATTCATGCGGCAGGAAGCCGAGGCAGCGTAATGAAAACAGGATGGAGTCTGGGTAATTCATGGTGGGAATAAACTGGGAAATTTAGTCGAGTTTTATGTGAATCAACGGAGAATAACTGGATAGTTACGTCACTAGTAAACAGATTAGAAAAGAGCAATGTTTGCAGCAAACAGTGGAGCCTTGTTTTACAGCCGCAGGCCACAGCTATAATTAAACACACCCATCCAGACTAATGGACGGAGAGACTCAGTGTGTCAGACAACTAATTGCTACACTCAGTCTCCTTTTTACACACACACACACACACACATGCACACACTTTCTTCTTTAGTCTTTGCTAATCTAATCTGGCTCTGCAACTCTAAACTTTCTGGCCTCTCCCTCCTCCTCGCTCTCCTCGCTCTCCTCGCTCTCCTCGCTGGTTTTGCTCCAGTAGAGGATGTTGGAGCCTTAATGAGAAGCTCCTCATTATTGCTTCTAGTTTGTCTCTGCTCTCAGTATCCAGTTTGTTTGTTTTTTTTTCTTCGCTGGTTTTTGATGCTCCAACGTGGAGTCCTGTGTCGCAGTGCTGCTCGTTTAGAGGCCGAACACTCGGCCCTTCGATTCAAGTTCGCTGTGAGAGACGGTCTTCACAAACGGGTCACGGCTGTGACTAAGAAATGAGTCACCAGGTGGCGTCAGATACACTTGTTCCATCGTCACAGCTCACGAGCTCACCTGTCCCTCAGGTGTGTCTTTATACCAGATGATCAGTGGTCATCAGCAAACTCTGCTTTGTTCTCCATCAGGGGGCGATATGGGACAAACATGTCAGCAGGTTTTTATGGCAGGATCAGGATCTGGATTTGATCAGGACTGGTTTTTAAATTAAAGACTATTTTGACCTCAAACAGAGCAGAAAGAAGAAAGGAAGGAAGATAGAAAGGAAAAGGGAAGAAGGAAGTAAGGGATGGGGAGGAAGGGAGGAAGGAATAGGGATGGGAGAAAAAGGAAGGAACGGAGTAAGGTAGGGTAGGAATGGGGAGGAAGGAAAGTGGAAAAGGGAGAGGGAATGAAGACAAAGGAAAAGGAAAGGAAGGAATGGAGGAGTGAGGAAGGAAAAAAAGGAAGGAAGGAATAAGGGAGGAAATGAGAAATGAAGGAGCAAGGGAGGTATGGGAAAGGAGGGAGGGATGGTTGGAGGAATGGGAGAGAAAGGAATGAAAGGAGGAAGGAAAAAATTGAAAGGTAGGGAGAAATGGGAGTAGGAATTAAGGAATAAGGAAGGAAGGAAGGAAAAAAAAGTCTTTTGCTCTGAATATCTCTCATCCTGCACTCTGAACTGTTTTTCTTTGTCTTTCCTGCTTCGATTCCTGACTTTAATCTGGTCTTGTTTCCTCTGATGTGTTTTTTGAACTCTCACACTTCCTCATCCTGATAAATCCGTTCATTTAAAGACGTCGGCTGGAGGAGTTGTTGAGTTTCTGCTGAATGTTCAGAGCTTTAGCTTCAAACAGGCAGACTGTGAACAGTCCAGATGACGTTTAGTGAGATGATCGTTTTGCACTTGAACTTGAACTTCACCCGAGACCATTTTGGTGAATTTGGGCCCAATCTGCACCAAAATGGTAGAACCTCTTCCTTAAACCATGAGACAAGTTTCCACCAATTTTCATGGAAATCGGACCAGAAGATTTTCTGTCACCCTGCTGACAAACAGCAGCGACACTCTGCCGCCCTGTCTGTGCAGGGTCCCATCAAGCAGCCCGAGTGCTGAGTCTGATGGAGCTGTGGAATGAGGGTTAGGAAGGAGAGTCTGGACCCTGTGCTGAAAGGATCAGGGAGGTTTTATTATCCAGAGGGAAAAAAATGTGGGCCGAGTTTTTCCTCCAATGAGGATCGGTACTAGTTTCCTTTATCCACAGGTACAGCAGAGAAGCTGCTCCAGCTTCTTGGACTTTAAATATTCAGTCTTTCTCTCCGTCTTCTGTTTTCCAGACATGATGGAGTGGAGGTGGGCGTGGCTCTTTGCCTTGGTGACCTTGCTCCACCTCAGCCCCACGCAGACTAAGAACTTGGAGTTCCTCTCGGACACTCTCATCAACAACGTGGTCGCCGATAACTCCACCGGCCGCCTTTACATCGGTGCCGTCAACTCCCTCTACCAGCTGAACTCCGACCTGGAGGTGGAGTCCCGCACCGAAACGGGCCCGAAGAGGGACGACCGGCAGTGCACGCCGCCCGTCACGGACGCCTGCGAGGAGGCCAGAGACACAGACAACCACAACAAGCTGCTGCTGGTGCACAGGGAGAAGGACCTCCTGGTGGTGTGCGGGAGCGTCTTCAGGGGAATCTGCTCTCTGAGGAACCTGAGCAACGTGGAGCAGCTGGTTTACTTCAGCGACACCAAAGGGGAGAAGTCGTACGTGGCGAGCGCGGAGGAGGGCGTCTCGGTGGTGGGGGTGATGTCACACTTCAGTCCAAAGGAGGGAGTCAAATTCACCGTTTTCCTGGTGAGAAGAAAAGCACACACACACACACGTGTTAAGATGATTCTCCGTCTTTAGCGGAGAACCCAGGAAGGAAATTAGCCATATGGGAAACCAGCCCTCCCTTCAATTATCTTAAAGTGTTTATTAAAATAATAATGAATAAAGAAGATAAAAGATGTTTTCTCTGCTCTGTTTCATGATTTTATCGTCTCTTCCGTCTCAGGTCGGTAAAGGATACGGCAGCCACGACAGCACCAAGCTCATCTCCACCCGCATCCTCGAGGACTACGGCGACTGGGTCGTTTTCGACAGCATCATCGAGGCCTCGGCGGTCCAAGCCAACCCCTTCGTCCTGCGCTACCTTCATGACTTCCGCTTCTCCTTCAAAGACGGCGGCTTCGTTTACTTCTTGTTCTCGCGGACTCTGGGGGTTCAGGACACCAAGAACTTCACCTTCATCTCCAGGATGTGCGAGGACGATCAGGGTTACTACTCGTACACCGAGCTGCAGCTGAACTGCAGCATAACCAACAAGTACAACAAAGCTCAGGTGATGTGAGGCGGATGTGAGGACTTTCAGTTTCGTTTGGGTGAGTTTGCCTGAAACCAAACGTTCATCTTTTATCTCTTCCTCGTCTTCCAGGCTGCGTACGTCGCAGAACCAGGCGCGGTTTTGGCTCAAAGTTTGACCGATTCAAACGAGTACGGAGAAGTTTCTGCAACCGATAAGGTCCTGTTCGTCACCTTCACCTCTGATGAAGATCCGTCTACTTCAGCAATGTGTGAGTACCATCTCGTCTCTTAGATGATGAATCTGTAATTCAGGCGTTTCAGAGACTAACCTTACATTCTTGGGGTAAATAACGACAACATGGACTTAGATCTATTATTCATCATCTGTTGATGTGAACTGAACCCCCAGAATCAAACACAGAAGGTGCTTTCCTCCTGTTTTTAGGTATGTACCCCCTGTCCTCCATTAATAAGCGGCTGGTGGAGATAATAGGAGCCTGCTACAGCCACAACGGCATCATTAATGGGAAGGCTGCCGTCTACTCGCCGTACTCCTCCAAGTCTGAGGAGCTGTGCAGCAGCAGTAATCAGGTGAGAAATCTGCCTGTGAGTCAGAGATAAAGAGAGTGTGAAACAAAGAGGGATGAATATTGACCACGAGTCCACACCGCTGTATTAATATGAATGATTTTATCCGCTCCGGCAGCACAACATGGCTCTAAGGTACAAGTGTGGAGCCGAGTTCCTGCCCTCACCGCTGGCCAGCAAGGCCGATTTTGCCTTAAGGGCTGAGAAGCCGTTGGTCAGGAAGGGTCACATGACTGCAGTGGCTGTCGCGGTGGAAATGGGGCACGCCGTGGCGTTCCTGGGCACCGCTACGGGAGAGGTAAGATGTTTGAAAAAAGAAATTCAGTCACCCTCATCCTTTCCCATTGAGTTTAACACAGGCGTGTCCACAGTCAGGCCCCGGGGCCAATCATCATCTTCATACGGCCCCTGTCTGTCACCTTACAGAGTATTAACCCTTTATTGTCAAATGTACTATATTTGATCCATGAGTTTCAAAGACTTTTATCTCACCAACATCAAAAATATTTTCATCAAAAACCTGTTCAAAAAAAGTAAAAATGTTTCCTACCTCTTGAGGATTATCAACCAATCACAGGCAGCTGAAGTTGTGTGTTGGCCATTTTTCAAGATGGCTGCTCTCTTGAAATCATCCACACACTTATTTTCAGGACAATATTGATGATTTTCAAGAATTTGCAGTAAAAATAACTTACTCATCTTACTCATTTTTTTAAAGTTAGTATTTTATGTACTAAAAACTTCAAAAAAGTTGCCAAAATCACCCAATTTATCAAATATAATACAACAAAAATATCATTAACAAAATGATGTAGCAGTATTTTTTTTGTGGGTTTTTTAAAAAGGGTTCATAAAAATCTCAGTTCCAAAAAAGTAGAATTTTCTGGTTAATTTTTGATGGGTCAGGGTTTTAAGGGTTAATGATGAGAGGCAGAGTGTGGGTTGGTTTTCACTTCTTTGAACGTGTTCTCGGTGTAGCTGCTGTTTGTCAGCAGGGTGACGGAAAATCTTCTGGTCCGATTTCCATGAAAATTGGTGGAAACTTGTCTCATGGTTTAAGGAAGAGGTTCTATCATTTTGGAGCAGATTGGGCCCAAATTCACCAAAATGGTCTCGGGTGAAGTTCTTAGTCATGTTTCTAAATTTGACGTCTTTAAATGAATGAGGAAATGTGAGAGTTCAAAAAACACATCAGAAGAAACGACCTCTATAATAAGACTAATAAAATAGTCTCAAATCCAGATCCTGATCCTGCCATAAAAACCTGCTGACATATTCGTCCCATATCGCCCCCTAATGGAGAACATTTTCCTTGCTCAGAACCTGACCAAAGTTCTTGACTTTTCTTGGAAAGATCGGAGCAGAAAACCTTCAACAAGGAGACTTTGTTTGGGAAAAAAAAGAGTTCAATTGGTGCTTCTGGAATGTACCATAAAAACAGGAAATTTTAAGTTATGTATGAATATTTGCATTATTTAACTTGTGTACTGCCTACGAAAGAGAGGCTCATAAAATAAAGACTTTATGCTGTTAAATGAACCCATAAAAGTCTGGGAGCACTTTTTGGAGACAGGAAAGTTTTTGAATAAAACTTTTTCAAGAACTTTAATTTGGGAGCTTTAACTAAAAGAAACAAAAACTGAACGAGCTCTACCAGAAGCAGGCTTTTTTATTTCTGTCCTTCTTTCTGACTTTTTGCTCCAACTTTAGTCCGTGTTTAGAAAAAAAAAAGCAGCAATGACTGAGTAGAAACTAAAGAGGAAAGGATGAATTTCTCAGCGTGTTAATGCAGTTTCCGTGTTCCCGTAGGTGCTGAAGGTGCATCTGTCGGCTCACCCTGAGGTGTACGGGCGAGCGCCAGGCGAAGTCACCGGAGACAAGGTCAACAAGAACCTGCTGTTCGATTCCCACAAGCAACACCTGTACATCACCACGGAGAAGAAGGTCAGACTCAGTCACACACAGACGTATTGATTATTCTTCTTTAAAAAAAATCCATTTCATCCATCCAACACCATAAATCAAGCCGGGGACTTTTCTTACCTCTTCTTCTTCTCATTTCATCCAGCAGGTCCAGAGTCTTTCATTTATTCTGTCCGTCTTTTTTGATCATTTATTCAGTCGTCAGCCAACACTGGAACATCCGTCTACATTACCGCACAGAAGTCGGCCATCGATTTATCCCCTCCTTCTCCTTCTCCTTGTTTCCCCTCCGCCTTTTCTCCTCATCCGTCTTTCTCTCCTTTGTCCTTTCATCTCTCCGTTGCCATCGTTCTCCGCCGCCACACCGGAGTAAAATGGATGATATTGATTTAGAAATGAATTAATTAGCGTGCACTTCAAGAGGCTGCAATTCACTTTGATCAAGTCAAGTGACGACGCTCCAGCGTGTTCCATCTGCTCATTTAAATCAGTGAGACCGGCCTCTTCCCTGTCAGAGAGAAATTATTTCCACATCTGGTTAGAAGATGCTCTCTTCTAAATTAGCACACAAGGATCTTCTCTTTACGAGGAAGTGTGACAAAGCGAGGCAGCAGAGTCTGCAAATATAGTCGTGTTTAATGTCGCGGGACTCGAGAGAGAGAATAATAGAGTTAAAACTCGACACAATGCTTTAATGTGACGCATATCTCGGGTGTAACTTTCAGCATGTGGCTCATAATCCAGGCAGAGAATCAAAAGTGGCAGCTGTGAAAGTAAAAACCCACAAAAAGACAAAACCAGAACATGTGTCCCAAAAGGATCCCAGACTTATCACCTCTTTTTTTTTTTTTCAGCAGACAAACAGAAACGATCAGACGGAGCTCGTCAGGCTGTGTGATCTGCGCTGTCAGACCCGGGCCTACTTTTGTCAGTCTTAAGCCCCATTTGGACGGGATTAACATTACAGGAGAGGTTTTGAGGAATGAAATATTCACTCTGCTCCTCACTTGTTTGTCTCTGTGGTGATTTAATTCTGCTGGAAAAGAAAAGCCTCTCAAGGAGGCTGCAGAGAAGTTGAAGATGCTGCTTGAGGAGAATTTAAGTCAGAATTTTGTGCTTCTTCTCGGGGTCATAACTCCATCAGACAGGAAGTACAAGCTCAGAACTTGGTCTTCAAGCCGTTAGCTCATCAAGACGTCAAATCTGTCTCGTGTTTGCAGATCACCAAAGTTCCCGTCCAGGCCTGCCACCAGAAGACAGACTGCCAATCCTGCGTCTCGATGAAGGACCCGTACTGTGGCTGGTGTGTCCTGGAGGGAAAGTGAGTCTCTCTGAGTGGGTCTGTGGTTACACAAACAGATTCATTCACTTACATGTGTACCATTTTTTTTACCCAATAGAAAAAAACTGCTGCGATTTGCTGCTTTTTGGGAGAAAACGAGAAAAGCTTTTAGAGCGATGATGTCAACAAAATGTTCTTACTCTTCGAGTTTATTTCAAGCTACTTTTAAGACATTAAAGGAAGGCATGCAAAGATTTTATTTATAATAACTTTCTTTATCACCTTTTAAAAACGAATGTTTAGAAAGGTCTTCAGAGGGACGACAAGAGATAAGCAGCCATGACATGATTAAAGCGGCGGATTTTCAACGTAAAGATAAAAATTATTAAGAAGAAAAAAAAGGGAAAAAAACAAGGTTTTAGGAAGAAGATGAATCTGTTTTCTTGTTTCCTGAAATGGAAATGTTGTTTTCTACGGTTAAAGACCGTCTATTAATGAATCTTTAAAAGGTTTTCGATTCCTTCTCTTAAAATTTACATCAGTTTATAAATAATAAAGCGTCCTGTCTCTTTAAAAACAAAGCACAGGTTCAAAGTTAAGACCTTATATTGCCACTAAGACGTGTATGTGTGTAAGAATATTTATGTGACTTTACAGCAACAAATCCAACATTTATCACCTAAAAATCACTTAAAAATATCTTTGTTTTCTAGATTTCTTTGTGATCAATTCTCACGAAATCAACTCTTTTAACTCCCAAATGAGCGCTAATGTCAAGAATATTGCAGTATTCTGTAGGGATGTTCTTATAGCAGCTGATCTGCAAGTTGCTGAAACAGGAAATAAAATTCTGACAAGCCAACTTTTCTAAAGGCAACAAAAAAACTCAGAGAAAATGGGATCAAAGAGCCTTTGGGAAAACGATGTCAACAGGTTTGCTTGATGTGGCTAACGTTAGCTGAGCTAGCAGAACCAGATTTCAATGCTTCCTGCATGTTAGCATCCACATGTTAGCATCCACATGTTAGCATCCACATGTTAGCATCCACGTCTGTTTCTTATTCATCCAGTGATGTTAGCAAAACCAAGCCTTCATACTGTTTTATCTCTGCTGTAAGTGATGTCAGAAACTAGCTCTAACTAGTGGCTGGAGGCTGAACTGCAGCACAGACACAACATACACCCCTATTTTGAGCCTGTATTACAGAAACATTTAATATCTGTTCAACCCACTTCTTTTCTAAAAATCTGGGAGGCTTGTTTTTATAAAGGGTAGCTCCTGAAGTGACTATTCAGGGCTTAGTATTTAGTATTTTTAGTAGCAGCAGTAATATGCATTGATTTTAATACTCCAAATGTGTAAAAAAAATAGACTGTTGATGATCTCCTGTACATCTGCCTGATCTGCAGGTGCACCAGGAAGCAGGAGTGCAGCAGGTCAGCGGAGGAGAACACCTGGCTGTGGTCACCTGATCAGCAGTGTGTTCAGATCCAGGCTTTTGATCCGCCAAACCTCAGCTGTAAGAAGACTCAGATGGTAAGAAGCAGAGAGAGTGTGATGCAGAGGTTTTCAATGAGCGTGCATATTTCTGTGAGTCTTCCCCTGGATTCCCCCTGAGCTAAATTCAGTTTGTGCTGAGCGCTGCTTAATTCGAACCAGCCAAACCTCCTGAAACCCTCACTGTGTGTGTGTGTGTTTGTGTCAGCAGCATTTCAGAGAGGTTCTTAACCTCTGGTACTGGGCCCTCAGGGGGGCCCTTAGGGGAGATACAAAGAAATGAAGACATTTATAAGGCACAGTGACATTATAGTTTACACGTTGTGGATGTGAGCCAGATGTGTACAGCACAGAACCTGTGTTGTTTGTGCTGACAGCCGCCTTGATAAACAACTCTGTAGCTCTGCTGCTGATTCAGCTCATAAAGTGAAATAATGCCTCCTTGGAACAGCCAGAAACTGCTGATGACGCCTTGTTTTGGTGACTCACACATGAAGCAAAGCACCAACAGAGACGGTTTCAATTAGACTCACAGCAACAGCAGTTTGTCATTGTTGACCTTGTTCTAAAATTCCAGAATTACTTTTGTGTATTGTGATTTTCTCCCTGATGGATGCTAAGTAATGACGAGTCATTAATAGCTGGAAAATGCCTTCTGTGCTTTTGTGGCAATCTTAAAATGATGACGTGTAAAATTCACCACAAAAGTTGTTTTTAACCAGAGAAGCAGCTCATCATTTCTTTGCCAGCTTCTGTTCTCTTTTAAATGACTGAACTAACAACCATTATCTGTGTTTTGTGAGCTAAATATGCTAAAGCTAGCCCAAAAGTCTTTATTTGACTTTTTTAATGTGTCCAATAATGTTTTTTCTCTATTTTAACCCCGTTAAGAGATTTTGAATCATGCACTAAATACCTGCCTGATGCTAACAGACTGGGGCTAAAGTTAACATGTCTCAAAGGCAGCAGCTAGCTAGTTCTGTAAAGTCACTTAGCTCTGCCAATTTCTGTCATCTCCACTAGTTTCCTTTTTTAACATTTTTACTTAAAATGAGAAAATAAATCAGGAAAAGTAATGCTACCTCTATTAGCCAGCTAAGCTACAATGAGCCTAACAGAACTGCTAGCATTAGCTTGGGTGAAGTCTCAAAATCAGCCTCTGTAAAGATGTTCTGAAGCCAAACGATGGCCGCAGCCTCTAGCAGGGGAAAAGTTAGAGCTGAAGTAAGCTTTTAGCCTATTGGCAAACAGCTACATTGCACCAATTCTTCAGCTATGGTGCTAATTATGGTAAGCTTTACCTCTTTCACTCTTTATTATCCTAATGGATTAAAAAAAAAGAAAACAAACGTTCCATGGTCAGGAATAGTAATTTTTACAAGAACCTAATGGAGTTTCATCAGTTTTGAAAACAGCCTCTAGTGGACACTTGAGGAACTGTATTGGTTTAATTTTCAAACACTGGATGCTGACACTTTAGTAAATTAAACACTGTGGATGTAGTTGTTAGGACTATTTGAAGGGTGCAGTTTCCCAAATTTGAAGCTGTTAGCTAATGGTTACCTTAACAATGAGCAAACTTATACTTAAAAAATCAAAGTTGAATGAATGTAGCAGCTATTTTATACGGAATAACAGGCGGAGAATAACAAAGCATACCCTTCTACCTGAACCTGACAGCTTAGCTTTTTGAGCTAATGAAGAATTGATCAAAGAGCTGATTTACAAGAGAGAGACTTCATCCTCCAAGACACGCAGGCTGATCAAAGTCATCTGGCTCCATGAGTTTCTTCCCAAGGTGGAAGACTTCACTGCCACTAGGGATGCACATGAGGACATGTGTACAAAGTAGATCTTATGATGATCATCAGATGTGTGTATCAACAGGAGCTCGAGCTCCAGAAGATGCAAAGCGCTGATGTGTAAACAAACAGTGGAGGCTTGATCCAAAAACAGGAATGTTTCCTGTTTATTGATGAGTACATTTGTGATTGTGGTGACATAGTTCTCAGTCGTCTTCATCAGACATAAGGAGCAAACAAAACAATATTATGGATGCTTCATTACTACAATCAGGTCAGGTTATAATAAACACTATGCAAATAGAAAGAGGTGGAATCTTTTCCATTCGTACAGACAAATACTTTGTAGTTTTGTGGTTACTTCTAATGTCAGGCTGAGAATCCTGAGAGAAGCAAATGTCTTTTAGGGGTTGGTTCTGTAGTTAATTCTGTGAAGTCTCCAGCTCTGCCTGTTTCTGATTTGAACATTGCCATAATTCATTATACACTACAAATTTGCAGAAGTCTTGTTAAGTCGCTAATAAAATCCAAAGATCTGGTTTATAGATGCCAAAACTGTACGACTTTGTTCGCTGGGAATCTTAAGTGTTTTACTCTGGACTTCATTACCTGCAAATCCTCAGAGATTATGTTCGGGTGGAGTTGAGCACAGCTTTCCCCGAGCAGTCGACTCCTAGAGTTTGACCTTGGCAAACATCAGAATTACTTTGGACCCAGATTAATGAATCTTCTGCATCTTAATTAGGGAGTTTGGGACTCCTGCCTCTGTTGCAGACCCTAGTTTGTGATTTACATCTGGTAAGTCAGTTAGATGTTGGCTTAGCTTTACGTTCTTAAAAAGAGGAGGAAGTCTCCGGTGAATTCATTCACAGGCTTCTCTGTTACCCAAGGTCAAAAAGTTTGGGATTAGAACTTTAAAATTAAAATGGCTGAGGTCAGCGAAGAGTAATAAGGAGCTGATGTTTGAAAAGAAAAATTGAGTGATAATTTCTATGGCGCCACACACGTATTCACGTTTTCGTCACTTATGGGGACATTGCATTGATTTAAAGTCATTCCTCTGAGACTTACCCTGAACATGATCACCAATTTTTTTTTTACCCAGCTCTAAAAGTCAGCACAGGTTTTTAAACTTTACCTTAAACCAAGTCAACACTTACATATGTAGAAGTCTGTCAAAGAGGACAGAAATGTTTTTGTCCCTTTGATGAAGTCACGTCCCCATAATCAGGCCTAATGTCCACAACACATGAGTAATACATGGCCAGCACACACTTTATTATTCAGTATTATTACAGAAATCACAGAATTTCACCAAAACTTAACTATATCTACATGAAAAATAAACCAAAAAAAAATACCCATTTAACAAAGTAGAGCTCCAGTCAAGAACTATCTGTCCGTGTTGAATTTGGCGCCCCCTGTGGACTAAATTATACCTCAAATCCCTTTGCTGAGTTTGTATCGTATAGGTAGATTCTACTGACAAAAAAAATATCATTCAAATGCAAAGATTCAAACCAGCGTTCAGCATAGACTTCTTGCTGTCTTTGCGCAGCTGTGAACACATCTAATTTCATTTCCATTCCAGCAGAGTTGTACAGTGAAAACAATAACGTCTCTCTCTCCCTTGTTCTGCTGGTAATCTTTTAGATCCCTTATTCATTCTCCATTTTTACACCTCTTGATACAGGTTGACATCACTATCCCCACCCTCCCTCAACTCAGGCCATCTGACAGGCTGAGATGTGAATTTGGCGACTACGGCAGTGATGCAGTGATCGACGTCCACAGTCAGACACAGGTCACCTGTTCGCTGCCTCACCCTATAAATATTCCCCTCACTCAAGATGAGCAGGGTAAGTTGACACAAAGAGGACTTACCTGGAGTTGAAATATGCTATGAATTTTCTGATTTACCTTTAGGAGGGTTTGAACAAAACTGTTGGAAATTATTTGGAAATAAGGTTTTTGGTTTTCCTTCATCCTGGGAAAAACAAGAGAACTGATACTGCTGTCATGTCTGTAAATATCATGCAAAATAAGGGAAAGGTCTGCTTAGCAGAGCATGAAAACATGCTACATAAAATGCTCATCATTAAGGTTAGGATGTATCACTTTTGAACAGAGCCAGGCTAGCTAGTTTCAAGTCTTTTATTTAATGCTAATCTAAGCTAATTGTCTGCTTGCTTTGGTTAACAAAGATGAAAGTAGTGTGTAAGTACTAAACCTTGGTTAAAGTCCTGTGAGACTAAACTGAGGGCGTAATGGTATTTTTGACATGAAACATCCATGTCAATCTATTTCTTGAATCCTTTTCTAGACTACGTGTCCGTCAAAGTCAAGGTTCTAGTAAACGATGGGATCGTGGTGGCTTTGGACGAGTATCGCTTCTACAACTGTGCCGCTACCGTCAAGAAGAACCCAAACACACCGTAAGATACTGACCCTAACACCAGACACACACATCAGCACTTTAATTCCACCTAATCTGAGTGTGTGAAGTTTTTTTTTTTTTTTTTTTTTTTTTTTTTGCTTTCAGGTGTATCGCTTGTGTGACCAGTGAATGGGGCTGTCAGTGGAACGCTCAGGATTACAGCTGCAGCGACAGCGATGATGCTGTGTATGGAAGTCACGTTGTGAAACCACAACAGGTAGCGCCTGGAGTGAATTTTTTTTCCCCCATTGTATTTTCAGATTTTCAATTGTGCATAATTTTTGTCTCTGGCGCTTAAATTTGCACAGAAGCAATGAATTTTTAAATCCCATTACACAACACTAAAGCTCAATGCACTTCACAATGAGAATAAAAACATAAGAATGCAAGAATTAGACCCTTTCACAATCTTGAATTACAGAAGGTGGACAAATTAACCATTTCTGCATCCACTGTTAATAACACACTAGAAAGCAGCCAAACACCAACACAGTAATACACAAAAGCAAAATTTAGGGCGTTAAAATTTTAAAAGATCTTGGAATAACTGATAAAGTCCCATTACCTCAACGTTGTTGTGATTGTTTCACAGCTAGGACTGTTCTGTTCTGGGATTTACTACAAACAGCAAACTCATCATGGTTTTGTATTTGCCGGCCTTTCTGTGTTTCAGTCTGACAGATGTCCTCAGTTCGAATCTCCAGAACCGCTGCTGATCCCAGTGGGCTACGAAATCCCCATCCGCTTTCAGGGAAGAAACCTGGACATCTACATGGTACGATCATGATGAAAAACTTATCTTCGTCATCATGATAATCATCATCCACTACTTTCTCATTAAGTAATGCCTTTTTCTGTGTCCAGGGTCAAAGCTTCAGTATGGGAACGGAGCTGATGAAGTATACAGAGAAGACTGTCCAACAAGAGCAGGGGTCAAAGTTCAAATTCACAGGTTATGAGGTCAGTATACAAGTCAACTCGGAGCAATGAGTTGATAATGAAAATTTTAGCTTTGGAAAATGTAAAATAGGCTGTCTGTAGCATGTGACTCCTTCCACACACACTAGTGGATTTAGACATTATTTATATCAGTGTTGGCCTTTTTCATAGATGGTCTAATTTTCTGTAGTAGAACATATGGAGACATCAAATATTATTTTTTAGACAGTTATTTAAAAGCTGAAAACTCCGTCAGGAAGCTTTTAAATCATGTGTAACAAGATGAGTCAAAGGGCTAAAACAAGCTAATGAAAGCACATCAACACTGACGTGTAGCAAATGAAATAAATCAAAGCTTAAAAGAAGATAAAAAGAGAAAATAATCACTGTGCCTGTCTGTTACACATTTCTTCATCTCTGCCAAAGTACTTCAAATTAAATCCATTTATCCCACTAACAAAAATACACTCACTGATTCTTTTTTGAAACGTCTCTAAATGTCTTAATTTCCTCGCAGCTCTTTGTTTATGTTTCAAAGCTCAGTTATGAAAGCTTTCATGCATTACAACAAAATCAGGGGGGGTTACAGTAATTATAATTAATTATACAGTAATTATATAATAATAACTGGATAGTTAGTGAGTCATTAGTGCTTAACTTGAGAACTGATTGTGATTCAGGAAAGGTTTTAAGATGGGTCCTGTTTCAGTTTGCAGATCTTACAAACGTGTGTCTGTATAATTAAAAAAAATACTCTTTATGCAATAGTTTGGTCCAGCCCTACTTCAAAATTTTTTTAATGAACTTTTCTTCTGCTAAATGTGATTATTGTACTAAAGAGTAGTGTGTGAGTTACATTCCACCACCATTGAGCTCAATTATATGTGTCTCATGGCGCCCCCTGAAGGCTAACAAAGCAATATAATGATTTTCCCTGAGTCACTGAATGCAGGACTTGCAGAGCGTGTGTGTGTGTTTGTGTTTGTGTGTGTGTGTGTGTGTGTGTGTGTGTGTAAGTCTGCTTTCTTCCTTCTAACACACCCCTCAGATTTTCCAGTCTTCTGCCTCCATTGATCCTCGCTTCGTGCTGAGTCTAATGCTGCCAATATGTAGTGAAAGTGTGTGTGTGGTGTGGATGTGTGTATGTGTGTGTGTGTGTGTGTGTGTGTCACTCCAGATTCTCCCCTCATTATCTCTTGTATTTGTCTCTACATGATTCTCTTTATTCCTCCCGTCGTTCTTTTTTACCTCACACACACACACGCGCACCTATTCGTCTGAAAACCTCCTCGGATTTATGGCTACAGGCAGTGTAGATTGTGTGTTTCTGGATGTGTGTGAGAGTGTGTTTGAATGTGTTTTTGGAGGCTCTGATCTTCAAAGTCATGTCGAGCCGAAGCAATTTAAAGTGAGCTCCAAATACAAAATAAAAGTTTTGATTCTGTCTGTTAAGATAAACTTGATAGATGATGTGTGTGTGCATTCGCACACAAATTCATGATATTGTGGGGACTCAGTCTTATGATAAGGACTTCCATCTTGGAACCATTCCTCTTAACATCCAATAAAAAAATATAAGAGAGGGACTAAAAATCAGAGCTTAAACTTCATACTGTTGTAGAGATTTATCATATATATTAATTATGTTGTAGAGATACCGTCACTTGTAGGGAGTTCTGTCAGGGGACAGGGCTCCATATAATTAATAAATAAGAAAGAGTGTGAAAACGTTCTTTTTTTTGTTTGTTTAAAGCATTTTTGGGGGCTTTTTTTCCTTTATTGTGAGAGGGCAGGACAGTGGATAGCGTAAGAAACAGGATGAGAGTACGAAATGTGAGAAAATTGCCACAGGCTGGACTCGAACCTAGGCTGCCCGCTCAAGGGTTTTCGCCATATGGAGCTCAACCCAGACCACAAGGCCATCTGCACGCCAAGTGTAAAAACTTAAATGTCAAGTGCTTGAAAGGCCAAATATTAATGGGTCATTCAATAGAAATAAAACAACACAAGCATTAATATCCTACTACTAAGCAGTTTAGGTTTGTGTGTGTGTGTCTACACGCATTTGAATGTTGTGGGGACGGCGTCATATTTTAGGGATTTCAAGCTGGGGACCATTCCCCTATAACATCCAGTTAATATAAGGGAAAGATCAGAAATAAAGCAATATAAAATTTGTATTAACTTAGAGATATATATCATAGTATATCTATCATATTGTGGGACAGTGACAAATAAGGGTTGGTATCAAATTTGCCTTTTATTCTTTACCTTGTAAAGCGTTTTTGCGTCTTTGAAAATTGCTCTGTAAATAAAATGTATTATTATTATTATTATTATTATTAATAAAACATGCTTTTAACTTGTTACTCCATTTTTACTGAGTAATGGTCTGCTAAAATCATATTCATAGTAACTTTCTTGTGCAATATCAGATTTTTGATGAGAAACATTGACGTTTATCACTTACATGTCTATCAACCTTGTGGGGACATAGTCACTTGTATAGACTTATATTTCGGGAATGAGTCCAATAAAATCAGTAAGTACGCAGAGACTGTAAAAACATCAATGACAAGGGACTTCCAACAGAGGACCAGTCCCCACAATGTCAATAAATACATATTAGTGTGAAAACTTCACATCAGTATCATCAAGTATATCAAAAGCCATTGTTTCGGTGTTAAGACGCTGATGCAAAATGCAAAGCAGAAGTGACAAGGACATCTACATAAAAGGCATTCCAAATGTAACATCCAGCTGTCAAAGTTTTTAAGTAATTTTGTAGAAATTTTATAGTTTTCTTAATCGTAGTTCCATCAACATGAGTACAAACACAATCTAAATTTGTGGTCCCTTCATATCTCACAGCTGCTCAACACATTCCAGTCAGTTTTTCGTTTATTCAAAAAACTATCTTCCACGAGCAACCTGTTTTTCTTAATGTTTGCTTTTAAAACACACACATGTATTCAGGTAAAAGAGAATTGTGTGAACAGATTTACACAAGTCCCTTTTTTCTGTCATTTAAAATGCTTTCATGTAGTTACTGCAAGGCAGTTAAGGTTATGTGTGTGGATTTGTACACGTAGTTTTCAGGAAAACAATGTAGGGCAAAACGAATTCCTCTGAAAAGAAGTAAACACGAATGTGTGTTTGTGTTGTGTCTGTGTCACAGTTTTCCTATGACAAGCAGCAGGAGGTGAACGTATCCTTCCATATCAAAGACAGAGACACCGAGAGGAAGATTGACAGCACCCTGACAGGTTGGTGTGTCTCTCTCACACACAAACACACACACAGAGAAAGTCTCACCGAATTAAGAAAGTGTGAAAGAGCGGTTATTACGCTGTTTGAGTCTCTCTATTTCTTATTCCTCTTTCAGTTCCAGTCGAATTATGCTAATCAGCTCTAACCTCTTCTTCTGTTTCTTCCATCTCTCCGACAGTCGTGCTGTATAACTGCTCAGTGGGAAGAGAAGACTGCAGTCTGTGTAAACATGCCGATGCGAAGTATCAGTGTGTGTGGTGTGCAGCCACACGCACCTGTGTTTACCGCGAGCTCTGCCTGTCACCGCAGCCGGCTCAGTGCCCCAATCCGGAAATCACTGATGTGAGTCGTGAAGAAAACATGATTCCACACGCTGAGATATAACATTATTAGACTCTGTTGTTGATGAGTGAAATGTGAGACGTGAGGTGCAGAGACGGATCGTTTAGATCAGCGGTTCTGAAAGTTTGGGTCGCAAAATACCTTCCAAACATTTAAATTGGTGTATTTCATCAGTTATTGTCAATAATAAATAAGAAAAATAGGGTTTGAATTTCATATAAAACTACGCAAACAGAAAATATTTGATCTGCTTTCTACTTTGTTGTTGCTACAAATCCCTCAAAACGGCTAAGCTAGGCTAACAAAGCAGATTCATTTAGAAAACAGAGTTATTTTCGTCTGTTTTTCGATTTGCTTATTCATTTAATTTCCCTGGCAGAGGGTCACAAGTCTCCGGGCAATCTTTAACAGATTTTTAAGACAGTTTCATACTTTAATGAGCGACGGTATCATCAGAAACACTGCGTGATGAACACCTTTCCCTTTTGGCAACCTTATTAAAAAAACCAACAAAGCATGAAACTTAAGGGCTGTGTAAGGAAGGAGAAACTAAACACCAATTAAAACTCTCTTCTCTCTACAAAAGATGCCAAATCTGCTCTTTTATTCTCTCTTTGGATCAAATTCAACATTCAACAATATCCATGCACGCACAACACACAGTTTCCCCATCAATCGCCTCTCTTCTTTCCTCGCGTATTCACAGTTGGTCTCCTCTAGCTCAACAACTTCAATTTGTTTTCCTATTTTCTCTGGAACATCACTCATTCGTATCGTCTTGATTTCCTCTTGGCGGGCAGCCGAATCGGTCAAGAGTTGTTAGCTCTCTCTGATTTGATGTTGAAGCTTTATGTGGAGAGGTTTTAACTGAGGAGAGGATCAGAGGCGTTAACTACAACATAGCTTCAGAGCAGAGCTTCTTCCGCCTTTAGATGGTTTGTGCTGTACGGTTTGTTTATAATTGGTCTCTGTAGGCTTTTAAACTGAAAATCAATACGAGTATTTTTTTTTTTCCAAGTCGTATCACTTTCTTACGTGTATTAATTTGTACTTCTTATGTGCACTGGTTTTCATCTTTTTGCAGATCATCCCTCGGTACGGCCCTCTGAACGGCCGCATCTCAGTCACCATCAAAGGCTCCAACATGGGGATTAAAAAAGAGGACATCACCAAGATCACTGTGGCTGGAGTGGACTGTGTCCACCAGGGGGACAGATACTCCGTCTCCACCAGGTAATCTCTCAGATTATTACACTGCTCCATGAACATAAAGACAAGACGACGGCGTCCTTTGTGACTCAGAAATCAGAAAGTCTTAATTTCAAACCACAGATGGTTTGTGTGGTCGAGAAGTTGGACGATGCTGCTCACTTTAATCACTGCGTGTTTCGTAACATGCTTTTATGAGTCTGTGCACATTATGAATCTTGGAATCAAAGGTAAACTTTTGCAAGTATTTTTTAATAAGAGAGAAAACCACATTGGCTCAAAACCCCCATCCCATGTCGGACGGATCAGGGACGTTATGTTTCATCTCAGACTGGAGAAGATTAGATTTACTGTGAGAGGTAATAAGGACAAATTTAACCAGGTTTGGATTTCTTTTTCTGATTTACTTTGACAGCCTCACTACCATCACAAACTGGGATTTTTCCTGACCTGACTTGGGTATAGCCCAGTTTACATATAACATAGGATGAGTGCACCCAAATCTGCATATTTTGATGGATAGTGCTGTTTTTTTTTGTTTTTTTTTATTATTATTATTTATTTATCTATTTATTTTTCTCCCCACTTTATTTTTGGTTCAGGTAAATGTACTGTGTGATTTTTTTTAAGTATTGTTATCTACTTATTTATGTACTTTCCTGCTTTATATCTCTTTTAGAGGATGTGGGAACGCGGGGTGGTGAGGGAGGGACCGGGGGATTTGTTGTGTAGATTTTCTCTTTCAACATGTGATTTGTGTTGTATTTGAACTGAAAATGCTAATAAAAGGATTGAAAAAAAAAAAAAAAAAAAAAAGAGAGAGAGAAAACCACCTCTATGCAGTGTGGAGTTTTGAAATCTTATGATCTGCTTTGGAAACAAAAGTTTTCTGTTGTTTTCGTCTCGCCCATAATTTTAAATTCAACAAAGAAGAAACATTCGAAGACATTTTCTTCCATTTATGGACCAAAGTTTTGGAGGCAGTAATACTCTTTGACAGTAGCTGATGTATTTGCTGGCAGGACTGTAAAAAATTCCTGGTCTTGTTTTATTAGACTTGATGGCACGCTGTAAAAAGATATGAAAAAAACATATTTTGATAAAGATTTTGATTTAACTCGACAATAATCTGTTGCAACTTTCAAGAGCCGTTTTGGTGGAACTCTAAGAGTGATATCAAATATAAGAATAGCTGATTCATCTCTTACTGATGGTCGAGTTTTTAAACCTCTCCCTCTCTTTTTATCTGCAGTGTGGTGTGTGAGATCGGTCCAGCGAGGCGCGCCCCACCGTCCGACGTCCCGCTTGAATCGACAAACAGCGGAGCCGTAGAGATCGAAGTAGAGGGACGGAGGAAAGGAAAATCGCAGGTCTTCTTCACCTACCGGGTACGTCTTGAACTTGACTCTGGGGTTAAATGTCAGCAAAGTGTTGGAGTGATCCCAGAATGAGACCACAGGCTGCTCTGAACGACTTGAGCATCAAACGAGAGCAAAATGAGATTTCCTCAAACTGTGACATCACAAATTGGTGAATCTCCTTAAGAGTTGTAAAAACTAATCGAATTATCGATAAATAATGGATTACTAAATCAATCGTCAACTATTTTGATAATCTATTGGTTTAAGTAATACTCTAATTTCAGCTTCATTAATGTGAGTATTTTCTGTTTATGATAATTCTGAATATCTTTTGTTTGCAAACAAGATGTGATGATGATGTCATCTTGGACTCTGAGAAACACAATTTTCACAATTTTCTGACATTTTACAGACCGAACTATAATTGATAGATTAATCAATCATGAAAATAATCGTTAGTTCCAGCCCTGATCTCCTTATAGGGGCATAAAAAATGTGAGGCTTCCTATTTTTTTTGTTTCATGGGATTTTTTTTTGTCCCTTTTCAAACTTTGCACTCCTGAAAACCAACAGCTCGCTCCATGATGATGACTTTAGAGCTTGGCAGCAGTGGAGGAAGCTTCTGGAGTGCGGTGTTTAAAAAATGTACATCTTATTAAAAGTACTCAGCGTTCTGGATGTAAACAGTGGATTAAGGTACAATTAGGGATGAGCCGGATATTCGTTTCAAACGAGTATTCGTTACGGATAATACATTTTTGCCGAGTCCGAGCACAACACAAGTTTTTTTTAGGATTATTCGTATCTGTGCTAAAAGAATCCTCATTGGGTATCAACAACTACTGTCTCCACTCTTCATGCTCTGTGATTGGCCAGTCACACACAGCACACCCCCCTCCCTGCACCCACATGCTGCAGCGAGGAGGTGCCTGCTCTCCTCTTTCACACACACACAGACAGGCAGCGAGTGACAGCGACTGCTTCTCTTGCTTGCTTGAGTTGACTGTAGTTTACGTTGCTCTAATCTCTGTACTACTCACTCAGTTTTCTTCTGCTCGTCTCTATTGAGGTTTGTTTGGTATTTAAAGTTACTTCTTGAACTTATTTCCTGTCATACGCGATGCATGTGACAAGACGGGGCTGAAAACGGCTCGTGTCGCGCTGGTCAGTGCCTCTTGCTTCAATTCGGGACCGTTTTTTTAAGGTTTTCGTTGTCTCGCATCTCTTTAGTTCTTTTTTTATATTTAAAGTTACTTGATTAACTGTTTTGCAACGTACACGCAACGCATTTGAAGGCTTAAAGCTTCTTTTTCTTTTTTTTTTTTTTTTTAACTGGCTGCGTGATTTTAGTTTGGCTGGTGAGAAAGTTAGTTGTAAAGCTTTGCCCATTCTGAGCACAGTGTTTTTGAAAATACAGTGAACAACAAGGCAGATTTTTGATTTTTTTGCCACTGAATGTTTGAACAAATCACCTATTAAATTTACACAGATCATAAATAAAGAGACAGTCTTTTACACCACTACATACACATTTTACCAGTTGTACATAATACATAGCTGAAAATAAATATAGACATTTCAAATCAATTCTTGCCAGTTTCAGACTTAAAATAATGTTCAGATTTAAGTCCCGCCCATTTTCGGACAAACACGCCCACTTCCGGTTTAGGCCCCGCCCACACAAGTACGGATACGGATACAGATAATATGGATGGGTAAACAGATCCAGATACAGATACAGATAATGGTGTACTCGCTCATCCCTAGGTACAATGAACTGTTGCATTAAAACATCGTTCTTGAATGTGAACCCTGAATTGATAAATTCTGAAGTGTGTGCTCAGATTTTAGAAATGTTTGTGACCTTAAAATCATCGTTTATGTATCTGTTATTATATTTAACATAAACTCTGGAGGGTTTTTTATTGTTTGTCCCACATGTTGAGTGTATTAAGGATGACAGGGTTCTTGCACTGAGGAAGAGGAAGAAGCTCCAAAACTCCTTCGAGCAGATTTTACTACAAAACAGATTGAACAGAACAGAAAGCATCCCATCCTCTCCACTTAACAAATAATTCCCTTCTCCTAAAATGTTATTTCCTGATGTACCAGCATCAAAAACATTTTGTTACTTGAACATTTGAGTTCAGCAGCAGGAAGATTGTGTAAGAATCTCTCATCCTGCGACCTGCAGACTCTGTTCACACATCCTCTACGCTTCTGAGGTAATACAGCACACTGTGTGACACGACCACTTCAAACCGAGGAGATCAAATCCCAGAAACATTAAAAGCTTTATTACAAAGTGAAAGCACACAGTCTTCCTTCAGTGTTGTGCCGGAAAAACAGCTCCCAGAGGAAGCAGCAGTGCGTGAAAATACCCCTCGCATACAAATCCAGCGCCGCAGCGAACTGGAGGATAAATTCAACAGTTTTTACAACAAAATATGATCAAAACAAATAAGTTTCACCTGCTGCTCTGCTTTGTTTTCCATCCAGGCTTAGTTGTGTCATTTAAATCTTGTTCACTGAGCTGACGGAAAGTTAATTAAAGCAAACTGCTGAGAGTGAAGTGACTAATTCGCTTCAGTTGCAGAGTGTCTGTAAACTTTGAGTTTCCCTCATCGAATGTTGAGTTGTTGGTTTTTATGTCAAGAAAGGAACACGATCAATGCTACGGAAATCCACTGCAGCAATGTTTGTACAAGGTCGTCTAAATGCAAGTTATTGCAAATGAAAATTTAGTCTAAAGGGCAAAAAGCTTGTTTGACAAACATTTTTCTCAGAGTATAAAGTTATTTTTCAGTGATATTTCTGATTGTGGATGCAACATGCTCCTAAAAGTGAAGCCAAAAGGTCCAGAGTCTCCTCTACAGATTGGCAGCATGATAAGTCTTAATCCCGCCTCCTTTATCATAACATGAGTCAGCATTTATAATCATAAAACACATCATAAAAATGTTCCACAAACATTGTTTCTGTCGTTATACTTCCTGTTTATCGTGCTGATTTATGTCCTAGTGTTTATATTTTTGAGAGGTTAAGTTTTAATTAGTTATGGGATTTTAAAAGGATGGATGTTGGTGCCATGATTGACAGCTCTGTTGGAAAATTGAAGCAGTTGTAACGATAAGTTAAATGTGTGTTTTTGCAGTTTCACCGATCGGTTCCTACCCCACAGGTCAGCCGCACTGTGTTTGAAGCAGAGGTGTTGTCCTTCTTTATAGTGAACAGGTGGTTATGCTAATTAGAACTAGACAGGGTGAGACTGATGTGAAGCTGCATTCTCATCTACTAACTAAAGACATGAACAAATAAACACAAAATATTGGTCTAAAGGAGCACCTTGGTGCACATGTTGCCTTGTTTTCCAGCTTTATTTTCCGCAGCTGAAACCGTTGTTGTCCAGGGCCTGTATGCACGTCCAGTAGTCTTAACGTACCGTTATGGGATGACCTATTTAGCTGTAGCGTTAGCTGCATGTACGACTGGAAAAAATTGGCCAATTAACTAAATGCATCAAGACAGCGACCCAGGTGCAGAACGTCATATGTTTGGGGAACTTCCTGGAAAACAACTTCAAACTGTGCACGCAAACTGCGATAAAAATGGAAAACGTTTTGTCTCATAAATCTAAATTTGTTTTATATCGCTACATCGTCATATTTTTCCAAAGGATTGATTCGATCTCCTAATATCTGTTCCCTTCGCATATTTTGTTTCAAATTGTACCACATGTAGTCTTTATTTAAGGTAGTCTTAAGGTAGTCTTTATTTTAAGGTAGTCTTTATTTTAAGGTAGTCTTTATTTAAGGTAGTCTTAAGGTAGTCTTTATTTTAAAGTAGTCTTTATTTTAAGGTAGTCTTTATTTAAGGTAGTCTTAAGGTAGTCTTTATTTTAAGGTAGTCTTTATTTTAAGGTAGTCTTTATTTAAGGTAGTCTTAAGGTAGTCTTTATTTTAAGGTAGTCTTTATTTTAAGGTAGTCTTTATTTTAAGGTAGTCTTAAGGTAGTCTTTATTTTAAGGTAGTCTTTATTTTAAAGTAGTCTTTATTTTAAGGTAGTCTTTATTTTAAAGTAGTCTTTATTTTAAGGTAGTCTTTATTTTAAGGTAGTCTTTATTTTAAGGTAGTCTTAAGGTAGTCTTTATTTTAAGGTAGTCTTTATTTTAAAGTAGTCTTTATTTTAAGGTAGTCTTTATTTTAAAGTAGTCTTTATTTTAAAGTAGTCTTTATTTTAAGGTAGTCTTTATTTTAAGGTAGTCTTTATTTTAAGGTAGTCTTTATTTTAAGGTAGTCTTAAGGTAGTCTTTATTTTAAGGTAGTCTTTATTTTAAAGTAGTCTTTATTTTAAGGTAGTCTTTATTTTAAGGTAGTCTTTATTTTAAAGTAGTCTTTATTTTAAGGTAGTCTTTATTTTAAGGTAGTCTTTATTTAAGGTAGTCTTTATTTAAGGTAGTCTTTAGTTTAAGGTAGTCGTTATTTTAAAGTAGTCTTTATTTTAAGGTAGTCTTTATTTAAGGTAGTCTTAAGGTAGTCTTTATTTTAAGGTAGTCGTTATTTTAAGGTAGTCTTTATTTAGTTTAGTTATTGTCATTTTTATTACTCTGCTGCACCGTGGGCCTGAGAGGACTGAAATTTCAGTTATGCTGTATGTTGAGCATGTATTGCATATTTGACAATAAAGTTGACTTTGACTTTGACTTTGACTTTGACATAAACAAGACGTCCGCCATCTTGAAAACAGACATAAATATGTGGTTATCCTGTCGTTAGTGCCTGTAATAGTGGGGTCTGCCTCTGTTTATTTTAATGCTACGTTGGGACGTCAGCGTGGCTCATGCAACCTGCTAATAATTTGGGGTTTTTTTTCACCATTTGTATGAATGGTCGTTTTCATGGCTAATGGATTGATGTGCATACGAGTCCTGGTTTGGTCACCTTGTGGGTCCTGTAGTAACAAAGAAATGTTGAAAATGGATCTAAAATTTTTGTTTGGGTGATTTTTATATAAAATTTAACCCTTATTTTTGTGTATTTTTTTTAAATAATGGATGAAATGTGCATTAGATTTTGATTTTGGAAGGTGTTTCGTGGCGCCTCTATCAGTGGAGTCCTGAACCCCCCCCCCACTTTGAGACACCTCTGCCCCAGAGAGCTAGGTGGATTTGTATTCTACCATATGTATCAACATTAGCATCTCCAGCTAGGTTAGTCACTTAATGAGGAGCTGGTTGATGGTTACTGTTGGGCTGTTTGCGTCTTTTCTTTTCATTCCTCCATATTTCCATTCTTTGTGTGTCTGCTGGTAAATTTACAGGTTTGGATTTCTGTCAAACATCCATCTGAGTTTCTTTGTCTCTCAGACTAAAACCCTTCCAGAAACCGCTGCCTCCTTTAGCTCCTGTTTTCTTCGTGTGAACCATCCAACCAGGCAGACTTGTTATGAGTTTTGTCTCTTTGGGGACATTTATTCTTGTGTTTGCGTCTCTGTCTGCCAGAACAGCGAGAACAAATCTGAAACACCAACAAACCAGCGTAGCTTAAGAGCATCTCAGCAGCTGCACGGCACACACTCCAGCTACGCCGATTTCCAAAACATTGTTTAACCTCTTCATATTTACACCTTTATTTATTTTTCCCTCCCGCCGCTTCCAAACAAACACAAATAACCTCTTTGACAAACTCAGCTCCACTGCTGGGGTTTTAATTCTCCAGACAGATTGACTTCTTAAGTTTGGAGGCTGCTTTATCCTCCAGTGTTTCAGGGATTTAATTTCTCCTCTTGTTTTATTTGTCGTGCCGTCAGCGCTGCACAAACCCTCAAACACAAACAGGAAACCAAGCAGCTGGTGGACTTCAGCTCCAGCCGCCGTCTCCTTTATCAATATTTCTAAAGCACACGAGTTTGTCAAAGTCCCCCGTGGAGACTTTACACAAGAACTCTGATTTCTTTATTCACTTATTTTGGTCTTAGCTTTCTGCTTGAACGCCCCGGGAGTGAGTTATTCAGCTTTATTTAATAAACTTTAGTGGATGTGTTTGTACCTGCAGGATGTCAGCTGGAGCATATTAAACGCTGTTTGTTTTAAGTTTGAATGTTTTCCTCTGTGTTCAGTCTTTTATTTTTATTCTTTAAAATCAAATTATTTACAGCAGAGTCTTCACAAACTGTAACCCCTGGTAACGGCTTCTTTCAGGGGCCGTAAGAGACGCTGTTAGAATTATTTGGACGTCAAAGTTAAGTCAGTTTTATCAACGTTTCAAGGCAACAGCAACACAAATTCATCAATAAATCATCCATCACATGTGGTTGATTTAAAAAAAAAAAAAACTAACATGATCAGAGTGAAAATTCACACAAAAAGCTTCAAAAGATTTCACTTCAGAGGAGCTCAGTTTTGGGGCGCCGGTTTGGAAAAGAGTTTTGGGTTTTGTACCTTCTTGAGGTGAGTCCTCAATGAGATGGCCCAGGTTCAAATCCAACCTGCAGCATCTTTCCTGCATGTCCCTCCGTGTCCTTAAAAAAAATATCTGAAATAATTTTTTTTTTAAAACATTTTCTGAACTGCTCAAAGCAGAAAAACACCAAAGAGTTGTCTTCACAGATTTACCCTCTTTTTGACTTTTGGAGCAAAAAAATGCACAACAAACAAAAAAAATTGTAACAAAATATTTTTGTTTGTTTGTTCGTTTGTTAATTAATTAATTAATTAATTTATTTATTTAATTGCACACAAAGAAATTGAAACACAGAATGAGTAATACAAAATGATTTGGAAAAATAAAAGTAAAAAAAGCAACAAACAGGAAACCCACAAGGGTCTGTCGAGAGGCCGTCTTCGAGAAAAAAAATTGTGGAAAAAAAATCCAAAAAGAAAAAATATTATCAAAAGACAAAAAAAATCAAAAAACAAAAATATTTTAAAAAAGAAACTATTCAAAAAAGAAAAAATATTTTTTAAAAAAGAAAAATATTCAACAAAAATTTCTAAAAATGGAGATTTTGAATTTTAGAGCATCAGATTCAGTCGACTTGAAGGTTTAATTGTGAATTTTTTTTTTAACCCACTGGAGCTTTATTTACAAAAACATTAACTGCATTCTTTAAGAGATAATGTATAATGAGTGGGTGATTATGTTTATATCTTTAATGTCCTGTCTCACCCTGTCTGGATTCTGTTTTGCATAATCACCCAATCAGCATACATTATCACACATCCCTACTTAAGATACAAACACCTGATACTCAACGTGATGAAGTGATGATTTTAGAAGTGATCAAAGTTCAGTGATATCTCCATGAAGATCTATTTTAAAGTGTCTGTATTTACTCCTGTCACCTCTTACTTTTTGTAAACTGTAAATTAGTCAAAATTTTTGGGGGGTGTTTCGCTCATTCTGTGACTTTTCCATCCAGGATCCTGAACCGATATCCGTCGAGCCAGCAAGAGGCCCGGCCGCCGGAGGAACCGTCATCACGATCAAGGGAAACAAACTGGACACAGCCACCAAAGACGACGTCTCCGTCACCGTGGGAACGATTCCCTGCGAAGTGTAAGACTCATGACTTGTTTTCTCTCTCTCTGATGGAAATGAGAGCTCTCTGTTCACGGTGTTTGTCTTCTGTAGCTTGACGTTTGGCGAACAGATCACCTGTAAGACCGGGAAGGTGCTGAAGGTGCCCACTGAACCGTTCCTGGTGACGGTTCGATACGGAAAAAACACGACCAAACACCTCCGAGACACATTCCAGTACTCGGAAAACCCCAAGATCACAGATTACTACCCCAGAGACAGCTTTGTTTGGTGAGTGGGTTTGAACGTTACGCTAAATGTGAACCATGTAAAGGTCTCTCATAGAAGTGCTGAAGAGAGAGTAAACGAACCTTAAAGGATTCTCTTCTTGTTGTGTGTTTTTAGTGGCGGTCGAAGGATTGTAGTAACGGGAAACGGTTTCGATCTGATCCAGAACGCCACGATGAAAGTCCTGCCGTCCACAGATGAGTTTTCACAGAACACTCCTCCTGTCGAGGTGAGAGCGGTTGTTGTTCGGGATCATTTACACAGTTTGTCTTTTCTTTGGGCTGCACAGCTCAGCAGAAAGTTACTTGTTCTCCTTCTTTCTCTGAAAATCTATTTGTCCCTCTCGGCTCTACGATCAGTTTTGTCTTCTGTCTGTTGTTTGTCCTTTCCCATTTTTTCAATTTGGAGCCAGAAACGACGTTGTTTTCTGGTTTTAAGTTCCATGGAGGGAATATTTTCAAATCCAGATCTCTCCTCTGTGCTCCTTACATCTGAGTAGATAAAAGCCTCCAAGCAGAGACGGGATGAGACGGGATGAGTGAAATTAATCTCTGCAGAACTAAATTAAACTTTGTAAAGTACAAAAATGTTCTGGAACACATCAGTCTCCAGACAGGACTGACACTTGCAGACAAAAACCTGGAGCAGAGAAAAAGAGACGACTTTTCGATTTCACCGCTGAACAGCTTTGAGTGACAGAGTCTCTCAGGAAAGATTCACTGCGGGGGAGAGGAGGTGAAGCTGTTTTATCGTCACTTCATCAAACGCTGTCTGTCTGAACTGGGAAGAAAGGGGCTGGAGGGCTGGGGGGGGGGGGGGGGTGGAGAATGAAAAGAAGAAGAAGAGAGGGAGAGATGGGAAATGAAAGAAAAAGCAAATTGAAGTCGTTTGTGAACAAACTCTGATACAAGTTGGAGAAGAAAGCGCCGTTAATACGACGAATCACTTCGAAAAAGAAGCTGGGAACCCGTGTTTAACGTTCAAGAGTCATGGAGCGTTCCCACATGTGTTAGCTCCAACATGACATGAGCAGCACAGACCAGCACAGACCAGCACAGACCAGATTGATTGACTGATTAAATTCAACCTTCCTTTGATTTTTGGAGGTTGGTTTTGAGTCCATGCGGTGAGTTCCATTACAGAGTCATGTCTGTTTTAACACATGACCCCTCAGGTCTCAAAGATCACAGCCAGTCCAGTAGTTTTCCACATTCTCTGAGTCCTTTAACCCTTTAAAACCTGATCCATCAAAAAAACTAACAAAATCCACAAAAATTTTGCTCCATCATTTTGTTCATGATGTACTTTTTGAATCACATTTGACACAATGGGCGGTTTTAGCAACTTATCTAGTAAAGTTTTTAGTACATATACACTCTTTAATAAAAATTTATTTTTTATTCTTACTGCAACTTGTTGAAAATTATCAGTGATTTTAATCCATTTTTTATTTTTTCACAGGTTTTTTAATGAAAATATTAATTTTGTTGATGGGATAGAGGTTTTTGAAACTCGTGTGTCAAATATGATGCGTTCGGCAGTAAAGGGTTAATAATATTACGTATTCTTGATTAGGGGGTCCCAATTTTTGAGCTTGTGACCCCCAAAAATAATCGTAGACTGATGACCCCCTTGCTGTGAGAACATACTGATAAGCCAATTCAAAAACAAACAAAGCAAACAAAAATATACTGAGTCTGCCGTCACTGATACCGACATTATCCTGATTTAGTCACCTCGGTGGTCTCAAACAAAGAAAAACAGATCAAAAATTTTCTGTTTGCATGCTTTGAAATATAAAATTTACCACTTTTTTGTTTATTTTTACTGCAATGAATAAAATTTGCAATGTTAAATTGTTTTTTAGAAACCGTTTCATGACCATTTCCTGACAACTGGTCCAGTCAGAAAGTCCCAAATGTTTTGTGTTTTTACTCTGAGGATCATTATCCTGATACTGTTGGATAATTTGCTCACGCGGTCGCTCACAGAGTGGTGAACCTCCTTCCATAGGCCTCGTTAGCGTCTCCTCTTTCTCAGAACACGTTTCCTCCGTTTCTCTCTCAGTTTGTGACGGGGGCTCTGAGTAAGAACGACACCATCCTCCAGTTCGACTCCCCTCCCGTGAACTGCTGCCTGAGCGGTCAGTCTCTGAGGACGCTGCTCCACCTGGACAACGTGGTGGAGGAGCTGAAGGGCTTCGACTATCACCCAGATCCCACCTTCAACAAGCTCAACAAGAACGTCATCACAGAGACCAGCATCATCATCGTCACTGTGAGAGCGGGCGATCTAATCATGAACATCTTTTTCTTTACCTTTTTTTTTTCTATCCTCTGAGTTTTCTCTCTCTCTCTCTCTTCTCACAGGGCCGAGGTTTCTCCAAGGCCATGACGGCTAAAGAGGCGCAGGCGTTCGTTGGCGATGCGTCCTGCCACGTTAACATTCTGCAGGTAAACACACTTTGAAAAGAGCTCAGGAGGAAACACACTGAAGGTTTTACTTTTGATAGATTTATAATGGATTTGTGCTGCGAAGATGGATCTGAAAGTGTTTCTTATTGAATGTATGATATCAAAAAGTCATTTTATCTGCGTCTTAAGCTGCAGGGATTGGGTTCAATGCAACGCTTCATCTCTTTTATAAAACAACACAAAAACAATTTAGCTTTCAGTGAAGGAAGTAACTGTGCTGCAGACGGAAAGAAATCTCTTTATTTCAGCCTCACCGTGTGTGAAAACAATACGCTGCCTTCAATGAGGTGGCTGTGCTGACACCAGAGCGGTTCTCACATCGGGCTCCAAATGGGCCTTGTTTTCAATTTCTGTGAGGTCAAAAAGACAAATAGTGACAAAATATTTTGAATTTGTTCCTTATTTTTAAAAATTCTTTTCAATACCAAAAAAAAGAACTGAAACAGTGTCTCTAAAAATCAATAAAATAATCCACCCTTACATTATTAAACTGGATGAGTTATTAAAAAAATTATTTCTGTGAAGTTTTCAGAAAAAAAGAAATGAAAAATTCAGACGGTTAAGGTTAAATTCTGCTGCCAAAAACGACGTTTAAAACATGCTCGAATGGGAATTCTATGTCTTTTGGAGCCGGCCTCTAGTGGTCACTTAAGGAACTGCAGTTCGTGCACTTCCACGTCAGCTTCACTCTCAGCGCTCTAAAAAACTCAAGACTCTTTACGTCTCTTCTCACTGCTTCCCCTCTACTTTGATTATCTGCTACAGAAGCCTCATTGGTCCACAGAGCTGTCAATCAAAACATCACAGCCCCTCTTTAACATCAAGTTACAAGTAAAAACTTAAAATCTTTTTTTTTAATCAGACTGTAAACATGTTTAATTTTGCTGCTAATATCGGATTTTTTAAATGGGATTTAATGGAGATTCTTTGTCTTTTGGAGTCAGCCTCTAGTGGACACTCGAGGAACTGCACGTCCACATTATCTTCACAAAAATATCCTTTTGTATCCGTTTAAAGCAGACGCTCACGGTTATGGAAAGTTCATGACTTCTGTGTTGGTGTTTCTCTTCTGATAATCTACTCACTGGTCCACAGAGCTGTCAATCAAAACATCACAGCCCCTCTTTAACATCAAGTCACTCGTAAAAACTTAAAAAAAAAAAATTTAATCGGACTGTAAACATGTTCAATTATGCTGCTAATATCGGATTTTTAAAATGGGATTTAATGGGGATTCTTTGTCTTTTGGAGTCAGCCTCTAGTGGACACTCGAGGAACTGCACGTCCACATTATCTTCACAGAAATATCTTTTTGTATCCGTTTAAAGGAGACGCTCACTGCTCACTGGTCCACAGAGCTGTCAATCAAAACATCACAGCCTCCTCTTTAAGATTCAAATAAGGCGGGCTTTGTGACCTATACTGCAGCCAGTCTGCAGGGGGAGCTCTCAAACTGATTTTTTTTTTTTAGATGAATGGTACTTTGTGCAGAGATTTTAAACCTCTGGAGGAATCTGCTACGTCTGGGGATTTTATTTTTAGCTGAGGAATTCACCTTTCACCAGGCGGAGCGCACTCAGCTTGAACTTTAGAAATGTGAAGATGTGAAACCAGTTCTGGCATTTTCAAGTGAATCTAAGGTGAATAAAGGGAAGAGGAGACGACAGAGGAACGATTACACTTTTTAGAGAGTTAAAAGATAAATTCTACCCGTAAGTGTTTTTGTAAATACAGGATACAAACTCTGCAAACAGAGCAGAAGTTTTATTCTAGATTTTGTCCCTTTTTTTTCCCTCTAAAGTTTGTTATTAGTCCATAAATCAAACCTCAAAATTAGCCTGTAAATTTCATCCTGTGTTATTAAAAGTGGCTGCACCATTTTTCCACTACCACAGTCGGTGGATCTGGAAACTTCAGCCCAGTTTGATGACTGTTTCCTTTTTTTTAATTTTGTCTTTTCAGGATGATAAATTAATCCTGGAGGCTCCTTCATCTCAGCCCAGATCCAGATCCAAGCGCCAGCGCAGAGACACGACCAATGACCTGCTGGAGCTCGTGGTGAATACACAACCCACAAGTTATTCGCTTTGCATGATTTGAGGCCGTAATATTCAATCTGCGGCTGTGATATTTCAGTAACCGTTCCAGCACGTTCCCTCTCGATGCTGATTTAAAAAAGTGGATTTGATTTGTAGTCAGAAAGTCTCGGCCCATCCTGGAGTCATAAGGAATTCAAATCTGAACCCACAGACATGAAACAGATATTGATTTCTTCTTACGTTTTCAAGGATGTCGTCTCTCTGATGACCATCAAAGATGGATTTCTGTAAAGCTGCTTGAAACCCTTCAGAATCGGCCTCTGAATCTTTATAATTTAAGTTTTCTTAAAGTTAAAGTTGTCCAGTGAATACAGAGACAGATTCTAACCTGTGCTGCATCTTTTAAAGCTGAGGCTCCAGCCAAGGTTACAAAAACAGAAAGTATGTTTGCATGACCTCCGTCTGTCTTCAGGTGAAGTTCGGTCACGGCGAGTGGATGGTGGGTTCGGTCTACTACGCCAGAAAAGACGACATTCCTCTGGCGATTATCATCCCGGCTGTCATCGTGCCCATGCTGCTCTTCATCGCCGTCTCCGTCTACTGCTACAGGTCTGCATGAGTTTTTAAAGTGTTGTACGATAACGGTAGTCACGTTTAGTTTCTGACCCGTGTGAATATGACCGATCAGGAGGAAGAGTCAGCAGGCGGAGCGAGAGTACGAGAAGGTGAAACACCAGCTGGAGAATCTGGAGGAGAGCGTTCGAGATCGCTGCAAGAAAGAGTTCACGGGTAAGTCACATGACCCAGGGACTGGGCGTTAAAAGGTTAACGATGAAAAAGTGATAGTCGGTTTGATTTGCTCTTTGGTGCAGATGTTTTGGTTGTTTGCTGCTCTGTTCTCTGTAGTCGTAGGGTGCCGGATGAAGCGTCTCTTTTTTACCTTCTCTTTATATTTGTTTTCTAAAACTTTGTGGTGGTTTCTTACTTTCTCCTTTTGTAGTTTGTTGTTGTCTGTGGCCCCTTTAAGTTGATTTGTTTCTTTGTAGTTGTACTTTGACCCTTTGTGGCTGTTTTGTGTCCCTTTATTGGTCCTTTTCATCTCTTTGTGGTTGTTTTGTGTCTCTGAGGATGTTTTTTGTTTCTTCATCGCTGTTTTGTGTCACTTTGTTGCTCTTCAGTTGTCTTCTTGTTGCTACAAACTACAAAAAGACGCCTTGTGTCCCTTCGTTGTTGTTGGTTTGTGTTTGTTTTGAACACTTCTCCTCTTAGTTGCTGTTTTGTCTGGACTTTGGACATCTCTTTGGTTGTGTTCGGTCTCTGTACGGGCGTTCTGGACCTTGTAGTCCTTTTTGTCGTTGAAAGGTATAAAAATGTATCTCTGGTCTCTGTCTCTGTTAAGAGTCTTTGAAGACGCTCTGTATTACTGTGGCGATGAAGTATCTGTTGTCTTATTTTGTCCTTGTTTGACTCAGTTTGTAGTTGTCTTGTGTCTCTTCGTGGTTGTATTTTGTTTCTTTGTTGATGTTTTGAGTCTCTTTGTTGCTACAAACAGCAACAAACTACAAAAAGACGCCTTGTGTCCCTTTGTGGTTGTTCTCTGTGTCCGTTTTAAACACATTTCCTCTCCGAGCAGCAGGTTTGTGTTGTGTTTGTTGGTTCTTTGCGTGTCTATGATTGTATTCAGTCTATTTAAAGAGGTGTTTTGGCCCTTCAGTCCCTTTTTATAGCGGTTTTTGTTTTTTATCATTATGTTGTGTTTTCTTTCACTGTTTGTGTCTCTTAACTGTTAATTTTTTGTCCAATGGTGGATTATTTTTGTCCCTTTGTGTTTTTTTTTTTATCACTTTTTGATGTTTTTCTCTCTTCGTTGTTATTTTGTGTCCTCCTGTGAGTGTTTTTTTTTTCCTTTTGAAGTTGTAAAGTTTCTCTTTGTTGTTTTTAACGTCTCTTTGGAGGTGTTTTGTGTCCTTTTGTTGTTGTGTTGTTTCTTTTTAACTGTTTTTTCTTCTTGATTCTGTTTTTTTGTCTAATTATTGTGGTCATTTTTTGTCTTTCAAAGTTTTCCTGATGTCTCTTTTTTTGTTTAGTTTTTGTCTCTTTTTATTTGCACATTTTTTTTGACAATTTTAGACAATTTAGAAGAAAAGCTCAGGTCCAAACCATCCCTGCTCTCCTTGTATTATGTTTTTATTATCAGAAAATGTCGAAAAAAAATTTGAAATCTGGAAAAAATTTAAACATTTTTTGTTCTTTGAGCAGAAAAGTGTTTAAAGTGACGTACAGCTCAAAGATCTTTGTAAATTAAAGCGTCACAAACATGAGGAATATCATCTGTTTCTGTTTATGTCACGGATTCAGAGGCCGTGCAGCCGTCAGAGTTTCTTGTTAAGTCTTCGGAGGTCTGATCACAGTGACAGCAGATGATAATCTGAGCTTTCTTTGAGCCGTCTGAAGGTTTCTGGCGTGTGAGCCGAGCAGCAGACTCCTGGTTTTGTTCCTCGTCCTGTTCTCAGATTAGAGGACATCACCACTTTGGAAAGTTTTATCTACATAATGTGAATCTTGCCAAAAAGACTCAGCAGAAGCGGCTCTTTGGCTCAGACATCAGAAACTTCGCTGAGCGCAGTGAAGTGTTTTCAGCTGGACCTGATAGATCCGGTATCGAGCTTTAGGGGAGGTCAGCTGGATCTTATTCAAAACTTTTCAAAGAGAATTAAAGATAAGGGATTGGTTTTAATTAAAGCAAGGGAATGTAAAGACGAGCCGCCCATGAAGAGATAAATATGACTTCATGTTATCTGATTTCTCTGTGTGTGCGTCAGATCTCATGATAGAAATGGAGGACCACACCAGCGACCTGAGCGAAGCCCGGATCCCCTTCCTGGACTATAAAACCTACACCGACCGAAACTTCTTCCTGCCCTCAAAAGACGGCGCCAACGACGCCATGATCACCAGAAAACTACAGATCCCAGAGGCGCGCAGAGCCATCGTAGCTCAGGCGCTGAACCAGTTCTCCAACCTGCTGAACAGTAAAACCTTCCTCATCAACGTGAGTCCGGAGCTTTGTTAGAGTCAGCCTCCTCTTCCTCTTTAATCTTCATCATTTTCTCTGTTCCCAGGCATAAATTATTTTCTAAATAAAACACCAATCAGACGGAGGCCTCAGAATAATAAGAATAACAATTTTTCCTTTAACTTTCCACATTTATACCCCACAGAGGAGCTGCCGTTTGAGTTTAATTTCCACTGTTGTCAATTTTTATCCATTATTTTACATTATTGAGGATATTTGAATATTTTTAAGTGTTTTTTTACTGGTTTGTTATCTTTATATCATAGAATGAAGAGTTTTTACTGCAGTTATAATGTTGGAAATCCTAAAAATAAGAAAAAATACAAACAAATACATGAATAAATAGTAAAAAATGAAACATACAGTGTATCACAAAAGTGAGTACACCCTCACATTTCTGCAGATATTTAAGTATCTCTTTTCATGGGACAACACTGACAAAATGACACTTTGACACAATGAAAAGTCGTCTGTGTGCAGCTTATATAACAGTGTAAATTTAGTTTTCCCTCAAAGTAACTCAAAATATAGCCATTAATAGCTAAACCCCTGGCATCAAAAGTGAGTACACCCCTAAATGTCCAAATTAAGCACTGCTTGTCATTTTCCCCCCAAAATGTCATGTGACTTGTTAGGGTTACTAGGTCTCAGGTGTGCGTAGGAAGCAGGTGTGTTCAAATTTGTAGTACAGCTCTCACACTCTTTCATACTGGTCACTGAAAGTTCAAACACGGCACCTCATGGCAAAGAACTCTCTGAGGATCTCAAAAGACATATGAAGATGGCCAAGGCTACAAGAAGATCGCCAACATCCTGAAACTGAGCTTCAGCACGGTAGCTAAGATCATCCAGCGTTTTAAAAGAGCAGGGTCCACTCAGAACAGGCCTCGTGTTGGTCGTCCAAAGAAGCTGAGTGAATGTGCTCAGCATCACATCCAAATGCTTTCTTTGAAAGATCGACGCAGGAGTGCTTTTAGCTTTGCTAGCAAAGTCTCAAATAGCCGCCAGCTCCGTGATGTCATCATGGAGGAGTGGAAGAGCATTCCAGTGGCAACCTGTGAAGCTCTGGTAAACTCCATGCCCAGGAGAGTAAAGGCAGTTCTGGAAAATAATGGTGGCCACACAAAATATTGACACTTCAGAAACTTTCACTAAGGGGTGTACTCACTTTTGATGTGAAGGGTTTAGCTATTAATGGCTATATTTTGAGTTATTTTGAGGGAAAAATAAATTTACACTGTTATATAAGCTGCACACAGACGACTTTTCATTGTGTCAAAGTGTCATTTTGTCAGTGTTGTCCCATGAAAAGAGATACTAAAATATCTGCAGAAATGTGAGGGTGTACTCACTTTTGTGACACACTGTAAATGAATGATTACGAAAACAACTGGATGAATAACTGTTGCGTGGCTTTCTAAACACATCATCCTGACTCGGTGCTTTGTAGCGGTGCACGTCTGCCGCTAGTGGTCAAAAGAAGAACTACACCAATAAACACTTAAAAAAAAAAAAACACCTTAAAAAAACATTTTTGTCTCTTGATTTTTAGTCGTAATAAAAAAAGAGAAATTATTTAAACAAGAATTTGAAAATATCAGTGATGAATATCAGTGGAGTAGTGGATGTCACTGTCTCCTCAAATAATGAAGGTTTGAATCCCTGGTGATCTGTTCCATGTGGAGTTTGTATGTTGTCCCTGAGCTGTTACTAATTGATTGGACTGATTTAAAGCTCCTGTGAGGAACTTTTCATCTGTGTTCATTTTGGCGCCCCCTTGTGGACAAAAGGGTTTCGTCTCACTCACTTCTTCCTCCAGCGTTTTCTAACAAACATAAATCTTCATCAGACGTGTTGGAAAATGTGACACCTACCCCCCGCCAGCAGTTTTTCGACCCCACAAATAACCTTAAAGAAATATTTCATCATTCCAGTGATGGTCTCGTTTGCTTTAGTAGATCATAAAGAAACATTAACATTTAAATCACTCTGTTTTTTTTAACCAGTTAAAACTCCTCACAGTAGCTTTAAAAAAGAAAAAAATGTAAAAAAAAGAAACTATAACTATTTCTTAATTAAATATTTAAATGAATCTCAGTTGTCTTTGTTTTCTGTCTGTAGTTCATCCGCACGTTGGAGAGCCGCCCGGACTTCAACGCCCGGGCTCGTGGTTACTTCGCCTCGCTCCTGACGGTGGCGCTGCATGGCAAACTGGAATATTACACGGACATCATGAGGACGCTGCTGCTGGAGCTGATGGACGAACACGTGCAGAACAAAAACCCCAAACTGATGCTGAGGCGGTGAGCGTTTTTATTGAGTGCAATAAAGCGTTTTATTCCGTGCAGGTGATTCAGCTTTAAAATAAAAAAATCTGACCCTTATTTATTTTTTTAAAGAGGGTTGTGCAGAAAAACAGGATCTCAGGTTCACTTAGAGGCCTCCAGATTTTTTTTTTCAGGCATGTTTTTCCTCCTCGTGTGTGATATTGTTGTAAAGGAATCAAGAAATGTGCAGCAAGATGATGCAAAAGAAGAAAATCTCAACTTTCAGCTTCAAAAAGAACAAATGCTGCGGCTTTTAGATCGAATTAAAGAGGCTGATGTTAAAAACCGAACCCCTGCAGCCGCCGGTGGGAGGTCTGGTGTTCTTGGAGCGTTGGATTCTGCAGGTTTAATGGTGTATTTGTTCTGTTTAAAGTCTGATTCCTCCATCATCACAAACAGCTTACAGTTCAGGATGATGGAGGAGGAAGTGGTGCTCACAGCTGATGTGTTTTTCCTCTCTGGTCTCGTGTATGTAGGTCGGAGACGGTGGTGGAGAGGATGCTCTGTAATTGGATGTCCATCTGTCTCTATCAGTTCCTCCGGGTAACGCTCATTCCTTCGCTTCTTCTCTGTGTTGTTGTTGTTTTTTTTTCTTTCTCTTCGATCTGTTTCTCTTGTCTCCTCCTGTTTTTCTTCTTCTCTTCTTTTCTTATAATGGACTGGAGGAAGCCTTCCTCTGTCCGCCCTCCTGCCCATCCGTCCATCTGTCTGTCTCTGTTCTTTGTGTTTTTCTGCTCCGTCTCTCTTCCTTTTTTGTTCCGTTTGGTCTTTTTCTGTGACGTTGATTCTAACAGCAGCAGCAGCCTGTGTGTTTTGCTGATGTTTGGTGTTTTTGTGATTTATGATTCTCCAACTGAAGACTGTTTTTACACTCCAGCTCCAGAGGAAGTTTATCTGATGTCTTTTCTTCCTCAACCTGAACAAAGTCTTGTTGGACTCTTTAAAAAGTGTTAAAACTTTGGAGTTCGACAACGAAGTAACTGTGATGTGTGACAGGAAATCAGTGATTTAATGTAATATCAAACTCAGAGCTTTATTTTTTCAGTGTGATGCTTCAAGTGGTGACGAGTTTAAATCTGATGATGTGTTTTCATCCAGGACACAGCCGGAGAGCCTCTGTACAAGCTGTTTAAGGCCCTGAAGCATCAGGTGGAGAAAGGTCCGGTGGACGCCAAGATGAAGAAAGCCAAATACACCCTGAACGACACGGGGCTGCTGGGAGACGACGTGGAGTACTCTGTGCTGGTGAGTCGACACAAAACACAGAACCAGAACCAGAACCAGAATCATACAAGGAATTAAGACTCGGCGTGATGATGCTAAACAAATAACAGGGAAATAAGGTGAGACGAGCAACAACTTAAATAATACAGAATCAGAAGCTGTACAGTTTATAAGACGGAATAGTAATAAAAAAAGATATAAAATATAAAAATAGAGAGAAAATTAAAGAAACAAAAAATGAAAAACACATAAAATCCAGACTAGAGCATGACCGATTAATCGGTCGTGGAGATACCGATTAATCGGCCTGACCGGCCAATACTGATTAATCGGTATCGACCTCACCGATTAATCTGCTTGACCGGCCGATAACAATTAATGGGCCTGACTGGCCAATACCGATTAATCGGTATCAGCCTGACCAATTCGGTATCGGCCTGACCGATTAATCGGTATCGGCCTCACCGATTAATCTGCCTGACCAGCCGATAACGATTAATCGGTATCGGCCTGACCGATTAATCGGTATCGGCCTCACCGATTAATCGGTATCGGCCTCACCGATTAATCGGTATCGGCCTCACCGATCAATCTGTCTGACCGGCCGATACCGATTAATCGGTATCAGCCTTTCCGATTAATCGGTATCGGCCTGACCGATTAATGGGCCTGACCGGCCAATACCGATTAATCGGCCTGACCGATTAATCAGTATCGCCCTGACCGATTAATCGGCCTTGCTGATTATATCGTATCACTGATTAATCATCATCGGTCAATCTGTAACCGACGTATTAACTTTTTTTTTGCTGGTTGGAGATTCTGTCGCTTCGTCTCCAGTCAGTTAAAATTAAGTGTTTTTTTTTTATCCAGAGAATTTATTTGTTGTGTCAATGATCTCTGTGAGATAAACAAAGATTTATGCAGCTGTTAATTCCCCTCCTCCATTATTATCTAATATTAGACGATCATACAGTTTAATCAGTGTGTTTACAGTCCTTATGTTGACATACGGTGTTACTAATTAAAGTTCCTTGTTTTCATTTAGTCGTGTTCTGCTTCGTTGTCTTCGGTCAGATTTTTACAGGGTATCCTCGGTGTCTTTTGGGGCCTTAAAACGTCTGAAATTCTCTTAAAATCACATAAAATGTCTTAAATGCGGTATTGAAAGATCTTAAAAATGTGTTAACGTTACTTTTATTTTTTAAAAATGCTTTTAAATGTTTCTATTTTTGAGGACTGAAAAACTGACCTGAAGCACCTGAGCACCCCGCGGTGTGTTACAGCCTTCGGTCTGTAGTTAAACGGTTCCTTCATGTCTTTTTTTACCGGTTACGGTATTATAAGAATGTGTGTTTATATACAGTTTATATCCTGTGTATATTGATGTTCTTATTTCATATATCAGACGATTTTTTTTCTTTTTTTTTTATATCAGTATCCGCCCCAAAAAAATCCCACATCAGTCGAGCTTTAATCCGTGACATGAGAAGCTGATTTTTTTGAATAATTTTAATACTAAGTAAATAGTTAAGTGTTACGTTTTGGAAGGAAGGCTAATTTAAACTGTTTGATTTGGAGTCGAGCAGGTTTAAAGATCAGTATCAGTATTTTGCAGCAATGAAAGAGTTAACACTGGTACGGTCGCGACTCCCTGAGAGTATTTTCTCCTTTTCCTTAAAACCAGCTGATCTGTATTTTGTCACAGTGTCGTAGTAAAGGTTCAGCTTTTAGGAGGACGGGACGGTGGGCGGAGAGGAAACAGGAAGCAGAGGGTGGAGAACGATCACATCACTGACCGCAGGCCTGAACATGGACATGTGATCAAACTCAGTGCTGAACTTCCAGAGTTGATGTTAGAAAAACATCATAGAGGATTTATTAAAGTATAAAATCACTGTAAACAAGCTGAATCAACAAATGAAGGAAGGTGAAAGTCTTGGAGTCCCTGACGGAGCCGCAGACGTCTGATGTGTCGTTTTGAAGGAAACAGTTTAGAAATCTCTTCCTTCTTTTTGACATTTCATCGAATAAACTAAAAAATTCAGCAACCTGATCAATAATGGAAACAATCATCAGCTGCAGCCTCATAGAAGGAAACAGGCGTCAGAGTTCCTCTGGTGTTGCTGACTGACAGGTGTGTGTGTGTGTGTGTGTGTGTGTGTGTTAGACTCTGCAGGTGTTGGTGCACGGAGAGGGACCAGATGTGACTCCGGTGAAGGTGCTGAACTGTGACACCGTCTCCCAGGTGTGTTTCGTTTTTTATTTTCTCGGGCTCCTGGTCAAGTGTGAATTTTTCTGATTTGAGGTTTCAGCTGAACTCTGGACGAGGAATTTTTTTTTTTTTCTAAATATGCAAAAAAAGAAATTTAAGGCTTTTCCACCCTCACTGGAAATGTAGAGGAGATATTCTGTCAGTCTGAAGCTGAGCTTCCTGTTTCTCCAGGTGAAAGAGAAAATCATCGATCAGGTGTACAGGAACCTGCCGTACTCCCAGAGACCCAAAGTGGAGAGCGTCGCACTCGGTGAGACTCTAACAGAAGAATCAGAATCCAACAGATAAATGACGCTGCTGCAGAAAACAGGGGTTTGTCTCCCCCTGCAGGTTTGAGGGTGAACTGCAGGGAAGAGAAACAAATATTAAAACTATCTTATGAGATAAAAAACTGCTAAAATTTTCTCCTCAGAGTGGCGTCCCGGCTCTACGGGTCAGATCCTGTCCGACCTCGACCTGACGTCCCAGAAAGAAGGACGCTGGAAGAGACTGAACACCCTCGCTCACTATAATGTGAGTTTATTGTCATAAAAAGATTACTCAGAAGCTTCTCTCTGCCTGGATTCAATCTTTTCGCTCGGAAATGTCCAAAAGCAGGTGTTCAAAGAAATGTCAGCCCACATGGGATTCGCCCTCATCCTGCAGCAAAACAACAGAAACTGAATCCTCCTCCTCCTCCTCTTCCTCCTTCCTTCTGACATTTACAGAAAATTAAACATTAAGCGAGCCGCCGTGAGACGAAGCGCTCGGAGATAACGCTGGGAGGAGTTCATTTAAAGGAAATCAGGATTTATTGTTTCATATTCTCTGGTGTCTTCAGGTTCGGGATAACGCCACGTTGGTTCTGTCCAGAGTTCTGCACACGCAGTCGTTCCACCAGCACCAGGACAGCCACGAAGAGAGTGAGTACACAGAGTGACGCCTCAAACGGCGAGGAAGAGAAGATCACGTGATGCCGTGTTTAAATTTCTGAATGTGTTTTTTTCCTGTTTGTGTTCATGCATCAGAGCCAGAAAATAAAGGTAAAGACATTCAAGTTCAGGAAGAGACGCACGATAAAAGCAGTTTGTAGACGTTTAAAAAGTGAAACAAAAAATGCAACGAGAGCTAACGTAAAGTTTGAAGAGGTTTTTTTCCTACTTTTTGGAGTTTTATGTCTATGTGAATGTCAAAGATCTCACTGATAAAAAAGATGAAGAAATGATGTCTCCTTTTCTAAAATTTGTTTCACAGCCGCTCTATTTTTTCCCCCTTTCTCTTCTTCTTTCCGTTGGTTCTCTGTGTTTTAACGTCTAAATGAAGATTTTAAAAGCTGCAGCCGTCACATGAATCCGTCTCTCTCTGACAGAAAACGCTCTGCTGGAGGACGACAACACCTTCCACCTGGTGAGGCCGGCGGATGAAATCGATGAGGTGAAGTCGAAGCGAGGCAGCATGAAGGACAAGGCCATGACCAAAGCTATCACAGAGATCTACCTGACCAGGCTGCTGTCTGTGAAGGTGAGGCTGCTGGTTACCCGCCAAAAAAATACACAAAACTTTAACCTGTTATTTTCATCCATCAACCAGAAACGGTTCAATAGTTTTTCACACATTTATTCTGTGTGTGTGTGTGTGTGTGTGTGTGTGTGTCTTACAGGGCACTTTGCAGCAGTTCGTTGACGATTTCTTCCGCAGCGTGTTGGGCTCCAGCTCCATCGTTCCTCCAGCCGTCAAATATTTCTTCGACTTCTTGGACGAACAGGCGCTGAGACACGACAACGTGGACGAGGAGACGCTGCACATCTGGAAAACCAACAGGTGCCTCAAAATAACACCTTCGGTTTATTTTGTTATTCGTCAGCTAATAAATACAAATAAACAAGATTTCACATCATTTTTTAAGACGTAAAAATCAACATTTTTCTGCTAAGTCAAAGTTTTTGACTGAGCTTTTTGTTCTCAACACAAAAACTTTGATTTTTATTTATTTAAAGTACTTAAAAAATATATAAACGTTTTTTTTAAATGGGAATTTTCCATTTCCCACAGCATAAGATGATGTTTTTCAATAATTTTGTTTGTCAGATTTACTTGATTAGGCGTCATCTTTTAGAAACAGAGCACCCTCCACATTTTTGTCCTACAAACGATGGAAAATGAAACAAAATGACCAAATTTTGCTCTCATTTTGTCGGTTTGAGTCTCTGACTATGAAATCCTTTAACACTGTTTAAACAGCCTTCTATGGATCGTACTGGTCATAAACTGGTTGATATGAGACTCGGATCATTCAAAGTCATTCAGTTTCTCTTCAGAGCTTCTCTGAATCTCAGCCGGAGATCAAACCTGCAAAGAAAACCAGCCAACAGCTTTAAAGCCTCAGTTCAGATAAATGACGACGGAGAAGAAAAGACACAGAGACGGAAATATTGCTTCTTTTCCTGTGTTCAAACTGGCCTTGAGCTCTACCTGCCAATCATCGGAGAAACACACACACCGAGACCTGCAGAGAATGAAAAATTTATAACATGATCTGAATTATTTAAGAGGGTTATGATCTGTTGAGAAATAGATGAAGGGAGCGGAAACCGTGTGTCAGCAGGTCTGAAAAAGTCAGAAAAAGTCAGAAATTGACAGGAGTGGAGCGTGAATACGAAAACCTAATTAGATCTGAATTCAGTAATGAGACACTGACTGTTCCTGAGTCCGAACTTTTTGAATTCAAGTTGGTAAATCTCAGGTTTTCATGATTTGAGTGCTAACTTTCGCTGTAAGCTGATATTGTAGCCTCTCTAGGAGCTAGCAAATACTTGCTAATGTTCTAATTAAGCTAACGTTAGCTTCATGTGTTTACTAGAAAGAACACTGTCCATGCTGACTCATTTTCACACCTTGTACAAGAGTGTTGCTAATATGTGAATAGCTGTTAGCTAAACCAAACAGCTCCTGGTCAAAAAGTTAGCATCTCTCAATTGAATGAAGAAGCTAACATTAGCTTCAAGAGTCTCAGTCTTTAATGAAACACTTTTAAGCGTATAAAATAACCCACTTGGAGGGTATTAAGTACACACTTAATGCTAACAAGAGTTCAATGCTAACAAACTAACATTCCATGAAAACATGTTAGCATCTCTTAATCGAATGAAGAAGCTAACATTAGCTTTTAGAGTTTATTAAAACAGTATCTATCTATCATAAATGTTTTGAGCTAATACACAAAAACCTCTTCGCTAGTAAGAGTTTAATGCCGTCGAGCTAACATCCAATGATAAAAGTTAGCATGTGTCACTTTAGTTACAAAGCTAGCATTAGCTTTTCAAGTTTATTAAAAACACAGACTGTGTTTCAGGCGTATAAAACAAAAAACTCTTGATTAATGTTAACAAGCTAATGCTAAATAAACCATTGAACAAAAATTAGCATCTGTCAGCTAATGTTAGCTTTTTGAGGTCCTTAAAAACACTCCTTTTGTCCAATTGTGATGTTCAAGTTTGATAATTATAATACACTAGCATTGTGCATTTGACATGTGTGCTACAGTCATGCTAACAGAAGTGCTAACTGGTTTTTCTATGAAGCTTTTTTCGTGCAAAAAAATCTTTCTGTTTAATCTGTTTCATGCACAAATGCAAATGAGTTTTTTAAGATGCACAGTATGAAATATGTAGGATATAAGTTAGGTGATGAGGTTTATCACATGGTCTGACAGATCAGTGTCGTGTACGTGCTAATGGTGTTTGACAGCTAACGCTCACAAACTGTTGATAATATTCAGTTTCAGGAGTTTAAAGCAGACACTCTGACCCGAGTCTTCTCCTGTGTCCCCAGCTTGCCTTTACGCTTTTGGGTGAACATCCTAAGGAACCCCCATTTCATCTTCGACGTCCATGTGACGGAGGTGGTGGACGCTTCGCTGCACGTCATCTCTCAGACCTTCATGGACGCCTGCACCAAGACGGAGCACAAACTCAGCAGAGTCAGTCCCCATAAATGCAGATTATTCTCACTTACATTTCAATCAATCTGGATTTATGTCTTTGGGTTAGATTTTAGTTGTTACTTTTCTCACATACAGACGTACTTTTCATTTCCTGCTCATTAATAATTACTGTTTCAATAAGCTGGCCTTCTTTTAATTCAAATCACAGCCAGAGCCACATCCTCGTCTTCTGAAATTGGTTTTCTGGCTTGAAAAGCTACTTGTTCCTCTATTTTTTTTTTCTTTTAATCTCCTCAGTGCAAAATTAGATTTTTTAGTGTTGATAATTTGTTTCTCTGATAGATGGAGCATGATGAAACTATTATGTAAGCCAATTTAGGAGCTAATAGGGAAACAGGGAAAGAAATGAAGCCATCAGGAGAAAAAGGCCACATAAAAGCAGCTGTGCTCTGAGCTCCAGGCAGGTATTTGTTCACCTTTTGAGGAAAGTGGTCATATCTCCTTTAAGCAGGTCCTGTTTCCTTAAAGTGGCTACACGTTTAGCTAACAGCGAGCTATTTATTATAGAGGGAAATTGAAAGTCTTATAATCATGAAGTATGAGACGAGTTCTTGAGCTGTTTGGGTCTTTGGTGGATTTAGGTGGATCCTAACCGCCCAGGTCAAAGAGGTGAGGCTGCTTTAAGAGTTAATTGCAACACTAAATCACCAAATAAAGCTCAGACAGTTTGAACTTCACAGCCTGAGGATAATTAAGCACGCAGGAATACTTGAGTGTTGCTTTTTGGAAATGAAGATGATCATTTATCTCTTTTTTTTTTTTTTCCCCCATGCAGGAGTCTCCCAGCAACAAACTGCTCTATGCAAAAGAGATTTCCACATACAAGAAGATGGTGGATGAGTGAGTCTGTTAAAATATACATGATATTATAATTATAAAGTCTAATTCTTTAAAAGCACAATTTAAGATTTTCTGCGTCTTTGTCGTTTCATTCGTTTAATCTTCTAAATATGAGGTTTCAACTGTCTGTGGGTGTTTTCAGTTATTACAAGGGCATCAAACAGATGGTTCCAGTCAGTGACCAGGACATGAACACACACCTTGCTGAGGTGTCCAGGGTAACAACAACTTTCCTCTACGTGCATTTTAAATAAATAGATGGAGACGTTTTCCTTTTGTGTCTTTTCTACACTTCATATTCAGAATAGAAATTTTCGTATGGTCTCTCCCTCAAAGAGTTGAAACGTTTTCAAACTGTCACTTTTGTTTTCATCAATTAGCAACACACAGACAAGCTGAACACCCAGGTGGCCTTACATCAGCTGTACCAGTATGCCAGCAAGTACTACGATGTGGTGAGTGATGTCTGTCTACTTCAGAATGTTGCTCGATTCACACATAACGTTATAAATTCACAGATTAATCTCAGGTTTTCATGACTTGAGTGGTAACTTTAGCTCTTTAGCAGCTAGCAAACATTGGTTAATGTTTTAATTAAGCTAATGTTAGCTTCATGTGTTTACTACAAGGAACTCTGTCAATGCTGACTCGTTTTCACACCTTTTACAAGAGTGTTGCTAATATGTGAATAGCTGTTAGCTAAACCAAACAGCTCCTGGTCAAAAAGTTAGCATCTCTCAATTGAATGAGGAAGCTAACATTAGCTTCACACGTTGTGAAAAACACTTTTAAGCGTCTAAAATAGCCCACTTAGAGGGTCTTAAGTACACACTTGATGCTAACAAAAGTTCAACGCTAAGAAGCTAACATTCCATGAAAAATGTTAGCATCTCTTAATTGAATGAAGAAGCTAACATTAGCTTTAGGAGTTTATTAAACCCCTAATAAACAAATAAACATCTTTGGGGTCTTAATCACACAACTTGCTAAAAGGAGTTTAATGCTATCAAGCTAATGCTAAAAACAAACATCTCATGATAAAAGCGTGTCAGATGAGATTATAAGAGCTCTTATGGAGCCCTTGATTACACTCTGGATGTCAACAAGAGTTTAATGCTAACATGCTAACAAACATCCAATGATAAAAGTTAGCATCTTTCACTTTAGTTAGGAAGCTAGCATTAGCTTTTTACGTTTATTAGACACACAGACTGTTTCAGGCATATAAAAAAAAATATTTTAGGGTCTTAATTACACACTTTAAGGTAAGTTTATTGTTAACAAGCTAATGCTTCATTATTTTTTTGGTTGTATCAGGAGTAATACGTGTTCAAACTTTCCATCTTCCGCCTCCTCCATCTTTAAAATGATGATGTCATTTGTTTTTAAGTTCGTGTCAGGATTTTTATTTGAACTTAAGATTTCTTAAATAATGCCATTTATTTACGACTGTTTATGGAAATGATAACCTGAGTTTATTTATTTGACTTTCAGAACACAAGCAGTCAGTCAGCCCTGTTTTCTTCCCTCAGTTATAAAACACTCCAAGAACAAAACTTTGCTTTGCAACCCTAATATTGTTTTCTGTTGCATTCAGCTAAAGTTTACCGTGTAGCCTTTTCTAAAATCATCTGTTGGCGTTGTTGTTCTCAGCCCTCACTGCTGATAGTTGTGAAAGTTGCTGCCGTTTTGCTCATGATGGTGCACGTCCAGGATGAAGCTTTAGCTAGATTATAGCGCCATCTCCTGGTTGAAACAGTATATAGCACCTCTCCTTGAAACAGCCAAGTCTTAAAGGACAGGGATCCAAAGTGCATCCTGACTCTGTTAAGTATTATTTTTGTTTTTTTTTTCTCAGATCATCAAGTCACTCGACGAGGACCCAGCAGCCCAGAATAAACAGCTAACCCTCCGCCTCCAACAGATTGCTGCCGCCCTGGAGAACAAGGTCACCGACCTTTGACCACTGACCTCATGGAGGGGTCAGGGGGCGGAGCTTGCAGCGACTAAAACGCGGGATGTCCTTTTGCATTTAAGGACTCAGAGGAGGAGGAGCTCACGGACTCTGCTGAATGTTTAACCACGTAAGGATTGAAGTGGGAGGAGCTAGTGAGCCACAGTCAGCTGTTGACCATAGAAGGACTGCTGGGGGAGGAGTTTATGGACAAATGAAGCGTTCAAGAAAACCCAGAGCGGTGGAAGCGGTCATGTCTAAAACTGAATGACTTTTTCCACCTGGTATCCCTAAAACAATACCAAGGAGGGAGAAATGGTGACCGTGATGTGGCTGCAAAGGGGAGTTTTGTGAAATCAAAGGGTTATTTTTATAATCACAGCTGGGGGGCGCTCTGTCCTGGCTGTTTCTGTGTTTGGCTTCTCTGTACCACAACTTTTAAGTTCAAAGACTCGGGTGAAAAGTACCACAGAAATAATGGAGGGTTTTGAATAATTGAAGAATTTATGTGAAGTAATTTGACGTTTTTGTTTTTTTTGTTTTACCACTAAACCCTTATGGAAGTTCGGATTGGAAGCACAGCGTCTTGGGGTTGCTTTGTGACCACTTTGTGTAAAGCATCTACCTGATCTGAGCTCAGCATTTCTTGGGAAATTTGATCTTCGAGCGCAATTAGAGAACAGTTTTCATCCTGATGCATAAAAATGCTCGGATCGACGTTAATCGCCAATAATCGACCAATGGGAACCCACTACGGTACGCACCACTGCCCAGTCAGGGGTCATGATTTATCTCGATGGCACAAGTACGGAGAGTGAATTCAGGGTACGATGAGTTAAGTCCAAAAAATCATGGCCAAATGTTGTTTTTCATATCAGATGATGTCTTTCTACGCTGATGACACTGTTGTTTTGATGAGTATTATTCTTTATATGCGGGCTTTACGCAGAGGCTTTGCATTTACATTTACAACATGAAACTTTTTATCCAGCTGATACAGTGCCACTCAGTTTTTGTTGCTGTACAGTGTTTATCAGGGTGGTCCATGATGTTATATCCTGTGTGTGTGTGTGTGTGTGTGTATGTGTGTGTGAATGGGTGTGTGATTGCCGCTGCGCCTTGTGCCATTTGCCCTGCTTGTTTTTATTTCCTGTGAAAAATCATGGCGGCCTATAACCATGTGGTCTAAAGACACCTACGTTTAAGTTTTGATTTTGGAATCTGTTTTATTTTTATTTTTAATTTTTTTTTGCATCCATAAAAACATGTGTCAACGTGTTCATTAGGTATGTTTAATCACATAGTAGCTGGTTTATTTCTGGCTTTGCTATGAAACTGCACAAACCCTGTTGTAGAAAGTGACGTGAGGGAGCACTCTGTAAACTCGTGAACTAAATATTAGAAGTCCTGCAACAGTCTTTGGGTTTAAGTGCCATTACACCACTAAAGTGTAATTCTTTTTATCTCCTGTGCTGTATAATAATAATTGTCACAATAGAGTCATCTTATATTTACATTATTCTTTGCCTTCTGAGCCCAGACAATGTACTTTATGTAAAGCGTGAGTTAATATCAAAGGTTAAATATGCAGTTTGTGAGTTGGAGGATGAAGGGGAGATTTTTGCTGCACAAGTTTTGTGTTTCCGGTTTGTTTTTCGCTTCTCTTTCGGTGGTTTTATTGATTCCTTTGAGGTTTCAAGTCTCACAAACTGCATCTTTAAATTCTGAAGCAATACGACCTTAAAGGCTGGTGCTGCATCCTTGTATTCCTTGAACTTAAGACGGACACATGGAAGGGTTCTGGTACCACAAAACTTCTCGATACAAAGACTTAAATAAACACGTCGTAGCTGTTTTTGTTTTATATTTTTTAGAAGCTTTCTTGTAAGCATCTCCTGGTCGGAAACTTTTTCATGAGAGACTCTTTAGTGCCAAATATTAAGAAACTATTCTGTATGTTGTCGTTTGAGTTGTGTGACGAGCTGAGAAATAAGTGGAACAAAAAGTTGAACAGTATATGAAAAACTTGGTGGTACTTTTATTAAAAAAATGTTAAAATTTGTGCTTTCTTCAGATGATTTGACACCCAGACATTGGGAGCCGTTTAGCTTAGCTTAGCTCATCCTGCTTGAAGAAATGTTCTGATGTCAGGCTTCAGTATCTACTGGCTCAACAAATATTGTTTATAAATGGTACAGTATGATACATCAGAATCACAAGGTGTTCATCTCTTTGAAAGTTCGTTATTTTATTGCCAACACAAGCTTCTCTCTGCCTTCTTTTCGCCACCAGCGAGTGCCTTAAAGAGTAGAACTGGAAGTAGTTTTGGAAGGAAAAGCCAAAAGAATAAACACTTTACAGAAGATTAACTTCATGTTTGTGTTTCCTAAACTGGAGGGAAAATGGTCTGTCGCAAAGTTTTTACAGAGGTTAATTTAGCTTTTTTTGTTTTTCTTTTATCGTGACAAAAAATGAGTTGGTGAAGACTGCTACAATGAGATGAAATCCATTTTATTAGCTACAAGTTAAAACTTGTCCAAAAAAATGTTACAAAAAAAATGTTACACAAAACCAGATTAAACCTGTTTACTCTGCACAATCCAGCTCCAACAGTAAGAAAAGTAATTCAATGATAAAATTCAGTTTCAAGGCTTGTTGGTAGCATCAATTTAATCATTTCATCAAAGTGACTCATCAAATATTTCTATTAGCACAAATCGAATGTAGCCCAGCTAGCTATAATAACTGTGGCTAACAATAGCTTCAAACTTCATCCCCAGAGAGTAAGATAGAAGATAGAGCTTGATAAATGCTGCCTAGTAACGATTACAATCTTTACTTTTTAAAGTAAAACTTAAATGAACGTAAAGTTTACTCATGAAATCAAACTCAAGCTAACGCCTTTAAGTTTCTTTTAAGTTAGCATAACTGTAAACATCCTTTTCAGTCTTGACAACAAACACCATTTTTTTCTTACGCACATTTAAGAACATTTGAAACCCTCATCTGTATTTTTTTCTTCAGTGTTAGCTTGCTAGCTTGATACATTAGCTAGCTGTCTCCAGATTTAGGGGTTGGCACATTGAAGGCTGTCTCATTGGAAGGAAAGTTAAGGACTATTTTTTTCTAAGTTTTTGCAAAGACAGAGGCCTTAAAGTTAGAAATTATCTTGAATGATGGAAGCAACACGGGGCTAGCTATGTTAGCTAGTTAGCCAGCTAGCTACCTGCAGCTAAGCAACAGGAGTTGGGCTATGTGATGCAAGAGTAAAAGCAGAAACTGCTGTTGTCGTAAACAGGAAATCCTTCGTTTTCACGACCCTCTCACTTCAGTTTAGCTTTAGCGGCTGTTAGCCGTGTAGCTTGAAGTGAGACGCAGTGGTGATTTCACAGACCGCATGGTATCCTGCAAGCTATTTTACAAATTACGGATGTCTGAACAAGCAAAGAACTAGCAAACCGTAACAAAGAATTAACAAATGACTTGCTAACATCCAAGTGATTCATAAACTGTTAACGCAAAATAATCCTTAGCCCTAGCACTTGCCGTAGACATTTATGCTAACGTCAGTAATTGAAACTACAGACTCGGCCATTTCTTTTAGGGATATTCGCTGCTTTCCTCTGTGTTAAGACAATTTTAACCTCACTTCTTCCCTTTATTTTGCTGAAATCTTGATATTTCCCTGAGAATTTAATCAACGTCGTGGACATCTTTATTTCTGAACAATGACTCTGCACATTAAACTACGAATCACAGATCCTTACAGTATTGGTTCGGGCTGTTTAACCAACCCGCTGTAAATTCTCCCCTCGCTCCAGAAGTTTTGTACTTGTTTGAAGGTGTGACCCGTGTATGTGACGTTAATATGAGTGATTTCCAGATGCATCATGGTACAGGAACGTGTTCATGTGTGACGGCTGGATAAAGGGTCAGCACAGAGATCTGAGTCTTCATTTTACGTAGACCTATTTGTCCGCTGTTTGCAGATGTGTGTTTGAATTGTGTAAAATTGATGTGTATTTGAATTTTATGTTCTACGAGGCACAAGAACAACACTTGTGAGAGGTTTTGGATGTTTGAAAGAACCCTCTGGTACTGATGTTTTTACCGACATCACCGGGGTTAAATGTGTTTATATCATTGTATTACAGTTTGTACATCAAATACGACTATCCCATTGTTTATTCTTGTAACATCATAGTAGGAAATAAATGGTTTGGATGGACTGGACCAACTGTGGACTTTTGAAGCAAACGAGAAACAGCACTTCCAGCAACCAGGAACCAACTGGTCTGGACTGGAGCCCAAGTCAGTGACTCTTCTGTTGAAGCAGAGAAGTGGGCACAAAACCCAGACTGTGGAAGTCCAAATATCCAATAAAAGATGTTTATACAAATCGAATCTTGCACTTTTTTTCCTCATGTGATCATGTCTATTTCGTGTATGTCGGTCGAAGACCAATTCTAGATATCTGCTCAACTTTCAAATTGGGTTCTCTGTTTGTACGTCTAACCATGACCCCACTTGGACGTCGATGTGGTTCAACACATGAACGTCAGCTAGGTAACTTTTTTTGGTCATCCAAGTGAGAGTGTGTGGTCTGCTTGGTCTGGTCTGGTCTGATGCTCCACAGTCACTCAGGACTGACTTTTTTTTTTTAATGTTCATTCAGGGGGTCTGATCAGCCCTTTACTTCTTCTATGTCCAGTTGGAGTTTTACGTCAGTGTTCACACTTCAGTTCTTTTGTTTTGTTTTGTTTAATTTGTATTGTTCTTGTATTTGTAGTGCTGTAATTTATTACTTGTGGTGATTGCTCCATTCGGACTTTTAAATGGTAAATAAACCAGTACTTATGTAGCGCTTTTCTAGTCTTACCGACCAATCAAAGCGCTTTACACTGCTAGCCTCATTCACCCAATCAGACCACATACACACACTGATACTATGGCAGAAGCCATCATCTATACCTTATACATTGACATCACATTCGCACACCACTGAACAACAGTGGGAGCAACCTGTGGTTCAGTGTCTTGCTCAAGGACACCCCTGCATGTGACTGCAGAAACTGGAATTGAACCCACAACCTTCTGATTGTGGGGCGACAACTCTACCACTGTCCCACAGCCGCCTTTTAGTTGGCATCCTGAAGATATTTTTTTTGAGTCTCCCCCTGCTCCTCCACAGAGATTGGTTACACCTGCAACTCATCACACAATCACCACCAGCTCTTAAGACCTGCTCTGAGTCTCCTCCAGTGCCAGAGTATCCTGCGGTACTACTGCCAGTGTCCTGTCGAAATGAGCTACACATGTGCATGAGCCATAAACATTTCATCTTGTTAAACATCCATGGATATGAGCTACTCCATGCAGACGTAGGGTTGATTTTGGGCACTGGCACTGCAGGTGAGTAATACTTTGAGAGTGTATCTCTTTCATAACGTCTTTTAACCAGTAAGCATGTAGGAATTACACCCACAATAGACTGATGCAGAATATTATCATTAGATGATAATAGCGTAAGGGAATAACCTTTCAGTTTCTGTCAACAGGGCCTTTATCTATGTTAATACACTGTAATGAGGTCATGATTCCATACACGCAGAGATAGAGTGGACTAGCTAGGTGCACGTATTTAAAGGAGACCGTGAGTGAGAACAGAGCAGAGTCTGTGTGAAGCGGTTTTCCAGCAGCTCTCAGGTTCTCCTCCCCAGGAGAGGGCAGACATTTTTAAACACAAACCTCTTTACGCTCATTCATCTGACATTTCCTCCCACCACAACCACACTAACTCCATGACTCTGTGTGTGTGTGTGTGTGTGTGTGAACAAGGCCTGCTGTTGTAGCTTTATTGACTCAGCATTAATGACACACACTGGGGAGAAAGCGACACAGTCAAGCTGTTAGAGCAGTTTAATGAATAGTTACTGCTAGAGATTAACCTTCACTCTTGAAATCTGACACTTGACCGAATTTGCGTAAACAATCCGTTTATTCGTGGATCTTCCACTACTGCTGTACGTCCAACAGTGATGACACTCTCTCTGATCTTTTATTTCAGCAAAAACTGTACAAAACTCAAGAAATGAGTCCAAAGAGGAGGTCAAATTTTTTATTTAAGACAGTCTGATCAAACATTGGCAATACAAAGCAATGGGTGTAAAAATGTGGATGAACTTACATTTATTAAGACTCACAAAGTACCTTTAAACGCACAAACGCAGCTTGTGTTTAAGTTCACTTCATGCGGCTCTGAGGTGATGATATTTTCGACGCAAAAAGTAGAAATTGGAGCTTGTTGTGCACATTGAGAATCTAAATTAAAACAAGAAATCTGTAAAAAACCCAACAAATTAAGAAAAGTGAAGTAAAAATTAAATAAAGGAATAAAAAAAAAAGAAACTGCAGAATCTTTGAAGTGAAATGCTGTAGACCTAAAAAACACTTTAAAATATTGAACTATTATTTAAGTTTAAAAAAAAATTATGAACCAACTTTTCCCGCCGTTTGATTTATTATAATAACTTTTTAACACTTTTAAAAAAAAAAAACTTTTGTTCAAAGGCTTGAATGCACCATTTTTAACAGCTGATTCCAGCGTAAGTTAAGCTTGTTATGAGTTACTGTAGCTGTATCACAATTGGGGTTGCAAAGGGCGGGAAAATTTCCTGTAAATGTCAGGAAAGTTTCCCGTATATTTCCATGGGAATTTAAGCTCAGGAATACTGGGAATTTTCAGGGTTTTGTTGCCGTCAACATAAATGATTTTTTTTTTAAAAAACCCAGAAAATTTTGTCTCGGAAAATTGTTTGCGTGCATGTCTGCTTACAACACAAAATGTTAATTATTCATACATGTTTATGATAAAAGCAGTTAATATAAATTACCAAAAGTTCCCAGAAAATTCACGTTAATTTCCTTAAATTCCCACAGAAGGTTTCCAACTTTGAAAATTCCCAGAATTTTGCAACCCTAATCAAAAATATCTTATTTTGTAAATATATTTGTCAGTGTTTTAACTGTTTGTTCAAAAAAAAAAAAAAAAAGAGGAACTACTTCCAGTCGATTCTGCTTTTACAGAGTCTGAAAATTGTCGACTTCTTGTCAGTGAACTACGGGCTCAACATAAATACACAACAACAACAAAACAAAACAAAAAAAAAACAAACAAAAAATATAATAAAGAAGACTCAACAGACGCAGTTAGTCCAAGAATGTCCCTGATTGGATGGGAGGTGCCATAAAGAGACCAATTAGTGACTGAACTCAAACTTATTCAACCCCTTTGTACAAAACTGGTTGATTGTTTGGCGGGTGTCTGAGATCACTGACGTGGACAGCGTGAAATGTGTTGGACTGAATTGCAGCTGAGGTAAATTTAAGACGTTTTGTGTTAAAAAACTGAACACTGATGTGATCAGACGGAAATCAGACGCTCTCAGAGCAGATGGAGGACAGTGACGTCACTGTTCAGGGCTGATTTAATCAAGTCCGTCACTGGTTTGAGTATTTAATAGCAGAAACTCATAGTAAGTTTTCATGGTGGCCCTTTTTCTCAGCAGCGAGGGAACATTCCTTTAAACTCCACCAACCCCCTTCCTTTTGATGACAGAAACTGTTTGTCTCCTTTGATTAACTGAGAGGAAACCACTCCCACTGTCTGGACCAAAGGTCATGAATCCATCAACGCAAACACGACTCAAACAGCAGGGAGACCTGAGGAGGAATCAAGCTGAATTCACCCTCCTCCATCAAGCTGTGAGAAGAAGTTGTGCTTCAATCTGAGGATGTGATGAGCTCCAGTTTCAGCTCCAGCTTTGTTCATTGTGGGAATTGTGCCGAGCATATTGTGGCTCTACAGGCCGTGCACGTGTGATCCTTTCAGGAGAACCACGATAAAATTCTCAACAGTCCTGCAAAAATACTCGTAAAAATATAAAAAGCATTTATAAAAAGGTTCATCACAGCCAGCAGCCAATGGGAGGAGTCCGTGCAGCTGACTGACAGATAAATAAGCCTATGGTCTTTGAGCCAGGCGGCTCTTCCCCTCCTCCTGCTCGGCCAGCTTGAAATGAGTGTAAGACAGGATTCCTGCCAGAGTGCAGAGGATCCCCAGAGCCTGAGAGAGAGACAGGAGGACAGACGGGTTCAGGACGGAGGGTTTGGGGGCAGGAATAATAGGATCAGAGTTCAAAGCATCAGTAAGACTCACCTGGTTGAGTGACAGCGGGTCATGGAAGAGCAGGTATCCTCCAACCAGAGTGATGCAGAATTTGAAATGACCAAACATGTTGTAGCTGAAAACTAGAGTCAGGAACAACAACGACACAAGCAACGCATAAAATCTTATTATCTTAATTCTCAACTAGATGCAAAAATCCTGGAGATTGTTTTCAAGGATACGTGACGGCTGAAGTGTTTCCGATGATCCAGTAGATCGAGAGGTTGACCAGGAACGCCACCACACCCGAGAACAGCACGGTCATCTATTAGAAGTGGAGTACAACTCCAATGTTAGTCAGTAAATGTGTGTTTGCTCAAAAGGTGTGTGTGTGTGTAGTGTGACGTCTAACCAGAGCCGGCAGAGACCAGGGTCCAAATATTCCTCCTTCTCCAGTCAGCGGCTCAAACATTGGAACGACGCAAAGTAGGAAGCACGAAGACAAAGGAGCCTGACGGGAGAGTAGGAGAGTCGGTGTCATTTCTAAAGTCATCAGATCACATTACGGCAAGTCCAACCCTCCAATCAGTCAAAATACAAAAAAAAAAAAAACAGTACGGAGCCAAGTTTCCATCAGAAATATTCTGTTTCCACATTATTAACGCCAAACAGGCCAACAAGTCCAAAGTCAAGTTCCAGGTCAAAGCAAACGAGGTCAAACTTAAAACAAAGATCAAAAAGTCTGTACAAAAAGTCCCAAATCAAGTCAAAACAAAGAAGAACTGACTAAAAACTGATCTAAAAACATTCAATTTCCAAGTAACTAACACCAAACAGGTCAACAAGTCCAAGGTCGAGTTCCAGGTCAAGGCAATGAGGTCAAACTTGGGTCCAAAACCAGTCCCCCAAAAAATCCCAAATCCAGTACAAAGTGTAGACAAAGAACTACAGATTCAAGTTTTATCAAAAAATGTTTAATTTCCAAGTAATTAACATCAACATGGTCCAAGTCAATTCCCAGGTCACAGGTCAAAAAAACCCCAAACAAACCCAGGTCCAAGACTTAAGACTACAAATCAAAATTTGAGGCTGTGCCAGAAAGTCAGAGATCAAATCCCAAATCTAAACAAAGAAATCTTAAGTTTAGTTTCAGAAAATGAAGATCGAGTTCTGATAAATGATTTTACCAAATTAGAGGCCTAACAAGTCCAAACTTGAGTCCCAAATTTAGGTTTAACAAGTTAAACCAGTTCAATATCAAGTCTTAAGGCAACTCCAAATACTGAGGTCAAGTTCAAAGCAATAAACAACAACTCTGTAAAACAAGCCAGACTCAGTCCTCAAGTCAAGGTCCAAAGTCGAAACCAAGATGCTCCAAGTCCCGTTTTGAAGACCATCAACTCCCAAATAATCAGTCCAAACTGTGTCAACATTTTTCAGGTTAAAGACAAGACAATCAAAAACCGACAGTTTTATTTCAAGAGCCAAAGAATGTTCAACAAGTCAGTGAGACCAGTTAGTATCAAACCAACAAGTCTCAAATCTCAAGTCTTAAATCTAAAGTCAAAGCAGACAAGTCCCGAATCGAGTTCCTAGTCATGGCTAACCAGTCCAGAGTCAAAACTTAAATAAACTGGGACGAAACTTAAAAAGATTCAAAGTCAAGAAGCTCCTGAACACGGAAACAGTTGGTTCATGAACACGCAGTGGACTGTGCAGCAGTTTGAGATGAAAAACACTTTATCAGGACGTATCAATAATTTAATGAACCTTGTACTATCAACACAACAAAGAAACTGCTGAGTCATACCTGATAGTACAGGAGCTGCATGGAGTTCACCTGGAGCTCATGTTGTTTAGCTCCGACCCACTGAAAGAAAGAAGAGGGAGAAAATCGTTTATTTCTTTTTAGACCACTCCTTGTGTCTGTGACGTTTCATTTCACTGCACATTTTCACTCACCACTTGGTAAAGAGACGTCACCAGAACACCCAGCGTTGCAAATGCCGTCCCCAGCAGGTTGAATCGCACATCATAGTACGAGTTCAGTATCACGCCTAGTGTTATGGGAACCTGGAGAAACAAACAGGAAAAGGCTTTGAAACATTATATTCATCTGTAATACATCACGTCAGAAACAGAAGTAGGTAACTGTTTCTGAAGGAGCCCTGAAACCTCCTGGACCTGCAGCTTTCCTCACCAGCGTCAGTTTGATTTTGGTGGAGAAGGTCTTCTTGTAGTACATGGTCTGGATGAGGATGATGACAGGCGTGGTCATGGCTTTAGCCAGCTGGTACGTTCCTATGGAGTTATTCTGCAGGGAAAGGTTGGTAAAGGCCACAAACCCACAAAAGCTCAGAGCCAGCCATACAATCCTGCGAATCGGGAGACTTTTGGGGGCAAAAATGTCCATTTTCTGGCAAATGTAGAGTCCCAGCCAGGTGACCACGAAGTGAACAAGGGTCAGGGTCATGTTGGGGAAGCCATAGTGGACGTAGATCCATTTGTTGATAAAGACGATGCAGATAGAGGAGAAGAGGTTCACCAGCAGGCCAGCGACAATGCGCTTGTTGGACGAAAAACTGAACGGTGTCCACGCCATGGTTCTGACGGTTTCCTGCCCCAAATAAGAAGGTTTCTGTTCACACTGCAAAAAACAGTGAAAAAAAAATCATGGATTTTTACAGTACAAGTAATGTAATCAAAGCATTAAGTACCAAAATTGTCAGCAGAATGATGTAAATGTACTAACGGTGAAAGTACATAAATGTGTTACAAATTTACAGAATCAATTAAAGAGTCGTGATTAAATATTAATTATTAAATACAATTCATAATTTGCTATAACTGGAAAAAAAGAAAATAAACTGTTTAGTCATGACCTTTCAGGGCGTCCATACAAATGTAATTTTATAATGCAATATTGTTTTAATATTGCATAAAATGTGTAAATGGTACCACTGCATGATTGGGAAATGGTTAAATGATAACTGCGTTTTTTTGGGCAGTAATCAAGAGCAACAAGTAGTTCTTGAGGGAAATAGAGCAGACTATTCTATTTACAAAATAATCTGCAAATAAGGTTTTTACAAACAAAAAGCCATGGCAGCTAAACAAGTGAACAAACAAAATAAAAACCCTAAAAATAATTAATTTATGATGGTTCTGAAGTGCAAAACACGACAAAATAAATATACATTTTTTTTCTTTTTGGTCTTTTTTTTTTTTTTTTTTTTTAAATATCTTTTGCACTCCAGGGCCACTATACAATTTTCTGAGCTCCTATTTTTTAATCTAATGTTTTAAAACTTGTACAAAGTTCGGTAAAACTTAAAAATCCTTCCAGACGTAGTAAAGTAATGTACATGTTATGCATACAATTTTAATACTTTAGATGAAAGGATAAATAATTTGAATAAATTAACGTTTTAGTTTTAATATGCTGTATTTAACTACTTTCCACTGCGGGCACTGGCTGAAATAAAACATGTTTAAGAAAATGTGAGCCGTGTAACGGTTCATGGTAAGATAGGATGTTTTCTAAAGAAGTTTAGCGTGATGCTGTGAACATGAGATCGGGCTTTCTGTCCTGTCTCTCTGGGTGCCAGCCTGTCTCTCTGCCTGCCTGTCTGTCTGTCTGTCATTTTGCCACGCAATAAGAAAAGTTTACCTGGGGTCTCCATCTCCCCCACCTGTCTCCCTCTCAGTCTCTCTGCTTGTCTCGATCCGGACTGAGAGAAGCAGCCTGTGAGTGACCGGGCTGTGTGTGCTTCTGTGCCCGTGCTGGGAGCTCCAGTCCCGGCCTTTGCAGTACAGAATCCCCGCTGCTGTTCAGGAGGGATTTCTTCCCTGCTCCTCTCCGGGAAACAGCGGCTGTGGTTTGTGCTCCAAAGCCGCTCTGTGTGTTCCTGTTTCCTCTGTGTTTAACGCCGTGTGTCGAGGAACAGCGCCGACCCGTGGTCTGGAGGTTTTGGGAAAAAAAGTGGAAAATACAAGTTCGCACCACGGACTGCATCATATTTGCTCCTGAAGGGAAGCAGTGTACGCTGGTCCTGAAGTGGACCTGAGTCTCACTGAGAGATACCACAAGTCTCTTCTTCCAGCTATGGTCAGAATTGATATTCAGAATTTATAATCCCCTGTAAACGTTTAGTCCTGTTGATGTTGAAATCCTATATTTTATGAATTAGCAATAACTATATTTTTACTGTGATTTATATTTATATACTGTAATGCTACTATAATCTATCAAAATACAAAAAAACAACAAACAAGAAAAAAAAAAAAAGAAAAACAAACATACTTGCATTTTTGCTTTTCTTTTTGCATATTCTGTTTTTGCTACCTTATATTTTACTTATCCGTTGTATTGTATCTTCGGCACAGATCAGTTTATTTAAAGTTCCTACTATGGTCTAATCTCTTTGTACATAACTAAAAATAAATAAATATAATAATAAAGGTCAAGATCTGGAATAAAGAAAATGGATTGTTGGAATATCTTCATAACATTGGGCTGTATAATAAAATCTAAGAAATACTGTAGTTTAATGTTTTGGGGGGAAAAAAACAACCGGAAGAGGGCAGCGATACACCTCTGAAGCGTCTAGTCTGCTTAAACCCAAAGAAGAAGAAATGTGAAGCAGCGCACACGAAGAAGAAAACAGTTGAGCCTCGTGAAGCGGGAATTGACAGCTCGCTGCTATGGATTGGTAAATCACATTTTACACTATCTTTACAGTTTAATCAGTGTTTAATACATATATGTGCAGTGATACGTACAAATCATTGGCCTTTATTTTACCGACCAGCTCCACTTAAGGTTTATCTGAGTTAGCATGAGCTAACGAAGCTGGCTCTGTTTACTATCTCTGCTCATGCTAAACTGTTAGCTCATGTACCCGGTCTCTCTCTCTCCTGTTTAACGTTACATTTTCAACAAGTGTAGATTATTATGACGGCTTACGACGAAACTGAGTTATTGTAACAACATGCAACAGGTGCTATTTAATTATGATCCAAATCGGAAGTGTAATTCGTGAGAACCTGAAAAGTACCGTCTGTATGAGCTGTGTAGCCAATCAGAAACAAACTTCATTTTTACTGAATAATCTTTTTTAATCCCACACACCCATTCACCAGTCCATAACCAAAGCTTCATGATGATCTTATCCTTCAGTGATCTGCAGTCTCCGGTGGTCCGAGATGATGAGGTGACAGTCGCTGCCCGCAGGAGGAGGAGCAAGAAAGCAGCCTGTATCCTTCAGCAAGGAGATTGATTGCATCTGTGTGTCTTTCACTTCACATTACTGATGAATAATGTCAGAACTATCAGTGTCGTTGTTTTCCTGACTGTTATTCTCAGTCCCATCCCCTGGTATTGGCAGTCCCATCATGTCCACTGTGACACCAGCCCGATCCCGACTGAGGAACACTCCAGCTTCACTGCACAGACAGGCTGGTATGACACACACACACACATACACCTCAGCAGCAGCGCAACATAAGCCTTATTAGTGTGATTAATTCTCATCATCTGGTGTCTAATGGCTCTCTCTCTCCCTCAGTAACTCCCAGGGTTCCAGATGTTTCTGCCATTCTGGCCCCAGGAGGTCGAACACCTCGATACACGCACACACCGAGAGTGGGACTCAGCAGCATGGTGAGGGTGAAGCATTCTTGACCTCACTCAAGGTAGATTTAAAGTTAGTTGATATTCATAATAATAAATTTCTTTCTTTCCAGAATTTGGACGACAGTGATTGGACCAACACCCTCTACCCCTCTCCTGTGTCTGGACTGGAGAACACCAGCTTTTTCACAAGTGACATCGCTAACCTGAGCTCAGCCCTGCTAAAGGAGGACGATCCGGGCGAGGCTGGTAAGTGATCATATCCCGTCAAACCAATCTGTTGCTGTTTGATGATTCATAATATTACGCCTCTTCACACTGCTTTTTTTCCCCCCCTTCACTCTTTAGCGGCTGCCAGTCTTTTCCCAGAGTTTCTTGGTTCCTTTCTGAAACACTCTTCCTCTGCTGTGTTTGAGCTGCTGGAGGATTACCAGAATCTGTGTCAGGACAAGGTGAGTTTTTAGTCTGCTGCTATAAAAACATCTTATCAACAGAGAAGATTTTACAATTTCTAATGCTGCGTGTATTCTTCTTATAAATAAACAGACTCCTCACCTTCTCTCCATCACTGTTTCAGGTGGACGTGCTTCAGTCCGTGGTCCTTAGAGCGGGTCAGAACAGCAAAGCAGCAGGAGTCAGCTGGCTGGTGCAGCAGGAGAACTGCACCTGGAGACTCATCGCATCACTTTACAGGTAAAAGCCTGACTGAAGGACCACCTGTGTGTCTGCCTCCTGAAACGTTTGTGTTGACTTGAGGTGTTTCTGCAGGGATCGAGTCCAGTTGGCAATGGAAGATGACCCCATGGCAGATATGGTGGTGAGTCTCAGACATAAACACTTTTTTCTTCAACTCATGAGGTAAATATCCGCCTTTTTACCTTTTAAATCTCTCTAATTGAGTGTCATTGTGTCTTTGTAGGTTCCCAGTGGGAGTGAGAAGGTTGTGGTGGAGCAGCTTTTCCAGCGGGATGCCGTTATACGACAGAGTCAGGTCAGAAATGCCGTCTGAGTGAGACCTCTCTTTGTTTTCGTCGTCTTTGCTTCTTTCTAATTTCCTGGTCGTTATGTCGCAGCTGGTCGTTGATTGGCTGGAGAGCATCGCTAAGGATCAGCTCGCAGATTTTTCAGATAACATCGAATACTACGCCAAAAGTGTCTGCTGGTGAGCTCCTGAATGTATCAGTGGGAATTGAGATGTGTTCACAGCCGTGCAGCAGGATCATGTTTGTGTTAATGTGTGTGTTTCAGGGAGAACACCCTCCATGCGCTGAAGCTGAGGAGGAAGACTGGCACGACTCTCACAGTTCCTCTGGTCACTGAGCTGGTGAGACCTAAAACCATGAAAACAGGCACTGTGTGTGTTTGAGAAGAATGCTGTGTAAAGAGTGTGTGTGTGTGTGTTCAGGACCCTGATGCTCCTCTCAGGCAGCAGCGCCCACTGGCTGAACTGGACCGAGAGGACGACGCTCGGCTGCTGAAGAACCTTTTCACACTGATCAGAGCGGGGATGACCGAGGAGGTACAAAAACACTCAGACAAGCAGAGAGAGAGAGTCTTGATCTGTATTTAAAGGGCCAGCGTACCTACACTTCCTCTTAGGTTTCAAAGCTGCCTGTGTGTGGGGTTTGAAAACTGTCAGGGCAGAAATGAACTGAAGGTGTGTGTGTGTGTGTTTAGGCTCAAAGGCTGTGTAAGCGCTGCGGTCAGGCTTGGAGAGCAGCAACTCTGGAAGGTTGGAAACTCTACCACGACCCCAACATGAACTCAGGTAACCTCTTACCTCCGTTTGACCTGGAATTTGTTGATGCATAATGGTAGGGATAGGCCGATTATCGGCGCATATATTTGTCATTTTGACCCATATCGGCATCGGCCTTTTTTTTAATACGACGGCCAATAATGGGTCACTTCATAACTTGGCAAAGGAAAGCTATTCTTAACTACTTTGCTTCGGTTAGCGAAAGTCCACTAGCTTAATGCTAACATGAATGGAAAATCCCATTGACCGGCTAACGCAATTAGCATGGTGACTATCTCACAGTCTATGAACTTATTATAACTTTCACAGCTTGCTTGGCTCTTGAAAATGATATTGTGATTGTTATTGTTTGAAGTTAAAAAAAAGAGATAAACATTTTAGTTGTATTGAAATTTTGAAACAGTTTATATACTGTAGAAAACTTAAGGGAGCTATTTATTTGTTTAGATTTGTATTTACCTTTAGAAGACATGCTGCTGAGCCTGGAAAATGTTAAATAAACATGTGCTGAAAGGCATTTAAACAAAGTTAAGGATCAGAGTTTGTATTATTCAAAATTTTGATGTCAATATATTCACTTTTACTGCAAATATCGGTTAACGGCCTCCTTCACGGCTAATAATCGGTATCGGCCCTGGAAAAAAAAAAAAAAAAAAAGCATATTGGTCTATCACCACATAATAGTCACAGTCCCTAAATTTCCCTGTTTATCCTGTAACATGCAGTATTTTTGTGATTCAAGCCCAGGAGTCTTGTCTTTGTATTTTAAAGTAGATCTCAAAAAATTTAATACAAGAAAAAGATAAATTCAGGACATTTTCCCCCCAAAATGGTTGATTCTTCACAAACATTCTTCATAGAGTTGCATTTTCAAAGTTAAAAACTTTCCATGGGAGTTTTAGGAAATTAACGGGAATTTTGGGAAATTTATATTAACTGTATTTACATGGTCAGATACATGTATAAATAATAATAATAATAATATGTTTAATTTATAGAACATTTTTCAGAAAAAACAAACTTTATAAGGTGAAGGATAAAATTCAAGTAAAAATCAAAACAAAACAAAAACACATAAAAGGTGCAAATAGAAAGCAAGATCAAAAAGAGTGCAACTAAATCTGTAAATTTAAGAGAGATTATAAGTAAAAAATATATATATTAACATTTTGGTTTGTTATAAGCAGACATGAATGCAAACATGTCTAATGCAGTACTTTGAATCTAGTTGAAAACAAGAAAAGAAAGCCCAAAATGTCCCAGGATTTTTTAGAGAAATCATTTAAGTTGACGGCAACATAACCCTGAAATTTCCAATATTCCTGAGCTCAAATTCAGGAAACTTTCCAGAAAGTTCCCACCCCTTTCCCACCAGGATGAATCTCAGAAAACAAGACATGACATTAAAAGTCTGGAAGCGACGGCGTAATGTTCACATCATGATGGCCAATAAAAAATGATTCTCCTTCTCCAAAACTGATGTTTATTCGTCCTGTTCCTCGTTGCTCCTCTGGATTTTGCACCGGTCACGTTGCAGAAGTTACAGAAGGATTAAAATGGCTTTTTGTTTCGTGCATGTGCAGCTGATCTCCTGCAGCCCCCTTCAGATGATCGTCTCTTTCTCATGTGTCTGCAGGCAGTTTAGAGCTGCAGCCTGTTGAAGGAAACCCTCAAAGAGGAATCTGGAAGGCCTGCTGCTGGAGAATGGCAGAGGAGGTGAACAACAGAAACACAGAACAACTGAAAATCTTCTGAAACGATTCACAATGAAAACATTTCATTTCTTTTATTTTCTATTTTAATTTTTTCAACAAATGTTTTCAAATGTGTTTACAGAAAATGAGTATCTCAGAAGGAATAAAGTGAAGTAAACTTACCGTATTTGTGCTTTTGATTCAAGGAGCAGTTACACAGATATGAGAGAGCGATCTATGCAAGCCTGAGTGGAAACCTCAAACCGGTAATGGCCGTTTTTTAGTCACTTTTGTCCAAATTAAGAAAAAAAAGTCCAGAACAGTAACTGATTCAGTGTGTTTCAGATCCTTGCAGTGTGTGAATCATGGGAGGACTGTGTGTGGGCGCACTTCAGAGTGATGGTGGACTCGCTGGTGGAAAAAGAACTGATGTCTTCGGGTATGGTGCACCAGGAAGTGGAGACGCTCCCGCGAGAATACCTGGAGGCCAAGTAAGACACATTAAAACTGAACTTCTGAACTTCCTGGCTTCAAGTTCTATGCTACTCTAAAATAAGAAATGAAATCGAGATCCGATTCACACTGAACTTGCATTTTGTGTAGCCCCAATTTATTCTGCTCTCTCTCTTCAGTTGGACCATGGAGAAGGTCTTCGAGGAGCTTCAGGCGTCAGAATCAAAGGTGAAAAATCTCACTCAGGCTGAATCTTATTGGTTGATATTAAAGTCACATCACTGGAGCCGCACTAGAACTAGATTCTGTGTCTGTGTGTCCATGCAGAGGGTGTTAGACGAGACAAAAGAGCACTACCATGTCATCCAGAAGTTTGTCATCCTGGGAGACCTGGACGGTAAGCCCCTCCTTCGCCTCTCCTCTGACCTCTGACCCCTGAAGAGGAATGTGATATTTATCAAAATCCACATCTCCCATCCTCAAACTCTTCACATTCTGTGCGTCTCTCTCAGGTCTGCTGGATGAGTTTGCTGATTGGCTTACAGCTTCTAAGCCCCTCCCCTCTCACCTCCTGCGTTTCATGACTCACCTGTTGTTGTTTTTCCGCTCTCTGGGCCTTGCGCTGAAGGTGAGTACACTAAATTAGTCAAGCATATCGAAACAACAAGGAACAAGAGTGGCCCGTCGACAGAACCCTGAGGAGCTCCGTTTTGTTTACACCAGCCGGAATGTTTCTCTCTTCTTTCCCCCAAAGGAGGAGGTGTGTGTGGATGTACTGAAGGCATACGTCTCCCTCCTGATTCGGGATCAGCAGATCAACCTTGTGGCAAACTACGTCAGCCAGCTTCCATCTGAGCTCGCCACCTCGCAGTACGCAGCTTTCCTGGAGACCGTAGAGCAGCCAGAGCTCCGCCTACCCTGCCTGCAGCTCGCCACAGATGCTGGTAAGACAAAACACTAAAACCTGAACACTCAGGCCTGAGTGGTTTTTAACTCTCTTCAGCTGTCCTGCTAAATAAAAGCTAAATTTCCCCTCAAAGACACCAAACTAAGAGGAGTGGTTCTTTTTGTTTTGTTTTTTTTGTTTTGTTTTTTTAGGTCTGGATGTTGCTGCGATTACCAAGCTCGTGGTGGAGACGGTGAGAGAGAGAGATGAAGCCGAGTTTACACACCACAGCCAGACGTTGGAGACGGCGACTACAAAGGTGCGGATTAAATACACAGAGAGGTTTGTAACTGTTGTTTTAGTTTAACTCTGAAGTTACCGTGTCGTCGTGCTCTGATAGGAGGACCTTAAGAAGATTGATGTCATTGATTGGCTGCTGTTTGACCCTGCCCATCGCGCTGAGGCCTTGAAACAGTCCAACGCCATCATGAGGAAGTTTCTGGGTACTCTGTTTTTTTTTTTTTAAATCTTTTTCTTGAGGAGCATAACACACTGCCTGTCTCACCACCTTGCTGTCTGTCTCTCTCAGCCCTGCAGAAACATGACGCAGCGAAGGCGGTGTTCTCCAAAGTTCCCGAGGACTCCATGAAGGAGATTTACAGCCAGTGGTCAGGTGAGGATCAGACCACGCCTCCACCTGCCGAGGACGAGAACGCCATCAGAGAACACCTGTGCATCAGAGCCTACCTGGTATGTCTCCTGTCTGTCTGGATTTTATGCTAATTTCATGCTTTTAGATCACGTCGAGCTCAAAACCAGCAGCATAACATCAGAGTAATCTGTGAAGATGGATACAGTTTACTGATCTGAATGTGCCCACGCTTTTTACAGGAAGCCCACGAGGCCTTCACCGAGTGTTTCAGCCACAGCGGCTCTGCACCCCAGAAACCAGTACTAGCCCCTGAAGCCAAGTTCACAGAGAGGGTAGCCAATGAGATGAGAGAGAAGGAGTATCAGGTGAGAACACACATGTACGGATTGTTTTTTCATTTAACTAGCACAGCAGTATTAATACAACCAAATCTGTGTGTTTCAGGCCTCTTTGTCTGCGTGGTCAAGTCGTCTGGAAGCTCTGACTGAAGACGTGAAGGAGAGAATCTACAACGTGCTGCTGTTTGTGGACGGAGGATGGATGATCGACAACAGACAGGTAACTGTTTGAATTTGTTTTCACTTTGCTACAACAAATAAATAAATAAAACAAGCTTGAAGCTCAGGAAAATTTTGGATCACGTGGAGCTTATTAAGCATTACAGCACAAGGGTTGTTTGAATTGACTTTTTATAAATAAATTGTTTGCCTGTGCTTTTAGGACTCGGAGCAGGATTCTGAGCGCAGCCACCAGATGGCAGCATTACGATCTCTGTGCCTGCCACGCCTCAGCTTCTTGCTGCTCAGCGTGCTGCAGAACTCCTCCAGACACCAGGAGGCGCTGCGACTCGCTGACATCATCTCATCTGACCAGCACCGCCTTTACCAGGTAACACAAAACTGAGCTGAGCGGATGTGCGATTGAAAATAAGCTGCTCACCTGAGTAGTTTTTAATCTAATACTTAAAATGGAATAAAAGATGTAGCTTGATCTCTTAACTTTTGAATTTTTATGGCTTGTTTGCTTATTTCTCCCAACAAATTCAGGTTTTCTCCAAAGAAGAGCTCAGCAGGTTTCTTCAGAAGTTGAGGGAGTCATCGCTGGCTCTTTTGGACCAAGGACTCGACCCCCTGGGCTACGAGTTACAGCACTAAACACACGAATAAATACACACACATTACTGTTTATTTGGTTTGATATTGTCTCTTTTTTTGCAAAATAAAAGCATTTTTCTTGTACTGGTTTGGTGTAAATTTATTTCAAATTGATCCTTGTGATAGAAGCACTTTTTATTGTTGCCAGTTATATATCGATGATGAGGTTCTGTTTCTGACATCAAATACTACAATAAAATCTAATATTTTTTTTAATAGATGACTATTACTATATTACTATTACAATGTTTATTAAGTTATTATTTTTATTTATCTTAGTGGTTGAGTATCACTAAGGTAGTGCAACATTTAGAGATTATTTTTATGAAAGTAGATAAAATTTACTCACTTGTTTTGCGAAAGAAAGAAATCCAAATGTTTATGTAAAAGTTCTTAGATTAAAATTAAGTTATGTGGACAAATTTCATATGACTGCATGAATATAAATTATATCATTTATATGTATTCAGTTTATTCTTTTAATTTGCATGTTGAAAATACATAATTTTAATTTAAATGTGATATTCCAAGAGGAGAATTTGTAGGTATTGTCAAGTCATTTTTTTTTTTTTTTGTGACAACTGGATAAAGTACAGAAAGTGGTCGATTGCGTCTGTAGTGAGGAGTGGGTGCAGTGTCAGTGTTTGGCCAGCAGTTGCGTCCCACAAGCGTACGAGGCAACAACCGTAAACACAGACCGACAGAAAGCTAACTTAACGTTGGTGTTTCACCTACCCGGCAAACTGGCGGATAGGACGTTATAACTGGATATAATTTTACTAAAAAATAACCGTACAGGTAAGAAAAAACCGTTCTTATATTCTGAGCTAAAATGTTATGAGCTACAAATGGCAGAAACACGTTGGCAGGTGGTTAGCAGCATGCTAGTAGGCCGCAAAGCCTCGTGTTTTCCTTGGCGAGGAGACGGGGAACGTGGAGAAGCGGAACGGCGGTGTTCTCCTACTTTCCAGGTTATTTAAGCAAAAATGAGTACTCAGTTCATGTAAATTTAAAGTTAAATAGTACCCAAATGGCAACTAGTTTATGTAATCCTCTTTTATTTGAATTGTTTTAGGTGAAGTAGCCGACAGCTAACTATTTCGGTCAAGTATGGTATTTTTGTTAAAGTTAGCTATCACAACGTATAACAAACTGTTGATTAAGTTTCTGTTACATCTATTTTAAGTGATTATAACATCGAAAGTTGACGTGAATTATGTTTTTTATGATTTTCAACTGAATTAAGGTGCTGTGTTTTTAGCTTAGCAGCTGTCTCATATCAGAAGTCTGGAAACGTTATTTTCGGCTCTTTTATTTTTATGGATGCTGTTTTTCTGTCTACACATTCATATTCTAATCATTAAAAAAAAAAGGTTTTATATGAAGCTTTAATTTGAGGAGGTATAATCTTGTGTCACTGCGGACAGTTGAATGTAATCAGCAGAGGAATTAAAAGTTTATTAAGGGATATGTATTAAAAGTCTTGCTCGTTTAAAAGTCCCTCAGCTGTGGGATCTGTAGTTTGTACAGTTCAGTCCTCAATTGATGTGTAGTTAATGAGTCCTGTAATGGCGAAAGGGTGTTACTTTCCTTTAAACCAGGCGCGATTAAAACAGAAACCCAGGAAGAGACAGCGAAGGAGAGAGAGAGAGGGAGATTAGAGCGGGACAAGCCCGGGCATATTTTCACTGCTTGTGTTGTAATGGTGACTGGCTGCACAGTGTAAGCAACAGCTGACTCACTATGTATCAGCTGTTTGTGTACTACTACTCACGTTTTACGTGCAGACCCATAGAGATGTGCCCAGGCATATTCACACTGCGGGAACAAATCAGATATTTTAACAAGGCACGTCCCCCCCCGTCCCCCCCCCTTTTTTTTTGTTTGTTTGTTTCCATGTTTTAATTTTGCTGCATCACTGTGAATCTGAAAACACAGGTCAGCAAAAGGTCAAGTTTTGACCCATGGTTAACCCAGACATCACAGTCTAAATGTAGACAGTATGATTTACTGACAAATTTCATTACAGGACTGCAAGATTTATATTTTTTGCCTTTTTATTTTTTTTTTCAGACTTTTATTTTAAGTTATTTATTGTTTTACAATCAAAAACTTAAATGAAACTACTTGTTACTAAATATATTGCCAAAGATAATGATAATTTTACCAATTCAGAGATTCTACCTTAAGACAATATTGTAATAATGCACCACTACTAAAAAACGTTCATTAAATAATCTTAATTTATGAACTCGTTATGTTTACTCTTGGGACATATGTCAACAGGAGACAGCTAATGAATCTTGAATGTTGAACCATCAGTCAGTTTAACACGTTTACTTTGATGCATGGAGGGTCACATCCAGATCAGGTTACTCAGCTGTCAGTGAGTCCATCTGCTGCAGGAGTGACTGACGGGACCTCCCAGCTGTGTCGAGGGAGGTTAAGCACTGAAAACTGTGGCAAAGTGGAGCCAGAACACTTGTTTTTCTTCTTTTAAATTAATGTTTACTAAAGGGATCCCTCTTGTCTCCTCTAGTTTAATTGTTAAACTCATTTTTTCTACATTTTCTCTGACATTAAAGCTTGTGCAGGTTTTCTAAATATTAATACCATTTATGCAAAACTCTGACAGTCGTTCTCGCTGTAGTGATACCACTTGAAGGATTAGAGGAACATGTTTTTATAGTGACACGCCTCGTTGGATTAGATGTGCCTAATGATCTCTGAAGTCAAATTTGCCCGAGGCTGCTGCAGAAAAAAAAACCCCTCTCAGTTCAAAACAGCTTGATGCAGAATTAAAGGGGCCGACACATCAGACCTGCAATCATGAAAACAAATTAACTACAGCTTTATTCATCAGTTTTTACACAGAAGACATTCAAATACTGTAGGCTTTTCATGTTTTAAGAATTAAAAATTACAATAATTTGTTATTTAATGAGTCAAATTCTAGTGAGAAAACGTAACAGTTCTTTCAGTTCCCTGTTAAAGAGTTAACATCAGAGGCGTTTCTTTCTTTAGTCTGTTTCTTCAGACTCTGTTTTCAATTTGAAATCCCAGAATAAATTCAAAATTATTTTATTTTATTTATTTTATTTATTTTTTGTTTATTTTTGTTTATTTTTGTTTATTTATTTATTTACTTATTTACTTATTTACTTATTTATTTGGGAGGTGGGACTTGATTAAATTTGTGGGCTGTCCACATGTATTGATGTGTGGAAAGCTGTGTGATTTAGGACCCCCTCACTTCTCCTTTCCCCTGAGAGCCAGAGACCGGTCCTGCTGTGAAAATCTCCTCGTCTCATGTTCCTCCTCTGGTCCCTCTTGGTTGGTTAGTTAGTTAGTTAGTTAGTTAGTCATCCCTGGTTAGTTGTCAGTGTGGTTGTGTAATTCTTGGAGCACTAGTCATCCTGGACTAGTCTCGGCATGTCTGTGTGATTCAATCAGCTGCTACTCTCAGTATGAACACAAACATACAGACTGTGCCGCTGACTCAGCCTAGAGTGGCCCTGTTAGGCCCTGATAGGCCCCAGCGAGGCTAACCCGGGCCATTTAGGCTGGTCTAGTCCTGACATGTCTGAGCAGCTCTATAAGAGGCTGCAGCTTCCCTCTGCTGCTCTCTGAATGCACTTTATCTGCTTTTTCTTGCACAGGATGGATTGCTGAGACACTTTACTCCAAAAACATATTTATTAATAAGGTAAGCCGACTTTTATTTCTTACTGTTAGACTCCAAAAACACTGTTTACATGTTTATATTTTATTCAAAGTGATAAAAACAGACGAGTAACACTTACAGCTGTGATAAAATAGAAGTTACACTCTTACTGTGGATTTGTTACTGACAGCTTTACGTTAAATAATAGTGATTCAAGTTGGAAATGTCTTCACTTCTGTTGGATTTCAGCCAAATTAATGTGTTGTAACTTAAATTGGAAGAAAAAAATTGTAAGAATCACAACTTTATGTTCTTAACTTTTGTTTTATACCTCTCATTCTGGAAATAAATGCACAGTAACACAACAACAACTCAGGGTTCAGGGTTGTTTTGAAGGCTGGACTTTTTGGTGCTACGTATTTTGTTCTGAATATACAAGATGAAGCTTAATTTTTGCCTTCCTGCTTCAGCTGTTGTTTTTGAGCAGCAGATCCAGTTAATGAACACAAGTTAAAGTTAGGATGATGAATCTTTGAAAACTAGCTTGTCAGGCATCTTGAGGTTGCAGATATTTTGCTCTGCAGTTATTGTAAAAGTTGAAATTGCAGCCTGGTACAATCTGAAGGAGCTCGTAACTCAAGGCTTCAGAACATTTTGTCCGGACTGGCTGTGCAAAAGGACGATGCACGCTCTCATGTGTTGAAATGTGGTTGATCAAATTTGTGGTGGATGTATTGGAGGAAAAAGACGGTCAGAGGCTGTGGAGGGTGTAGATCAGCTGTCTTTGCTGCGTTTGAAGAACACTGTGTGACTGTTTCTTAGGCAACAGCCACAAGAGGAAATTGCACGTTTGAGGAGGTGTTGTTTTTTCCCAGGAATGTGGAGCTAGATGTTTTTACAGTCCTCAAATATTTATCCAGCGGGGGGAATAAAGTGATAAAGGTAAAGATGATTCTCACAGTGAGGAGCTTTGAGAAACGTCTCTTCCTGCTGAAGTTTCCTCAGCTATCTGAGCTCGTTTATCTGTTTTTAAGTTCATTGTTTGGTCTTTAACGTCTGCTGTGTCTTGTGACTTTCTCCAGTGTAGTGTTGTGAAGCAATAAATCTCCAGTAAACTTGCCTTCAGCTTCCTTTCCACCGTTCAAACTGCAGACAGACGCTGTTTGACGCATTTAGCAGCTGCAGAGGAAGATTCCTCTCATGGGAGGTCTTTGTATAGCCAGACGTTTGATTTCTGTGGTGCTTTGTGTTTGCTGGATGTTGAAATAGCAGCACAGGAAGCAGGGATATAAACGCACATATCCAAATCAGAGAGCCACTAAAACGCCACATTTGGTGTCCGAAGTGGACGTTAAAAGCCCTAAAATCTGTGTTTTTTACACAAACTCTTAGCGTCTCACTTTCCTCAAGTCATGCGGTCAGGTCAGGTCAGAGTGTAACCGTCAGGATCAGCTGTAGAGAACAGACAGAAACATTTGTTTTCACACTCCTGAAAAAGCCCAGAACCAGATTACAGCAGCACAAAATCGATGCGACTGCTCGCTCTGCTCTGATAATCTGTCATCCGACAGGATCGTCAATTTAGAGATTAAATTCCCATTGTTGGTAGATTATTTGGAGTTAATAGCTTCAGATGTCTGAACCAGGCAGGTGAAGGAGTGTTTGTGGAAAATAAAACGTGTTTCTGAAGAATCCAGATATTAGAAAACTCCACTTCAGTTTAGGCTTCCTTTATTTCTTCTTTACCTTTTTTTTTGTGTTTTGATGGAGCGTCAGATATAATCTCTGATGCAGACTATTTGTGTGTTTGTTTCCAGGAACCTTCAGCGTCACCATGTCAGCTGACGGGGAGCTCAACACCAGCACTGCTGATGAAAACAACCTGGTGAGAGCAGCGTCTGACTGACCTGTTGTTAACACAGATGGATTTAAACACTGATTTAGAGTCTGTTTCGCTGATCATCTCTCTCTCTCTCTCTCTCTCTCTGTGTCTGTGCTCAGGTCAGACCAAAGGTAGAGTTTCAGACTTTGCTGCAACTTGCTGGAGCCACTAAAGATGTTTTCACCATGAAGGAGGTACAACGAAACCCCCAAACAGTGCAGACTGATGATTCAACCTTTTCGTCTGATCAGAATCGATTATTAACCCCTGCCTCCCACAGGTGATGTTCTACCTCGGTCAGTACATCATCCAGAAGCAGCTGTACGACCAGAAACAGCAGCACATCGTGCACTGCTCCCAGGATGCACTGGGGCAGGTGCTGGGAGTCGACAGCTTCTCTGTTAAAGAAACCCGGTGGGTAAAATTATGACTTCTCTGTAACAAAAAACATTGAAGCGACGACGAAGTTTCTCTGTGTGACCAAATGTTTTTAATTTTCAGAGTTTTGTTTGCGATGATCACCAAGAACCTGGTGGCTGTTCGGAGCCAAGGTGAGAAAAACATCCTTTTATTTCACTTCGTCATCTTTTTTTAAGACTATTTGTGGGATTTTTCTGCTCAGCTTAACCTGCTCTCCTTTCTTTCTCTCATTTATTTGATCCTGGTTGTGCTTCCTTTCATCATCCAGCCTGCTGCTCTGATTAACTGAACCGCCTTTGTCTGTTTCTCTCTCTTAGAGTCACAGCAGAGCTTGAGTGAATCACAGAGTAACAGTCAGACAGAAAGGGGGGCAGAGGTAAGAGTGATATGCAGGCATTTATTTCAGTGTTTAAGCCTCCGAGCTTCACTTTAGACGAGAGTAGAATCTGATTTCCAAGCAGCTAAAAACTCCCAAAACAAGCAGCCTGATGTTGTGTTGGTGTTTGAAAATCCTGTGCAGGAGTCTTAGTTTGGAATTGACTGAACTTTTCATTGAAGAAAGAAACTAGCAGATGTGAGACTGACTAAATGAATATTTTTCGCTTTCAGGAGGCAGATTCAGAAAGTCGCTCTTCATCCCCCGACAGGAGAAGAAGACGAAGGAGGAGAAGGAGTCGCAGGAGCAGCGATCCAGGTGAGTTCTCACCTCTTTATCGAAGCTCAAAAAACTGAAACCAGGGATGTTTTTGAGACTCACGTTCTGCTCCTCTCCTCCGCCTCTCAGGCCCCTCCAACAGTTTAGAAGATGACGCTGACGAGGACTCCCAGGAGGATGAGGAGGACGGAGGAAGAAAGAGGATGCGCTCGGATAGCTACTCCTTCACCTTTGATGAGAGCCTGTCCTGGTGTGTGATTGGTGGACTGAGGGAAAGACACAGCAGCCAATCGTCGGATACGCACAGCTCGGTGAGTTTTACACAGAACAAACATGACTGAAAACCGTCACGGCAACAACAGTGTGTGTTGATAACGTGTACTCTGTGTGAATTTATAGTCCGTGAGGTCAGAGATCATGGTAGCAGCCTCAGACTCAGACAGCGACAACTTCAGCGTGGAGTTCGAGGTGGAGTCCGTCGACTCCGACGACTACGACGAAGATGATGCTTCTCTGTCAGCAGACGATCAGGTGAGCACCGACACACGTCCCTCATGGATGAATAAGTTTCTCTGACACACCTGCTCCGTCACTCAGCCCCTCCTCTCCCGTCTCTGTGTGCAGGTGTATGAGGTCACCATCTTCGAGGAGGAGGAAGAGTCCTTCGATGAAGACACGGAGATCACTGAAGCTGTGAGTGTGACAACAAACACCCAATTATAAACACTCCCTTTTGTTTTAGTAGTCTAATCCTGTTTGTGTGTGTGTGTGTGTGTGTGTGTTCTCAGGATTATTGGCGGTGTTTGGAGTGTGAGGAACTCAATCCCCCTCTGCCCAGACACTGTCTCCGCTGCTGGACTCTACAGCAAGACTGGCTGCCAAAGGACTCCTCAAGGTCTGCCTGCTCCAGTCCGAAAACCTTCCCTCCAAAGCCAACCGACCAATCAGTCGCCAAAGAAGCATCCGGTATGTTAGCTTTGCTTTGAGTTTTTTCATTCAGACATAAAGTTTGCGTGAGCCTGAGTTTCTAAACCCTGTGAGGGTTTTATCGAGTACTTTGGGCAGGTTAAAGGTCAGTTCTGGAGTAGGATTATTGGTTTTTGTTGTTGTTGTTAATTCTTATTTGAAGCACCAGCAGTTTCCCTGCGTTAAACTTTCAGTCGTGCTAACTCCACCGTCTCCCTTTCAGGATCTGATGCTGAGGATAATGAAGGAGTCGATGTCCCAGATGGAAAAAGAGCAAAAACTCCCCCCCTGTCGCAATCTGACTCCGCCTCCTCTGCCACAAACTCCCAGGACCTCTTCTCCTCCCAGCCTTCCTCCTCTTTATCCTCCGCACAGCAGAGCTCAGACTCCCAGCCGTCTTCCTCCATCGACTCCCAGGAGCTTCTCCCGTCCCCTCCCTCTGCTCCTCCTCCTCCTCCTCAACTTCCGCCTGCAGTGCCTGAGCTGGACCGGAGTGTTTCAGCCGAGTGGCGTCTCCCGGACTCCTGCCTGGACCCATGTCTCATCTGTCAGTCCCGGCCGAAGAACGGCTGCATCGTGCACGGACGGACGGGACACCTCATGTCCTGCTACGTGTGTGCGAGGAAGCTGAAGAAGAGGAACAAGCTGTGTCCGGTCTGCAGGCTGCCCATCCAGTCAGTCATCCTCACCTACATTAGCTGAGAGATGCTCCGACTCCACCTCCTCTCACCTACCTCAGCTGAGACGCCAGTCTGCCCTCATCCTCACATATCTCTGCGTTACACATCCATGTTTTATGAAGGTCTCTTGGGTTCTAACAAGCAGCTGTTCTAAATCAACCTCTGATCAGACTCCAGTTCTCAGTTTACTCCCAAACACACAAAGAATTTCATGAAACATTTACAGAATCTTAGAATTTCTTGCTTTAGTCAACAGGCACATACATCTTTGGAGTTTTCTTTCTTTCTAAGAATCTGGTGTGTTGGAGTTCATCTATGTTTAACTTTTTCTTGGCAAAGCTCATGAAGAGACCAAAAATAAAAGTTCATCTCGCGAGACTTTCACACTTTGCTAAGAGACTAAGAGCTTTGAAATGTTTGGAAAAAGCTCACAAAGATCAATTTTCATTTCTCAAAAAAACGCCCTTTGAAAAAGCTCAGAGGGATTTATTTTGAGAAGGTTTTCTTTAACATATCCGTGACATAACACGGAAAAGACGCCACGAGAGAGCAGATCACCACCGCACAGAGGTAGAGGAGGTTGTGCCACAGTCTGATGCAAAAAAAATTGTGCTGTTGGTTTGAATTTTTTTTTCTTTTTTTTGGTCTTACAATTACAAAAATTCAAAACATTACACCAATCTTTAAAATGCCACCTTAAATCTTTTGCGTGTTCAAATTATTTTCAGTCTCTTCATCTTTAACCGCTAAATTTACACTTAAAAGGAACAGTCCAAAAAAATCTCCATGATTATCCTGAAGAGTCGGATCCAGATCAGTTCCATATCTTTTTGATTTGATTTTGGGTAAAAACATGTTGGATTGTTCCTTTAACATTTGGTAACGCTTGTCTTGGTAGCGTTCTATTTTATGGGTCTGATTATTTTATCTCCTAGAAAAAATGTCAGTCAATTAAAGGAAAAACATAAATTTAATTTAAAGTTCTAACAAAATTCATCTCCAAAAAGAGTGAAATTTAACACCAGTAGAACAACTTTTTTAAAAAGCTCAACTGACTTATGACGTTAGCAATTAATTTTTGATGTATATATTAATCACTACATATAGAAGATTATATAACAGATTAATAATAAATAAGCATTTCAGTATGACTTGTTTTTCCTTTAAGGACTACCAAATGAAAATATTTTTTTCCTGGAGACTTTTTGTGAATAATTACTAGATTATATAAAAAAATGATGGACCCATAAAATAAAGCGTTACTCTTTATTTATTTATAGGTCTGTTATTTCCTCATCCTTCCATTCAAGAGTTTTCTTGGAAAGAAATGTGCAATTTCAGAGTTATTATTGTGAGAATATAAGTTTATCTCAGAAGAAGAAGAAACAATTTAATGGAATAAATTATTATTCAAAACTTTATTTGACAAATTTACCTTCTTTCCAGGAAACTGAGAAGAAAAATGTAAGAAAATGAAAGGAAATGGCGGCCTATAAACTTCAGTGTTACTTGATGTTTTTGTAGAAATATTTATTAAGTTTATTTAAGATGCTCCTGTTTATTTAACAGTCTTTTTTTATGAGCTCTTTGAATAATAAAATGAATATTTGACTTCTAATTTCTAATGTTTACGTTGAGAAATTTCTGTGAACTGAATAAAAAGTGTGTAAAGATTTTGTCCCTTTAGTTTTTTCCTCACTTGCATAGACATCCTTCTTTCTAATGTTGGTAAAATTGTACACAAACCCCGGGAATCATTTTTGCCTTGTGTGCAATTTTTTTTCTGACAATCTGACAATCTTTTGCACACAATTTGAGAGAGTAACTTTTTAAAAAAAAATTTGCTCACATTATCTTTTGCAATCAAGTGATTACATTGGGAATAAAAACGTTATCTATTTGTGTACAAAATTTAATTATGTTGGGTTCACATTATCTTATCCTTTGCAAATGATGTCATAATTAAGCAGGAACATTTTTTTTTTTGAGTGCACAAGTTAATTTCTTTCTTAATGTGTAAATTTTTTTTACATTTAGGAAGTTTTTGCCACCTAAAGATTAAAATGTTTACTGCATGAAATTTTTTTATTGTACGGTATTGGCTTTTTGAAGATAATATAATCATTTTGTTCTTTTTTTCTTTGGAACTTGCCACTTTTTATCAACTTTAAATCCATACTTAAAATAATTAGTGGTCGTAGATACTGCCTGTTAATATGACAATACAATTGCAACATACGAAAATGAATCTTAATTATCTAGTTCAACGATATTTCAAGTTATCGTAATTAAACTAATGGTTTAAGTTTAAAAACTTTTATAAAGGTATTTCTTGTAAGGCATATTTTTTGGAACCTAAAAAGGGTCCTACTTCCGTTCACACGGAAACCAGAGCTAATGACCGACGTTTGTTATGCTACATGTAGCAGGTAAAACATCTTTAATTATTCCAAATTCACGCAAAAATTAGTACTTCTGGCAAATAATTTAAAGTCTTCTTTGCAGCTTAATTTTATTACGATGAATTTATTTAACCTAACGTTTTGAAAACGTTTATTAATGTTGGGTTCAGTGTGCGAACATATGTGGCCTGGCTAAACGCGCTAGCTCCGTTGACGCTAACTGTTTTTACGGTTAATACGATCTTAAACAGCCGTTACAGTTACACATAATTGATTTCTTTTGCTTTTTGAAATAAATTTATTTAAAGTCATAATATATTTCATCAACCGAGGAGCTCTGAGCACAGCTATCTTAAGCTCACAAGCTCAATGAATTAATGTAGCTCAGTGAGCTAAGAGGCTAACGGGAGCTGCTGCGTGGGTGTGTTGTCAGACTGCTTCAACGGGTAAATATTTGGATAAAAATGAACTTTCAGTCTTATTTATTTCCAATATTTCCTCAAATCCTTTATAGATATCTTTTTTTCCTTTACGTTAAGTCTCCTGAACGATGAAAAACACTTGTTCAAATAGCATAGGCACCGACGCCTCTTTGAAACAGGAACAGGTGTATGACCAACTTAGTGTGCAGAAATAAAGGACAGACAAATTGAAGGGAAGTGAAATTATTTCCCTATTTTTTTTTTTTTTTTTACCTAATATGACTTTATGGGCTTTTATATTATATATATCAAATAAACTTATTAAAATTCAACAGAATATCAGTTTTACATCTATATGCCTGGATTTATGAGTACAAGATTTTACCATGATCAGAATAATGTTTGCCAAGAAATCAATATTTAATTACCTTTGATAAGCCCATCAGTGTTGGAATCTGTTTCCATAAATATACCTAAATTTCACGGTGTAAATTGATAGAAAAAGTCATCATTATAGTGTAAAAGTAAAAAGTCTCGACAACAGAATTTTAAGTTTTCTAGTATTAGATGTAACTGGTGTTGTATCACTTCAATTTATTTGTTTTAAGCAAGTTAGTCCCATTCTTTGGTCAGCTGCAATTTATTGATTTTATAATAGAAAGCAAAGGGGCGTTGTTGTGTGTAATGATTAGTTATTTACAGCAGAAAATCCTTGTGTTTTTAAACATCTGCTTCTTGTCATCTGTCCTCAGTATGCCTGCTGAACGCAAGCGCTCAGTAAACATGGATGAAAAAGACGTTTGCACCTTCAGCGGCAAGGATAAAGAAAAAGAACGAGATGGCGACAAAAGGCCAGGATCTGCCCGAGACAAAGTGAAAGACGAGGCCAAAATGAGCGGCAAAAAAGACGGTGGAAAGGAAGAGAAGAGAAAGCGCCTCGAGGAGGAAAAGAAGAAGAAAGAGGAAAAGGAACGCAGGAAGAAGGAGGAGGAAAAACAGAAAGCAGAGGAGGAACTGAAGAAGAAAGAGGAGGAGGAGAAGAAACAGCAAGAGGAGCAGGAGAAGAAGATTCAAGAGGAGGAGGCGAAAAGACAGCGGGAGGAGGAGGCAGCTCTCCTGAAGTAAGTTGTTGTCATGTCATCGATAATCGCTGCAAATCAGCTTAGAAATCACAGGAAAAATAAAAGTTTGTTTGACTGTAAACCAAAAAAATCCAGAGTCTCTGTAAAAGCACTGCCTCTTTTCCTGCTGTCCTTAATTTTTACGTTTCTTTTCTGTTTGCCGTCATCCCTGCAGAGAAAAGGAGGAGGGCCACCAGCTGCACCAGGAGGCCTGGGAGCGCCATCAGTGCAGGAAAGACCTCCGCAGCAAGAACCAGAACGCCCACGAGGGTCGACCCGAGGAGGCCTTCTTCAGCCGCTTGGACTCCAGTCTGAAAAAAAACACAGCCTTCGTCAAGAAGCTGCGCACGCTCACCGAACAGCAGCGAGACTCGCTCTCCAACGACTTTAACTCCTTGAACCTTAGCAAGTACATCGGCGAGGCCGTGAGCTCAGTTGTTGAGGCCAAGCTGAAGATCTCTGACGTGGGCTGTGCTGTTCACCTCTGCTCCCTCTTCCACCAGCGCTACGCTGAGTTCGCGCCGTTACTGTTACAGGCCTGGAAGAAGCACTTCGAGGCGAGGAAGGAGGACAAGGCGCCAAACGTGAGCAAGCTCCGCACGGACCTGCGCTTCATCGCCGAGCTCACCATCGTCGGCCTCTTCACAGACAAAGAGGGTCTTTCTCTTATTTACGAGCAGCTGAAGAACATCATCAGCACGGACCGCGAGACGCACACACACGTGTCGGTGGTCATCAGCTTCTGTAAGCACTGTGGGGACGACATTGCCGGGCTGATTCCTCGCAAAGTGAAACTGGCTGCTGAGAAGTTCGGCCTGACTTTTCCTCCGAGTGAGATCATCAGCACAGAGAAGCAGCAGCCTTTCCAGAACCTTCTGCGGGAGTATTTCACCTCCCTCACCAAACACCTGAAGAAGGACCACCGGGAGCTGCAGAACACCGAGAGGCAGAACAGGTGAGAAACAGACGCCGCTTACATCAGTCGAGGGTTTTGATCTAACAGATTCATTTTAAAAAATTGGAATTGACCAGCAGATTTTTCATGATCCCTGATTGCTACTAAACACACACTCTCTAAATCTCTTCCTCCTCTTCAGGCGTATCCTGCATTCCAAAGGGGAGCTGAGTGAGGACCGGCACAAGCAGTATGAAGAGTTTGCCACCTCTTACCAGAAGCTGCTGGCTAACACTCAGTCCCTGGCTGACCTGCTGGATGAGAACATGCCAGAGCTGCCTCAGGACAAGACCGTGCAGGAGGGTGAGAGACCTTCCTTCTCCAGACTTAAAGTGAGATGTTTTTTAATCACATTTTTCAACAAACTGTTTCTCCTCTGCTCTTTTCTCAGACCACGGCCCTGGTATTGATATTTTCACTCCCGGTAAGCCTGGAGAGTACGACCTGGAGGGAGGGATATGGGAGGACGAAGATGCCCGTAACTTCTACGAGAACCTGGTGGACCTGAAGGCCTTCGTCCCTGCTATCCTCTTTAAGGACAACGAGAAGAGCAGCCAGGGTAAAGACAAGGACGACACCAAAGGTATATTTAGACACACACACTCAAGGAGGAACGAGGAGAGTCTCAGATTTTTAATTCAGACTTTGTGTCTGTCTGGTGTCAGATGGCAGAGAGGGGAAGGACTCGACCACTGAGGAGCTGGAGCTGGAGCTGGAGGCTCTGGACATCGCAGATGAACCCCTGGAGCTGGAGGGGCCAGATGAGGCAGAAAACGAAGAACTGGCTAAAAAGCTGTTGGATGAGCAAGGTATAAAAGTAAACTCCTCGGTATTCAGATCATTCAACTCGTCAAAACAGGCCTGATTTACCTGAACCCTCAGGGGGTATTTTAACCCTTTAAATGCCAGTATAATTACATGATGTCACAGATTTATTTTGAAAAATACACATAAAATAAGTTATTTTACATAAGATAAATATTGGAGGGCTGGGGATTTTTTTTCTAGAGATCAGGCCTAAATATAGTTAAGATAAGTAATAAAATTGATTTTATCACATTGTTTATTTTTTTGCAGTGACAGATTCTTTGTTTACTACCCTTTGAGGATATTAGAGGGCAAAAATGCCCTCTATCAAAAAAACTGCTATAAAAACATAACAGATTAATATTTTTTTCTACTTTTTTTTGCTCAAATCTTTTAATCAGCTTCAGACCTAATCAAAAATACCAAATGTTTAATTTTTTTTTGGTAACCCTTTAAATGCCAAGCAGATCACATGATATCAGGTTATTAGAGGAAAATAGACTTCCATTATAACCACAATTTTTATTCACGACGTTATTACACTAAATCACATGTGTCAAACTCAAGGCCCGCGGGCCAAATATGGCCCGCCACGTAATTTTATGTGGCCCGTGAGAGCTTAAAAGGTTTGAGTGTTTAAAAATCAATAGGTCAAAAGTGTGCTTTGACCAAAAACTACATTTCCCACAATGCCTGTCGACTATGATACCCGCGATTTGACGGCTCACCGCCACTACACAGCAGTGTTTCTACATCAATGCCAACGAGTGGAATTGAGAAATAAATAATGATCCCAAAATGTCAAAGAAGAGAAAAGTTGATAAAGATGGAAGACTGTTTCAAGAAAGATGGGAAGGAGAATACAAGGAGACAGACCGGTATGTCTTTTGTGTTACGAGGCGTTGTCTGTTGTCAAAGAGTACAATCTGCGGCGGCATTTTGACACCAAACACGGAGCTAAGTACGCAAAGCTAGCCTTCAAGAAAAGCAACAAATTGCCCAAGAATTAAAAGGCAAACTGCGGTTGCAGCAGAGCGTGTTTTCGAAAGCCACAGCCCAAAATAAGGAGTATTACGTTTATTTCACATTACATTCGATTACATTTACTTACATTTATAAGTTACATCTGGCCCTTTAAGGACAGCCATTAGGCTGATGTGGCCCTCGGTGAAAATGAGTTTGACACCCCTGCACTAAATAATCATGCATCTTCTGACTTCAGGGTTTCATTGTGAAGAAAAATAGTTATGTTTGTAATTTTTACTGTTTAACAGCAAACTCTGAACTCACTTCAACATGAATGAGGAGAAACTCAGAGACTTTGGTGTGCAGATATGTTAAACAGGTTTTTTTGTGCGTTTGTGTCTAGAACAAGAGGATGAGGAGGCAAACACAGGGTCTCACTTGAAGCTCATCGTTGACGCCTTCATCCAGCAGCTCCCAAACTGTGTCAACAGAGACCTCATAGACAAGGTGAGGAGAGGCAAACACCTTTAAAGCAGCCTGATGAGTGAAAATGTACCCGTCTTTGTGTTTATGAGTGCTGTGTTAACCCCTCAGGCTGCCATGGACTTCTGCATGAACATGAACACCAAGTCCAACAGGAGGAAGCTGGTCCGAGCCCTCTTCACTGTCCCCAGGCAGAGGTAAACCTGCACAGACCCAAATATATAAGACAGCGCACCACCAGGGGGAGCTGTTGCATCAGCTTTTAAACGCCTCCTCCTCCTCCTGCAGGTTGGATCTTCTTCCTTTCTACTCCCGCCTGGTTGCGACGCTTCATCCCTGCATGTCTGACGTTGCTGAGGATCTCTGCTCCATGTTGAAGGGAGACTTCAGGTTCCATGTAGGAACCGTCCTCTGTTGTGGATTTATACACTTTTATTTATCGCACGCTCTACTTGATTATCTTATTTCGATTCATTTCTGCGTCCTAGATTCGGAAGAAGGACCAGATCAACATTGAGACCAAAAACAAAACAGTGAGATTCATCGGGGAGCTGGCTAAGTTTAAGATGTTCTCCAAAACAGACACGCTTCATTGTCTGAAGGTGAGCGAGAGATCTGAGACGTCATCTCTGAGCTGCTTCACGATGCGTTTAGATTAAAAACTCGTGTTTGTGTCTCCACAGATGCTGCTGTCAGATTTCACTCATCACCACATTGAGATGGCCTGCACTCTGCTGGAGACCTGCGGACGCTTCCTCTTCAGATCCCCTGACTCTCATCTGCGCACCAGCGTCCTGCTGGTCAGTAAATCTCAAACCTCATCAACCGAGAGAACATCTGAGGAATTTTTGTAGATTTTGTTTAATCTCGTTTGTTTTATCTCGTGTGCACTTCAGGAGCAAATGATGCGTAAGAAGCAGGCGCAGCATCTGGACGCCCGCTACGTCACCATGGTGGAGAACGCCTACTACTACTGTAACCCTCCGCCTGTGGAGAAGACGGTGAAGAAGAAGAGGCCTCCGCTGCAGGAGTACATCCGCAAGCTGCTCTACAAAGACCTCTCCAAGGTGACCACGGAGAAGGTGCTGAGGCAGATGAGGAAGCTGCCGTGGCAGGACCCGGAGGTGAAGGGCTACCTGATCTGCTGCATGGTCAACATCTGGAACGTCAAGTACAACAGCATCCACTGTGTGGCCAACCTGCTGGCCGGCCTGGTGGCCTACCAGGAGGACGTGGGCATCCATGTGGTGGACGGCGTGCTGGAGGACATCCGACTGGGCATGGAGGTAAGAGGAGGAAAGAGCGAGGAAGTGCTGTCATAACAAAAGTTGTGTAACGTCCTCCTACAGTAGACAAAAGAGAAGACAGGAGGACGAGCCAAAACAAACACACTGACTGACTGACGTGAAGGAAACGGTTACATGCTGCCGAACATGTGGGAATGTCGGGGATCTTTTGACAAACCGTAATAACCGTTTATGTCAAAACGTCACTGATCTGATCCAAAAATCCGTCAAACCAACAGAGACAGAAACAGATCTCCTGATATTTTTCAGCTCCTGCAAGAACACGACTTCCTGTCATATAATACTTTATTTCTTGAAAGTTTGATGTTATTTTTTTTGTCGCTCTTTGTTTGAAATTTAATCCTCTGATTTAAATCTGATTTATACTCTTTAGAATCTTATCAGCATTTTGGAACTATAGTTCTTACTCACTTCTTCGAGTTAGAATATCGTTACGCTAATAAAATGTGATGTAGCTCTACTTATTAAAAAGACCCGTTATCATTTTTAATCGTAGCAGCATCATTAAAATGCTTTCTCCTTCATGCGTCAGTGGTGATGATCCGGTGATGTAAGAAAGGCTCATTCATGTCTCATGAAGTGGAATTCTGAACTGTCCATTTGGTTTCATTTTCGTAAAAAAGCGACCTGAGGGATGTTTCCACTCTTGTTTTCTCGCAGGTCAATCAGCCAAAGTTCAACCAGCGCCGCATCAGCAGCGCCAAATTCCTGGGCGAGCTCTACAACTACCGCATGGTGGAGTCCGCCGTCATCTTCCGCACCCTCTTCTCCTTCATCTCCTTCGGGATCAACCAGGACGGCTCCCCGAGCCTGCTGGACCCTCCGGAGCACCTGTTCCGCATCCGCCTGGTCTGCACCCTGCTGGACACGTGCGGGCAGTACTTCGACCGCGGCTCCAGCAAGAGGAAGCTGGACTGTTTCCTCATCTACTTCCAGGTGAAACGCGAGAATTTACATTTTAACCCCAGCTGATTATCCTCAGAGACTCGACCAAGAAACAGGCTGTAATAAGAAATAAGAACGTAGCGAGGTAGAACATATAACTGAACAGCCCGTCTTAATTTTTTGATATTATTTTCCAGAAACACGAGTCTGTCAGTTTTATCAGGATCAAGTGTGGCTCTCTCAGAGCGCACACACACGTTCCTGGAGCACACGGGTATCTACAGACCAGCTGTGAGAGCTGTGGGTACCTGTTGCACCTCATGTCTCTCCACCAAAGCAGCAGGTAGCTGTCTGCAGACGGAGGAGTCTCCTTCATGAAGGCTTGCATCTCCAGCACGCAGCCGACATTTGAAACGAGTACTCAGAGTTTGAACATGAACTTTTCAGAGCTGCTGCTTTGATTTTTCATTTTTTGGTGTGTTTGTGAGTCCGTGGGGACCACAAACACCAGCACCTTGCGTGTTCTGCGAGGAAGAATGACGACATGATGATGTTTTTGTCAGAGGAGGCCGAGAGTGTTGACAAGGAGTGATGTAAGAGCTGTTTCTGTTTCTTTAAAAACATAAATCCTCTCTCTTGCACAAGAGTCTGTCTGTGTAAGAATCCTTTTTAAAACACCGTGTGACACTTAAAATAACGAGCTGAGCTGTCAGGGAACAAGAACAAGAAGTGAAACTTTATCAAACGTTTTGCACAAGCATTTTTTTTATGTGTAATTAAGATTGATCTCTTAGTTTGAGTCTGTTTCTTTCACATGAGTCTTAACCCACATTAATCAGCGATTTTGTGTTTCTGCAGCGTTACATCTGGTGGAAGAAGAGCATCGACGTGTGGACCAAAGACCACCCGTTCCCCATCGACATCGACTACATGATCAGCGACACCCTGGAGCTCCTGCGTCCCAAGATGAGGCTCAGCTGCTCCCTGGACGAGGCTACCAAGCAGGTCACGGAGCTGGAGAGAGAGGTGCTCGTCAAGCTAGGTGAGAGCTCGCCTGAAGATGACGGATGATGTCTGTATCCGGCCCGTCTTCTGCAGCGTGTGTGAGTGTTTGTGAAGCAGCTGGTCTCACAGGTCGGGCCGCTTGAGCAGCATTCCCCGCTGCGTAGGAGGACGATCGTGTTCATCAAACAGACGCATACCTGACGAGTAGTCACAAGAGGATGAGTGTTTTTAAGGATTATGAATTAAAGTGAGAGATATTCAGCTGAGCTTTTAGATTTTGATTTAGATTTTCCTTAAAATTCCAACTTTAAAAACCTTTTCAGTTTTTTTCTCGACTTTGATAATCATCAGATCCCGTGTGTGTGTGTGTGTGTATGTGTGTGTTTTCTTCCCTGAGTATTCCAGAATATGACAGACGGATGAGGAAGCAGGAAATATGAGCGGCAGCAGGTTTATCTCACGCTGCAGGAACATCAGCTTTGTTTTACAGTTTCAAGGTGTTGACTCGGAACGTGCAGAAAAATGTCAACACGAGCTCCACCCTCTGAGAGAGAGAGAGAGAGAGAGAGAGAGAGAGAGAGGAGCACGGACTGTGGGACCGAATGTTCGTCAGGGATAAAAGCGCTCAACCTTTTTTCTACGTCTGCGGTTTTAGAAAGTGATTGATGAGACGGATGGAGGCACCTCTGTAACCGCACAGAGCAGCCATTGTTGTAACCCAGGCATTCCTCAGTCCTCAGTCACACAAAGACCAGAGACCGGATCCTCAGCTTCACTCACCTGCCTGACTTCATTTCTTCACCTCAACACAACAGTTACACAATTAGTTTCTGTAATTAGCTGCAGGAATTATCCTCCAGGTTTGGAGACATTAATGAGATCATCACTTCCTCTTCACTTCTGGTTTCAGCTCAGGCTCAGGATGGGTTTTATAACTCACTCCGTCTGAGGTTCAGTTGGTCTTTCTTTTTTCTCGAAGGTATGGCGATGGAGAAAGACGGCCGCTCCAGCGCCATGAGCGAGGGCGAGGGTCTCGACGAGGAGGACGAAGACGACGACGAAGAGGGCGGCGCAGAGACCGAGGAGCAGTCGGGCAACGAGAGCGAGATGAACGAACAGGAGGAGGACGTGAGTGACCCTTCGTGACCTCCTGCACGCGCTCAGTGGCCCTGATGAGGTCGAGCCTCTCAAACATATTTAGAGCGTCTCAGGTAGTTCAGGTGGGCTCTGACGTTATGATTGATCCAGATTAAACGGAGCTCTTCTGACGTGAACATAAAATCAACACATCATGTTTCAGGCTAAAAATCAAAAATACTTCCAAGAAAATAAACGAAAAGTGACATTTAGACCAAAATATTCAACCAAGAACATCACATCACATCACACAAAGACTGAACACAACACGAGACGTCATCAGACGCGTTTATTTTTGGAGCAGTAATTGGTGTTTTTGCTGCGGCCTGTTGTCGTCTTCAGGTTGAAGCTCCTTCGTGTCCGTCAGCGACTTATCGCAGGTTTGAGGCCACGATAAAAAAAATGTTCCATGCACCGCAGGAGGGACAGAGATGACAAACCTAAATATTAGTTTAAGCTGTGCTGACATTTTTAAAAACAATCCAACAATGTCGTACGAGTAATAAAAATAATACCTTTATTTGTACAGCGTCTTTAAAAACACGGGTTCACAAAGTGCTTTGACAGACGAGCAAAAACATTCAGAAGAGAAAAACAAAAACATAAAACACATGATTCGTAAATACGATACAAACAAGGTACAAACTAAACAAGACGATAAGAAAAGCTGACAACATGAACCAAAAACCAAGAGGACCGAACCGATCCAAGCACGAAAGACACTGAAATAAATAAACTTGGTGAAACAAATGAAAGTCACAGAAGTTTGAAGGGATTTAAAAACATTAAAGCAGATATTAACAGTTAAAAGCATGAAGAGCAGGATGAACTTAAAGTAAAGACGATAAATAAAAGAGGAAGGAAACAAGAAAGTTAACGTTCAAAGCAAAGAATTAAAAGCTCTGAAAGCAAATCAAGATAAGACGATACAAATAAAAAACAAAACGACAACAAAACAATCGAGTTATTTAAACTAAATAATGATTCAACTAATAATGAAAAAAAACAAGGAGAAGACCTCACAGGGAAGAAGTCTCTTAAAGCTTTGAGAAGAGATTTAAAAGATTTCACTGAATCTGCGACGGCGGAAGCACCTTTCACTCCCGACCCAAACACGCTTTAAAAAGTTCTCAATAAAATCAAACCAGCTCTAAAACTAAGCAGGAGCAAATGTAGGGAGGTTAAAATCCAGACTGTTGTTTGTCTCCACAGGAAGGATCTGAGAACGAAGAGGAGGAGAGGGAGGAAGAGGAAGAAGAGAACACCGACTACCTGACCGACTCCAACAAAGAGAACGAGACGGACGAGGAAAACAATGTAGGAAACGACACGTCAGAGACGTTCAGCGACAAACGCTTTAATCTGCAGAGAGAAGTGTCAGCGTGAAGATTTAAACCTTTATTCGTGTTTTAGGAGGTCACAATTCGAGGAGGAGGTCTGAAACACGTGGCCTGCGCTGAGGACGAGGACTTCATCCAGGCTCTGGACAAGATGATGCTGGAGAATCTGCAGGTGAGACCACACACTGCTGCTCCACCCCCCCCCCCCCCCCCTCAGTGATCCAGACCTCCTCTCTCACATGAACCCGTCCTGTGTTTTGTGCCTGCAGCAGCGCAGCGGTGAGACGGTGAAGGTGCACCAGCTGGACGTGGCCATCCCGCTGCAGCTGAAGAGCCAGCTGAAGAAGGGGAGCTGCGGGCAGCCGTGCATCGGGGAGGGAGACACCGGCATCTCCGAGACCATGCAGTTTGTGATGCTGACACGCAGAGGCAACAAACAGCAGGTGAACACACAGAGGACGGCCCCGGAGAGCTGATGCTTCTAGTTTTCTTCATCCGTTTGAATCTTTGAAAACGTCTTTTTATTTCAGAGTGATTTAATGCTTTCTCTGTCTCACACAGAAACCTCCCTCACGCTCAGTCTGACAGCAATAACATTGACTCTGGATTTGTAGCTCTGTGTGTGTGTGTGTGTGTGTTTTATATGTGTGTGTGTGTGTGGAATGTGTGGTTTGAGGTTTTGAGGGCAGAAGCTGGTTCTCAGAGCTACGGGCGTGTCCGCTCTTTTTCTGCCAGTTTTCTCTGACGTTTAACGGAGGCTTCAGTCCACACTGCTTCGCTGTGTTTAATGGACAGCTGCCAAACACACACACACACACACACACACACACACACACACACACACACACACACAGGGAGCAAAATAAATAAGAAATGAAAATCTCTTTTCTGGAGGGAACACTGAAGATCTTTGTAGCGGAGTGTTAGAGAGGCGCGTGGACAGGAAATGACTTTTCAGCCTCTGTAAACACACACAGCTTCACCTGGTGAATGAAAGAAACCTGTGTGTGTGTGTGTGTGTGTGTGTGTACTGCACAGATACTTACAGAGAGTTCACTCATTCATCTGACTTCTTCTCCTGACTTCCTCTGCTCGTCTGTTTTTAGTCATCACACATTCAGCGGCTCAGGTGTTGTTGTCTCTCTCTGCTCCCGTCATTTCCCAACAGCAAAAATCGCCTGAAATTCCAACTTTACATGAAATCAAGCAGCTTTATTTAATATCTAACTCTGATTGGCCGATCGGTCATAGCTGTGATCTGTTATTTCTGAACAGAAACAACAACTAGGGGTCGCAAAATTCAGGAGTTTTTTTTTTAAAGCTGGAAACTTTCCATGTAAATTTTCAGAAATTAACTGGAATTTTCTGGACTTTTCAGGAATTTATATTGACTGCATTTACCAGGTCATACACATGTATAAATATTAAACTTTTTATGTTATAAGCAGACACATGTAAACAAGTCTAATGTGATACTTTTAAATCAATTTCATAAGAAAATAAAAAAACCTGAAAATTTTCTGAAATTTTTTAAAGAAAATTTCATCTTAGTTGACGGCAACAAAATCCTAAAAATTTTCACTATTTCTGAGCTGAAATTTTCAGGAAACTTTCCATGAAATTTGCTGGAAATTTTCCACCCCTCACCACACGTTATTCCTCATTTATTTTATAATTTAAAGCTCCTGTGAGGAATTTTGTTTGTGTTGATCTTGGCGCCCCCTGTGGACAAAATGATACCTCTTGTCTCCTTGATATCTGATAGGAAGTGTTCTTACGCAGTCTTTCCTTTAACCTAACTTAAATCATCATTGTTGTTGCTCATGTGTTATCGTGACCAAAAAAATCATCACAGGAGCTTTAAAACGATTCATGTGTTGATAGTATGCAAAATGTGCATACTTCCTTTGTTTTAAAGGCGCTTTGTCAAATCCATTGCGTATCTTGGATCTGAATTTAAAGTATGGTAGTGTGGCTAGTTAGCTTAGCTTAGTGACTTAAAGCAGGGAGGTACATCAGGCTGGTTTAAAAATGAGGGGGTCAAAAAATGAGCGAGTGTGTCCTTTAACTCTTAGTTCACTGGAATCCAAATCTAAAACTGGACACAATGGTTCCTTTTCTTGTGTTTTCAGTTTTTAGTTCCTGTCCCCTTTAACGTCACGTTAATGTCAGTTCTTGTTCTTGTTCCTGGTTCGCAGTATAAGATCCTGAACGTGCCGCTGTCATCTCACCTGGCTGCAAACCACTTCAACCAGCAGCAGGCGGAGCAGGAGGAGCGCATGAGGATGAAGAAACTCACTCTGGACATCAATGAGAGGCAGGAGCAGGAGGACTACCAGGGTACGGCTCCATGGAGGCGATTCATCGCCTGTATAGTCATCAGTTTGTGGTGAAACTAAACGTTTGATGGATCAACTTTTTGTATGTCGGTGCTACAGAGATGATGCAGTCCCTGGCTCAGCGTCCAGCTCCGGCCAACACAAACCGCGAGCGCCGGCCTCGTTATCAGCACCCGAAAGGCGCTCCCAACGCCGACCTCATCTTCAAGACCGGAGGAAGGTGAGACAAGAGCCGCGAAGCACCGACACTCAAACACAGCGAGCAGAATGTGAAAGATCAGGGCCGCTTGGTTCTCATCTCCACGTGCACTGACTCCACCTCATCAACGTCTCTTTAAACAGCCGGAAAAGAGCCAGACATGAAAGGCAAGAGAGGAGAGACAGGAAGCAGAGACAAGAGAGGAGAGACGCAGGAGAAGAGCCACAGTTACGTCAGCGAGTAGAGAAACATGCTGAGGAGATGTGAGGCGCAGTTAGCCCAGAAGCTCCTGTCGAACTTTAATTTCCAGGTGGTTCGAGTTTATTAAGAAGTGTGTAAAGAAAGATAACTTAAAGTTAATTCTCTGTCAAACATCAGAAGCAACGTGAGATTTTTTTTCTTTAACGGAGTTGTTTTGGTGACATCTGATTGGACGGACCGCTGTGAAAGTGTCAGGGTTTATTTAAGACTTTTCCAATATGAAATCTACCTCCATGCTTCATAGAGTCTGAGCCTTAAACTTATTTTTAAGTTTTTAAAAATAAAATTAGATATCAGTGAGAAGGGTTCATGAAGTCATGATGGAACACTGACAATGAAGAAGGAAATCAGAAAGATTTAAGGACAAACGTTTAAGATTTTTTGTTATTGAAGGAAGGATATTTCTTAATTTTTTTTTTTTTGCTTTAAATTCAAAAATATTTCAGTCTATTATGACCCAGATTGGGGTAAATCACATCTTTTATATGAGACGTTTTTGAATCATCAGGGGGAAATACTACTCCTGCTAGAAAAAAAATATTTGTTTTAATTTATTTCTGAGAAATACACAAGCAACAAATGTGACATTTGAGGCAAAATTCAAACAAGATTCAAACTTTTTGTCGTCTCTTTGATTAATGACGTTTTTACGATTGGCATAAAAAATCCATACGTCTGTTTTTTCATCTGCACGGGGAAAACTTGTAGAAAAGCTGAAGTTAAGTCAAACTCTGAGATGTTTTCTGTCACAGAGTTTTTGCCGAGTAGAAAATAAATCAGAGCGTGAAGTTTTTGGTGAATTTGATCCTTAAAGTTTTATCCACTTATTTGGAGTAAAGAGATCTGATATCAAGCTTTTGACACCAACACAAAAACAAACAAGAAAAAAGAAGGACGGGGAGCGTAGAGCCGGGGCGAGAAGGCTCTAGAAGCTAAACCCTGACAGAGGTAGAGTGAACAGGGTGAGGCTGCACGCTCTGCCTCCCCCGCATCCACGAAGGAAGAGAGGAGAGGAACAGATGTAAGGAACCTTCTCTCACCTCCTCTTTCCTCTCTTCTATAAAGTAAATCAGTGCTCAGAAACTCTCTGTGACTGAGTCCCCTTTCAGCCCGTCTGCAGTAAATGTCTGCTCTGTCCTCCAGGAGACGCTGATCGGAGTCTGGGCCCAGGCTGAACGAGCGAGCAAGAGAGCGAATGATCGAGCAAAAGAAAGAGAGAGAAAGAGAAGATCGGAGGGGAAACCGGTCCAAACGAGACGGGTCCTCCAGACTCCAGCTGACACCGGCACAGACCAAAAACCCGCTGACCTGAACACCGACTCTTAAGTGAGGCCGAAGGGGTCCAAACGACAAGATGGGGAGAGGCAGAACCGGGAGCTGGAGGTCAGAGGTCAGGGGTCACACACGATGGCTCTCTTTCTGTTTTTGTCTGTTGTCTGCGATGACAGAGAACATGAACTGTCTGCGAACGAACTCCACGAAAATAAAAAAAAGACGACTGAACTCCTGAGTGGTCGACTGACGGCGTGACGGACGGGAGGGCGGGATGAGCGCGTGACGCCTCCTGGAAACACTGACTCGTATTTAGGAGTGAAAAACCTGCGAGTGGACGATCCTTACACACGACTCGAGAGGATTACTTTTTGTTTTTGGACTCTTGAAGAAAACTGGGAACACGTTTGTTTGGCCGTCACGGCTTTACTCGGTCGGGAAGTTATCACGTGTTACTAAACTGGCAGAAGAAGAAGAGGAAGAGATGTTTGTGTACACGAGTTCTGTGATTTAAAAACAGATGGTATGATGGTCTTGTTCTGGAGGCGTGTGTTGCAGCAAAGCGGTGTGTCAAACTGTAGCAGCTGGTTAGCATGACTGTGCTTAAAGATGGTCTTTGTGGCTTTTCCTTCCACTGCTTTCAAAAGTGAGGCCAATATTTCTTCTGCAGGATTGATGCCCCGCCCCTTTCGCTAACAAAAGCATAAATTCAACCTGTAAATAAAACATCGAGACTCCTCACGTAGGTGCCGTGCACAGCAGCAAACACTCACGGTTATAGAAAGTTTACCGACTCATGTCTGTTCAGGAATCTTATTGGTCAACAGACCTGTCAATCATGGCATCAAAATCTCTGATTAAAGCGGAACATCTCAGAAGAAAAACGCTCGAATGTAAATCAGCATAATTAGCAGCTTTATGCAGCCAATCACTAAGTGGCGTTTTAAGAATTTTGGCTTCATTTTAAGAGAGCTGTCACGTTGTCCACCTTTTTTTTTTAATCTACGGTTGAGAAAAGGGTGGAAGAAGCTAGTCATGGCTCATTCAGTGTTCAGAAGATCCTGCAGCTGCTAACAGACTCAAACAGTGACACACACCTGGATTTAACACACACCTCCAAAATAAGAGTCTCATAACTTCAGGTAGCTTTCAGTCAAGCGACCTGATCGCTGAGTGACACCTGAGTGTACATAAATCAACATTTTTTTCCAACTTTTACCCTGCTAAACTTTTCTTTTCTAATCAGAGGTATCGAGGAATGAGTTTTAACCTTATCCAGCTTGCTTTGTTTTGGATTTGTGAAGTGTAACGTGATTAAAAGTTTGGACAAACCGATAACCGTGTGCCTGAGAGACTTTAAAATGGAGTTTATTTTAGATTTAATGTGTCCGTCGAGCCCGTTCGAGGGTCAGATGTATTCGATGTGTGTGTGTGTGTGATCTGTTCTGTTGCATGAGCCTTTTCCTGCACCGCTCTGTCCAGTCGTCGTCCCGTGTCTAGATTTCTGTCGTTCAGGAGGAAAAGCTGGAGGCTTTGTGTCTCGGCTCATGACGGGCGAAAACGATCATGAATAAAGCATTAAATGTGTCACTGTAAATGAAGTCATGGTGTGTTTGTGGCGTGTTTTGAGAGGGCGCGCCTGTTTGTTGAGGTCTAATTACACGGCTGCAAACAGAAGTATTTCCTCACTTCCTGCCCGGTCACTCCTCTAAACACTGCACATGTGAGACGCTGTAAATACGAGTTTACTGAAGCAGACGAGCTGTCGACCACCCGTTCCTGACCCCCTTTTCTCTACAAATACTCTGCTATGCAGTTATCTTCATTTCAGTTTAGAGTATACACATTAACCCCTTCTTTTCTCTCCACACTTCCTGTCTTCCTCAGGCTGTCCTGTCATATCAAAAGCAAAAAGCCCCAAAAATACCACAATAAATGTTATAATAACACAAAATCAATCCTAATAAACGGATCAATGAGCAGTAAAATAAGAGAAATATAAATATCAGAAGAGGCAACGCCATCCAATCAATGTCATATCAATCATTATATCACCTCTCCTGGATTTCTGCCGGGAAAATCGTTTAATGACGTCTGATTAGCTTAAGAATATTAAAGTGCAGGGTTAAAGAGGGGGTATTCTGCTTTAAAAATGGGGAAGTAAGTTTTAAAGTCAGGGTATTCTGCTTTAACGAGGGGGTATCCAGCTTTTAAGATGGCCTGTTCTATCTTAGAGAGGGGGTATTCTCTTTTAAAGAGAGGGTATTCTGCTTTAAAAAGGGGGTATTCTGTTTTAAAGTGGGTATAGTGCTTTTAAGATAGCCTGTTCTATCTTAAAGAGCAGGTTCTTTCTTTAATAGTAAGGGTATTTCATCTTAAAGAGGGGGTATTCTGCTTTAAAAATGGGGTAGTATGTTTTAAAGTCAGGGTATTCTGCTTTAACGAGGGGGTATCCAGCTTTTAAGATGGCCTGTTCTATCTTAAAGAGGGGGTATTCTCTTTTAAAGATATCCTAGTCTGTCTTAAATATGGGGTATTCTATTTTAAAGAGAGGGTATTCTGCTTTAAAAAGGGGGTATTCTGTTTTAAAGGCGGTATAGTGCTTTAAAGATGGCCTATTCTATTTTAAAGAGCAGGTTCTTTCTTTAATAGAGAGGGTATTTCATCTTAAAGAGGGGGTATCTTGCTTTAAAGAGGGGGTACCCTGCTTTAAAGAGTATCTCTTCTGCATTCCCGTATTCTTAAACATGGATATAAGAAACAATTCTGAATGTCCGTACTAAGTGTGTTAGAAATTGAATGATGGTTTCAATTAAACATTGAAGGATCAACTTTAGAATGTCGTAAATAGCAATATCTGATATATATGGTCAAGTCGAGCACTTTTTAATTCTGCAAAAAAAAAAAAACAGGACTCTAAAAAGAAAAGAATTTAATTGGGATACTGACTGTTTGCTAATAATAGGAAACAAAATAACACTGATAGAGACAAGCAGGAGAACCTTATTTGGGAGCAAAAAAGTCTTTTTTTTCAGGAAGTGGTGGTGGAGGAGACCAAAAATGGAGCTAAAATAAGGTAACTCATAAACTTAGACTTAACAGGTTTCCAGGAAAGTAACTCCAAAAATTATTCTCTGGAAATCCGGCGTGTTTGAAGCTTTTCTCTCCTGCAGAACTGTGCGCCTGAAACCCCACTGAAGACTCATCACCTCAAACCATCCTGTAAGTTTCCACTCGGGTGAAATATTGCACAGACTCAGTCAATCGTTAAACTGCACCTTTTCATTCTTTACATACCAGAGTAACTCAAAGACAAACAAAGTGACGTTTTATTTCTCTCTTTAATGACTCAAGAACATTCAGCAGTACATATATTAAGTAGAGTATATACAGTTTATAATATAGACATTTAAAAGAAAGTAGAACAGGCTGTTATTTTCACATAGGCACTAAAATTCCCCTCCACACATCGACGTACTTATCCTCTCTGCTGCACACTCTGCAGACGTATTTCCTCACAAAACTGGCTTTTTGTAGGTCAGAATTAATCATATGCACCATTATGTCCTTCAAAATTGACTGTAGCTGGACTACAGAGAACCGGAGTCTGTAAACACAAATATTCACACAGGAGACGGATCTCTACCTGCACGAAATGAAAATATACTTCAAAAGTTTCTGTAGGTGAACTACAGGGGCCGGAGTCTGGGTCAAACGCATTCACACACACACATGAAGAGATAAATAACACAAACAGCAAAGTAATCGGCTCTGCAGGAAGAAAAACACAAAAGTACCTCAGGATGTATTTCTAGACTCTGTGGTTTTAGTGCTTGTGTTTTCTACAACGCCGTGTGCTCGCCCATCCCTAAAGAGCAGCATTAAAGTATTCCCTCTGCCTGGTGAATAAGTCCTGCCCTCAAAGCCATTCCACAGTCTGTGGTTTGGTGTGGGAGGTGGAGTAAAAATATCTCCCAGCCAAGCTCAGATGTCTGACTTTCAAGAAACGTCAGGCTCTTTAACTCCAACATCTGCACCCGAGTTATTCCAGGACAGGGTTTGAATGCAAACGATGGAGCTATTCGGTCTCAGAGCTATAAAACCGCCTGCCTTTGGAAGTCTTTGTTCGCTTTATACACAACACAAGCCTGTTAAAAAAATTCACAACCAGGTTTTTGTAGTTGCAGAATAAATAAAAAGTACTCAGACTTTGTTCTTGCTTCAAAAGTGCTTACAGGAAAAAAAAAAAACACGCATACACACCACTGAGTAAAATGTCCAAAGTCAGTAAACAAAGATTCCCATGTAAAGACTTCACAGCCTGTGATTAAACACATATTTCACTTTCTGACAGGGTAAACAAAATATATAACTTAGACTGGATAAATAAACACGATAATAGTTGATCTTTTCTTGGATTTTGTTACTTTCTGTGCTTTTAAGAAATCGTTTTTATGTATTTTGTGTTAAGTGTGTGCTTCAAATGGCCACTCAATTTTTAAAAATACATTTTCTTTTTTTAAAAACTCCAATTTGAGCAATGTAAACTGCAAATATAAGCATTTTCTATATTACCACCAGGGCCGGATTAACCTGCTAAGGTGCACATGGGCAGGATTGGGCCCCCACTGAACCCCCCTTTGTAAATCTGACTTATTCAATCAGCGAGGTTATTTTTGTATATTTTAAAGAGCTGCTGAATTATTCTACATTTTTTATTCTATTTTAAAATAATTTTTAAAAAATTAAGGCAAAAGACATCAAAAAAGCACAAAATATTGCTAGTCTGACTCGGTTTCGTCTAAAGGATAAAATGGTCTTGGTTCCATTTAAAGGAAAAGTCTACCAAACTGTACAAGGCTTGGTCCCAAGTTTAGGAACCGTTTGGAAAAATAAGTGTTAATAAATTGCTAAAAAAAAATAGCCCCATTTTTTTTATAATATCACAAAGAATTAATTTTAACATTTGGTCCATTTTGAAGGATGGCTGATGTGTGACGATGAAGTAAGTTCCTGTGTATCAAGAGATAAATTTACACATAAGCATAAAACGTCTTTGTTTTTCTAACAAAGGTAAGACTGGAAACCTCATGTAATCTGATTCCCATGGTTTTAAAGTCAAAGTTCTTGTTTTCTTTAAAGGAGGTATACAGTGTCATGGTTCAGAGGCAGCACAAAGCAGGTGAGCTATGAAGCATTTTGCCTCACAAACAGTGTCGAAACTGCACCGTGTCCAACTAGTTTTTCAGTTTTTTTTTAAGCCCAAGAACCAAGAACTGGCTGTGCAGGTCTACCATATGCATCATTCCTCTGTTCAAGCAGCTCTCTATCCAACCACTCCTTAGGCAAAGATGTTGAAATGTCCAGTATTCCACCTCCACCAGCAGGTAAGCACAGGAACCTCAGGTTCAACTGAACAACAGGATCCCAGGGTGTATCACGATTCTTTCAGCAGTCCAAGTTTCCTTAATGCGTCTCTCCGCGACTCGTCCATCGGCCCCTTTCCAGAAAACTGCACAGTGATGCTTTGGGGTCGAAACATGCTGGATCTCTTCCTGTGGTCTGGAGATAAGGCACTTTGTGCTGCTTTGTGGGAAGAGATGGCGCCGTGGTAGGAGTGCCGAGGAGGTTTTGGAGCTGGGGATGGGGCAGGAGCTTTGAAGCTTTTTGCTGGACTCTCTGGTGGACGGTTCATTCCCACAGACGGGTTAAAGACCCGGCTCTTCCCACCATAACTGTTGAGCTCAGTGGGTGAAGGTTCCGGTTTAGAGGGCAAGCTCTGACTCTTGTCGATATGGGAGCTGAGAATGTCCGGGAGGTTGCTCCTGGGCATGACAGCTGGAGCAACGTTAATGACTTTCGTCTTTCCTCCGTAGTCGTTGAACTCAATCGGACTAGTTAGAGCAGGTGGGAGGTTTTTGGGTTCAGGGCTAGTTGGAGAGACAGTGGGTTCACTCCTGGGAGAGGCAATGGGGTTGATCACAATCGACTTCCCTCCATATCTGTTGAATTTTGGTTGAGTTACCTCAAGTGGAGGGGGGAGGGGTGATCTGACTTCCAAAGGAGGAGGAGGATGGTAGCTGCTTTCTGTGGCTGGTGGAGGTGGAGGTGAGGGGAACCGTTCCATGCTTCTGTCCTCATGGCCATCTACAGAATCTCTTAGCTCAGTCTCTGGTCTTCTGTCAACTTGGATCTGGCTGTGATGAGGTGGTGAAACATGGGCTTCTTGCAGCTTGCTGCTGGTTTCTGTTGTTGGGGGTACGCTGACTTCCACAGGTTTGGCACTTGTGTCTGAATTAGCAGGAGGATCTGGGAGAGTGGTCTCAGGAGGGACAAGAAGCGACATACCCCCAGACATGGCTCTCCCTCTATTCAGACCCAGCTTAGACAGGGCCTCCATCCTGGATTTGTCTGGTGCTGGATCCTTGAAGGAAATGCTGCGAGTGGGGATATTTCGAGCCCTCAGCTCCACGGTATGCAGAGGATCTTCCTGCAGCAGAGGATGGGAGGTTCCTGCCAGATTTGCCAACATCTGCGCTCGTCTCTCATTGATGCTCACATTAGGGAGTGACTGGCTGTGGTGCTCCTTACTGCTGTGAACAAGGTTGATGTTAGCAGGAAGGCGAGAAGGCTTAGCAGAGGTGGGAGGACCCTGTTTGACAGGCAGATCAGCACTGATGCTTGCTGGTTTTTCAGACTCCAAGCTCAAACGCCGGAGGAGTGAGGAAGGAGTTATGTTGGTGGTTCCACCTCCCTGGTTCTCTGCAATCTTCTGGGCAATCAGCACCGGGGTTGGGATACAGCCTGGAGGATGATAGGAGGAGTGGCTGTCTGCTGGACCATAGCTGCCACTGGGTAAGGGTGGGTTGTACTCTGTGGGCAAGCCATCTGCAGGATCACGCCTTGGTTTTATCTCAAAGTGGCTATCAGGGGCCTGCACCATGCTGTGAAAGTCTGTGAGACACAAAGTGCAGAGTGAAAATCTGAGAAAGACTACAGATTCAGTCCTTTTAACCCTTCACTTCGGTGTTAAAAGAAAAGTATCTCACTCTACCTGGATTGGTGGGACTGAAGAGCGGCTCTCTGGTCTGCACCAAGTCTGGATCTGGGCGAACTAGATCAATGATATCCTGGTCTTTTGGGCTTTGGTGTGCGGCCAGGAGGGAGGACACAATGAGCCCTGGGCTTTGACTTGTGATTCGACGTCCATCAACCTCTGAGTGATGGACGCTGGGACCTGAGACAGGCCTTATTTGCCTCTGCCTGCGATCACTATCCTCCAGACCTTCCTCCAATGAGTCGATGGTGTTCTCGAAGAACTGGAGGCACTCGCGCTCCTCCTGGCTCAGAAACTTCAACGTATCATCGGCCTGTCAAGGCAAAGAGACAGAAGGAAATCGTTTATGCCTTTTTGAAAGCCCACTCTTGAAAACATCTGGAAAAATTCAGGACAGCCAACCTCCAAAACTTTCCAAAAGTGTCCTATTCACACATGTTCCAAAGAGCTGCCAATTTAGCCAGTTTTCTGTTGGGAGGGAAGCAGGAAATCATCTCAGTGTTGTGCAGGAGTGTTACTAGGGAGCTGGCAGGAAAAGTCAAAGTAAATATGGGGAGTGAAAATCCTCCGACCCCCCCCCAAAAAATCAGGAAATTTTCAGTAATTTAAAGCATGTGTGAATATGGCCTCGAACTTCTGTTTCTGGGGTATTTTACTTCCCTGAATTAAAAAATAGTAGCTTCTATAGTTGACCTACACTCAGAAAGAGTAATAAACAAGCATTGGTCTTTTTTTCCTCCACTGAACCCCATGTTTTAAACCCCGACTTTTCAGTACAGTAGTCATGTGTACAGAGTGAACACAGGCCTGTTTGTTCCTGCATACCAACTCTCCGAACTCCTTTCCCACCCTAAACTCAATCACCCTCACTCCTCTGTTGAAAACCAGCCCCTCCCCATGTGTGCTTCACCTCAGTGGCTACCTGTCCTGCTTCAAACAGTGCTGCCACTGAAAAATAACACAATGGGCGATCCAGTGACAGCTCTCAGTGGCTATTGATTGAGCTGCTCCACTTTGAGGTCCTGATAATGAACAAGTCCACCTATTTAAACCACACCACATGACCTTAGGGAGAAAGAAATCCCCTCTAACAATGTGAAACTCGCACTCACTGCTTTTGAGGTGAAGTATGACATGTAAACTTTGAAGAGACAGTTTTTGTTTTTGATATTGTTTGGTTCAAGATTATAAAAACAAGAAACAACGTTTTGAAAAGTGAATGGTAGCTGGCTTTTTTTTTTCCAGGCTAGTGATTCCATCCCCAGCATCAGTCTTGATGCTAAGCTAAGCTAATTATGCCTCTGCTGAAATGTAGCCCAGCATAAAAACTAAAAAATGTAGCCAAACCAAATAAAACACCAGCATGTCTTAAATCGGCTTTTTCACTCATCTTTGGAAAGATAAACACACAAAATCTACCTAGCTTGTTTCCATGTTTCCTTGATGCGAAGCTAAGCTAACGTTTTCCTCTCTCAAGCTCATATTATACTTATTCCAGTCGTACAACATATTTAGAATATCAGACATGATATTAATATGGTGGCCATTTAGTCGCAAGAAAAGGCTAGCTAAGTAAGATTAGCATAAAGAAACTAACCTCGCTAGCCAAGCTCGGCCTAAATACGACAAAAATTAAGTATCAGCATCAGCTAATTATATGTTATTTCTCATGCATACACAAACAAAAATCTTAAATCGTCTTTTGTTTTTATGCTAGGCTAAGCTAATCATGTCCTCACTCAAGCCCAAATTTCACTTATTCCAGTTGTTCAAGTTTCTTAGAATTAACGCTCAATCATAAATTGACTATATGGTGAATGCGAAGCTATGAGAAAAAAAGGCTAGCTAGGTTAGCTTTGCATAAATACTGAAAGCTGCTAGCAAGCTCTGTCTAAATGCAACAAAAATTAAGTATTAGCATCTCTGAAGTAAATAACGTAAATCATTTTTAATGCAAACACAAAAAAGTCTTATAATGCACAATAGCTACCTGTTTATTGTCTTCTTTATATGCTAAGCTAGCTAAGCTAAGCTAACCATGTCCTAGCTTTAACTCAGATTCAACCCTATTCACTCTTTTTATTGTAACTGAAATATGTTACACATAGTTGTTAGTAGCTAGCTCAACTAAGTTAGCTTAGCATATGTACTGAAAACAGCTATCTGGGTTCTGTGCAAATTTAACAAAAAATTAAAGAATCTTTTTTTTTTTGCATTTTATGGGGGATTTTTTTCTTCTTTCCTATGCTAACAGTAACATAACGAACAATAAAACAAAGTTGATCTTGTTTCCTGAAGTTAGCTAGCTGCTGGCAGACGATGCTGTGTTTGATCACCGACTGAGTTTAAATATGATTACACAGCCACCCGAACAGTGACAGGAGGAGCTGCTGATTTGAGCTGTTTCAAGGAGACGACCTTCAGCTCGAGGTTGACGAGGCGGACGAGGTTTCTCGCTGACATCAGTGCAATGAAAAAGCGCCGCAACGAGGCTGCTGTGAGGCTTGTTTTGCTTCACACACAAAGACACCTGTAGGAGCAACACCCAACAGAAACCAATCAGATATAAACGCTGATTCTCTGGTTTCAGCTGCTGTGAATTATGTCCATTGTAGCGAAGCAGCTCAGGACCCAGAAAACTGCAGCTGAACCGGTTTGGTTGTTCTGTGTGTTGATAATGGATGTCATCCCCAAGGCATGTGAGGGGATAAAGTTGATGAGCAGGTGTAATTTTTCTCAGAGTGTGTGATGACTGGATGCTTTGTGTAAACACAGCACAGAGCCTGAGTGAGGATGAGGGTCTGTTCAGTTTAGATAATCAGCCGTTCATCTGATACCCTGACTGTTTACTGTGACAACAGAACAAGACTGCTTCTGACTCTGCTTGACTGGACGGATCTTTATCTCATGACGATGTGACCCTACACACCTGTGTCCTCTGGGTAACACTCGTCTTACCTGTAGTCTGTTAAATCTGCTTTGTTTGTGCTTCTGCTAGTGAATAGGGTTATCTTTAAAGATCAAACAGGATAATATTCATATTATATGTTCAGCTCCAGGGAACCTCACAGTGCCGGTGAGGGGGTTCCAAACCAACACTGCCAAAATTCTCAAATTCTATCCAGTATATTTGTCTAATTATAGAAAAATATCTCATTACACCAAGTTTAAAGTCTTAAAAATAAATTATTCCCAGATGTTTGATGTAAAAATTAAGTCTGAGATGCTTAAAATAAGAGTGATGCAACTCAATTTTCTGTATGATTTTTATCAACAGAGGAAATGAGATAATTTAGCCAAATTTCAAACTGAGCTGAAGTTGACAAAAATGCACTAAAACTCTCCTTACAGGCCGTATTCCAAGATGTGGAAGCTGGTTTTAACAAAGTGTAATAGTTGGTTATTCTTTTAGACTCCAAAGAATACAAAAAAAATCAAGTCTTCCATGTTTTTGAAATACTTACTTGAGGTCTGGAGTTTTGCCCAGCGCCCCCGTTGACCCCGTAGTGGAGCTGAGGGTTTCCCTGTAGACGGAGGTCCATGCTGTGAGGGTCAGAGGTCATCTGGACTTCTCATGGAGGCTCAGGTGTTCCCTGGTGGCGCTTGGACTAAATGTGAGTTACATCAGGAACCTTCTGGCTCTCTGGGGTCCTCTAATGGAGAGGGACAGAGATAGAGGCGGGGGCCAAGAAGAGGTCAGTTATGATCAGAGAAGAATGAAAGGAAGCAGAGTAATCTCTGCTTTATTTCAAACCACTGCAGCGTTAAACCTTCATGGGCTGAACGAAGCAATTCACATGAAGCTTTGTAAGAAGGTGAGTGAGCTAGAAAAACCTCAGGTGAACGCTTTTCTTTGCTACGAAATCAAGACAGAAGCATCCCTGCAGAGACAAACACCTGACGGACCAGTTAACCTGGAAAACGAAGCGGCAGAACCGGCTCCTGCAGTCGAAACCATCTTTAGCTCGAACACATTCCTCTGTAATGCTCCTCTGATGATAGACTTCAGGAGAGAAGAGGGAGGAAAAAACCCTCTGAGGTTTGATGCCGTAAGAAAAAAAGAACTGAGCTGGAAAGAGAATCTGATGAACAGAAACAGCAGCTTCAAGTTTTATAGAGTGCTAATTGCTGGTTTTAGTGTGCAACCAAAAGTACTTTGTTACCAGGAACATGAGTTTTGGTTGTTTTGATTTCCACTTGATATTAATTTTGTCATCTTTTTGTTTCTATTGGGTCCTAAATTTCATTCTCAAGTTTTAATTTTGACTAATATATGGTTAATTTGACCTTTTTAGCCTTTAAATGAAGCATTTTGAATCAAAAATCTGATCTGAAAACTCCCCCACATTAATTTTTGGCATTAAAATGTAACAAACATGTTACCTTAAATCTGTGAATGACACCTGTTTTTAGCTCATCTCATGTTGGCTACAGAGTTATGGAGCCTAATGGCTGCAGGGATGAATATTTTTCTACTTTTTCCTGTTTTTAAGATCACGTGGTGCCTCTGAATTATCGCCTAAGAATAGCAGAGATTGTAGGATTATCGTTAAATAAATTCATAAAATTCCCTTTTTTGTTTTATTTTTTCTTTTATGAAAATGTAATATGACATCATGACGTTCATAAACATCCTACAAACTCTGTACCTGTAAAAAAAAAAAAATACAAGAAACGAATAATGTCACAGTGTTTCTCACCTATAAGCTGCACACATCGATTATGGCAAAATTAAAAACATCTCAGCGGTTCTTTCTTCCAACACGATGTTTTAAATGTGCCTCTGAGTCCTCTGTGAGTCAAATTCTTGGGGAAAAAAATCCGCTTCTTGTGCGCAACAGGACCGCTCTGTGCGTAATGACACCACAGCGGCGCATTACGCGCCGGTTAAATCCACAGAGAAGCCCCGCCCACATCATTCAGCGATGTGTATGTGTGTTTTTGTGTATGTGTGTTTGTGTGTAGTTGTCATTCAAGGTGTGTAGAGATATGGCTGTAGTGAGTGACACAGAGGAAAGTTATCCCACTCACACCCACCTCAGAGTTTCACTAGGATGAGTTCAGGAACAATGGGACACATAAACTTCAACATGTTTGACTCATTGGAGGCGCACGAGACTTTCTCAAAACCTGGTTCAGTGAAACATAAATATTTGCCATTAAAATTCATGTGGTCTGTGAATAAATGGAAGAAGAGTTTGTACATCAAAGAATAAAGAAACCTTACTCAATGAGCCTGAATGTGAACTTTCTTACAATGATTATTTATTTGTTGTTGGCGCCCCCTGCTGAGCCTGCTCAGAGTTTATAAAAAGAAGATAAAAACTGGAGTGTTGAGCTGATAACAACTGGAAAATAAAATAAAATAAAATAAATAAATAAATGTATGAGGCATGTTTCTAGTTTAGTTGACTGTCTTGTTTCTGGCTTCATTGACAGATACAACTGAGTGTCCTCTACATAGCAGTGAAACTTCATGCATGGCTCATATATAACACATAATAAACTATATTATGCGGTATTTTGTGAGGATTTGCTCGTTATAACTCCAGAATGTCGGATCCACTACGCATCAAAACAAGGTAATGGTAAATCTCTAGTTTTCCAGTTGTCCGTGAACGCACCTCACGTCAGTTGGAGTAACCTGCCCCGGTCTGCGTCAACAGCCGCTACGGTTTGTTTGTTTGACGGGTTGTCTCGGTACGTTACCGGGTGGAAGACCCACACAGAGCTTCGGTGAGTGCACAGTCTGGATGTTATGAAGATGAATTTTGTTAATTTTGTTTTTAACTCGTAGCTCAACTTGCACAGCATGCTAGCTAGCTTAGCTAGCGTCTAGCTTCATGCAAACGCAGCATTGTGCTAGATGCTTCCATTATCGGACGCGGACCCGTCTGTTGCACTATTTCTCCCTTTCCTTACCACAAATTCACCACACATTCTGGCTACCAATGTTCAAAAACATTTTTTGTCATAACAGTAGTATTTGTGTACCAAACACCCCTTTACGTCGTATAATATCAGTGAAAATAGCAAGCCCAGGTTGAGCTATGTGCGGTGAGGGTTTCCCCCTCATTATTAATCCTTCATGACGCGAATCACGAATAACATTCACGTTTTAAATAACAGGAACAGTGAGTTTGTTGTTAAATATCAATTTATCACAGATAAAGTTATACCCATTGATAAAATGCTGATATATCGTCGTCTTTAAAAGATGTGACTTGCTAATCCAGTGCAAACGCATCCCGAGCGTTAGCTCGTCGTAGCGACGAAACACAAGCTGACACCAAGAAAACGGCGCTTTCATGCATCTTTCATGTGTGCAGTGTCAGATAGCAGCCGTTAGCTTTTATCACATTAAACGCAGCCTGTATGTTATGTTTCATCCAGGTCGGTAAAGGGAGTCACGCTGAGGCATGTTGTCGTCTGTTAGCTTGCAGGTAGCTCCCTGAAAGCTGCACCGAGCTGCTGGATCATCATGTGAACGGACAGAGAGGCTGTTGTCAGTAAACTGAGTTAGTATTTGTTGCATTCACTGCAGTTTTGGTGCAAAGCTTTAGTGTCTGGATTGACTGAAAAAACAAGTCATTACTCTTCCAGCAAGGGGTGGGTGATGTTTGGGCATCAGTATCACACGATATGCGTACAGATGTTTCAAATATCGCGATATTTGTGACGAAGCCGCAATCCTGTTGATTATCAGTTAAAGCTTAATTAACATACATAAGATAGTGGATATTTGTATTTAATAAAACAGGAATAACTTGATCGTGATATAAATAATCAGTTTGGAGCCAATTCAGGCTTTTAAAACATGCAATACAGTTTTTTTTTTCAATAATTCTGCTTCCAAACAAACCATGAAGCTTGAGAGATGACTGCAACTTGGCTTATAAATGTTATTAATGTTTTTTAAAAATTAGCGAAATAAGTTTTTAGTCTAGATCAGCTGATTGTTCATGTGTGTTACATCTTTATTAATTTTATTCTTCTGGATAACTCCAGCGTTCCCTCGTCAGTTAGCTCTCAGTGTTTCCGATCATGAGAAAATGAGTTTAAACCTTGTAAACAGACGGGATGAGCCTTTAACGGGCAGCTAGAGTAAGTGTATCCATTACCCAGCATCCCTCAGGGTGTCGGATTACTCCAGGACCTCCAGAACTGGTCTCCATGGAGACAGGAGAGGTGATAAAGAGGAGGAGGGATCGGCTGCCTGGTACGAGGCGGGTGGGAGGTTTTACCTGGGTTTGACTGACAGGTGTGATGGTGCCAGCTGTGAGTGTGTGTCCACCTGGATGTGTGTGCTGTGGTGCTGCACTGCTTCACGTCACAGTTGTGTGTTTGCAGGGTTTGAACTCTCTGTGGTCGTAGAACGAATCTTTTTTGATGCTGCAGAGTTGGCTGACATGGAGCTGCAGACTGAAATGAGTCTGCTGGCAGTGACAGGTCTGTTTTTATGTATCTGTGATGTTCCACTTCCAGACTTTCCCTTATAGAGGAAACTATTCCTCCTCCTCCTCTCGCTGCATTTGTTGTTGAATTTATTTCTGATTTGGTCCTCAAATCCCAACAAAGGACCAAAATCATCTCTGATTGTTGACTTGTTTTTCACAAAAATACAAAGAAAAAAAATATTTGAAAGCAACTCAGTACTCAGTCACGTGTGTGGGTATGAAGCAACACCCAGAGGACTTTTAATTTGGAATAACTTCAATTTAGCTCCGGACTGTATTATTACTTTTATCAGCACTATTATTATTTATCATGACTGTTAATGCCATTTTTATCATTTTTTAAATTAATTATTTATTTTCTTATTTTATTTTAAGTTTATCTTATTTTATTAATATTTATTTTATGTATTTTTTATGATTCTATCATATTTATTACAAGTTATATTGATTTTATTGCACTGGTTTTACTTTAACTATTTTTAGAACTCTTTTCACACACCGATGATTATCTGTGTTTTATTGTTTTGTAAAGCACTTTGTGCTGCAGACTCAAATGTATGAAAGGAGCTGTATATAAATAAGGCTGTGTTGAGTTGAGATACCTGTGCTCAGGTAGGAAGGAGTGTCTTTTTGTTGCTCGCCAATGTCTCAAATTTTGTAAACCTCCAAAGCTCAGAGAAAAAAAAAACACTTTTCTGTTCGAGATGTTGGGCTGCCAAGATTAGTCGACTAGTCACGATGACGTCGACGATCAAAATCATCAGTGACATATTTAATAATCGACGTCGTGGTTTTAATATATATATATATTTTTTTAAACTTTATTTTTCCCTCAAAACTGCTGCTGTACTTTCACCTGTCTCATCTGCCGTTCTGTCCTTGACGAATACGCGCAGAAGTGGTAACCGAGGTAACCTGTGATGTCACCGCAAAAGTTTTGCCCAACAGTATCATGGCTAGCCGGCAACAGAGCTGGAAAGTTTGGGAGCATTTTTCCATGACAGTACGACGGCATCTGAAAAGACAGCACGCCGTGGCTGATTTATTTTCTGACGAAGAATGACAATCTCGGTAAGCTAATTGGCTAGTTGGCTGCTAACATTAACGTCAACAGGGAGCTACCTACTTAATAGCGATGTCATGTTTGAATAGAAAATTGGTACATTAAAAAAATGTCAGAAATGCTGCTACAAGCTGCAAAGTTCATTAAAAGCTGAATGAACTATGATATTAACTGTCTTCATTTTTAGTTAACACATACCTTAAACACTTGAAGCTGGAAGCTAATGATGTTAGCTGTATGCTGCTGCAATAAGCTGCAATAATCGTATGTGGCAGCCCTATTTGTGAGATAAATGAGAACAAATATCTAAGTGAAGCCTGTTTTACAAAAGCCTCAGATTTCAGTTTTTCCCTGAATGCACCAAGTGTCTGACCTCCTTTAAACTGCTTTTCTTCACAGTAAAGTTATCAGAATGTTGGTCAGATTAAATATATAATATGACGGATTCATCCTTTAAAATGAATCATGTTGTTTTCAGAACATTCTGACGTGTGATTCAGGAGGGAACAAACTTGAACACGATTGTTAATTGTTCTTAATTCTTCTTTACAAACTCGTCTGAACACATTTTCTTCTTTGACATAATGATACGGATTTAAAAACACACACTTTGTTCTTCGTCTGGATCTTTAAATAACCCGAGGTAGTGACGTAAAGTTTCCTGAGTCACACCACCTCTATTTGTCCAAAGAGCAGGCGGCTGAATTCAGCTTTTGTATGTATTCTCACTCAGCGGAGAACACACCTACTTAACACACAAACACACACACAAACACACACACACACACACACCAGGGGGAGCAGGTGGGACCGGTGTGCTGTTAAAACACCCGGCTGAGCTGACAGAGGCAAAACAAAAGGTGAGGTGGTTCAACAACACGATGGAGGAAAGCAACAAAACCAGAACATCATGAACGTGATGATGATGATGAGGAGGAGGAGAATAAAAATCTGTGGTATGAAGATTAACTTGATGTTTTCTTTTTATCTGGACTGAAACAAAAGTTCTCAGGCGTGTCAGACGCCTCCTCTTATTTCTGTCCGTCAGTGTTTGTCACAGTCCACGACTTCACTTAGATCTGAAAACCGGTCAGATTTTCAGTTGCAGTTCAGCGAGACACAGATCGTGTTCAGATACGAGGAGGAGAGGCACAGACCGTGAAGAGGTTTTTCCAGAAGTGGACTGGAGTCCTCATGGACCAGAAGTGTCTCACTGAACTGGAATTAATGTCGAATTTTTGTAATCAACAAAAATGAATGTTCAAGTAGTTTAAATGAAAAATTCAAAGCAAATAAATTCAATCATAAAATTCAAATTCAAGGATTTTTATGGGATTGTTCAAATTCAGCCTCTGGTGGCACAAACATAAAAACCTCTCATCATGTTGTTTTGGATTACATGATAACTAATTCTCTCTCTCTCTCTCTCTCTCTCTCTCTCTCTCTCTCTCAGGTTAAGACAGTTTTTACCTGTCGGCCACCTTCACCTGCACTCCCTCCTGCTTTATAACAACTCTCTGCCCGTCTGATACTCATCAAACCAACCCTGCCTCCACCTCCACCTCCAGCTCCATCCACGGCTCCACGATGGTACATCCACCACACATTTAACTCCACTTCCTGTCGGCGTCTTTGACAAACTCCTCCTGTGCTCTGACTCACATGTAGCACCTGAACGAACACACAGAGCAGATCTTCCTCTCGCTGAAGAGAAACGTTAGAGCAGCGTGGTGTCCACCTGATGGTCACATGGTGATACCTGTCACACAGCAGAGAGTCTTATGTTCCTCATTAACTGGTAAAGTACAGGTGAATGAGTCATCTCCTCCCGGAGCAGAGTCCTCCTCAGGCTGCGAGGTTCACACAAAGTTCTCACACAAAGGTCTCATAGATCTCCGTCCAGATGTTCATGGTCAGCAGACACAGGAGGAAGGGCGACCCCTGAAGTGAAGATTAAAACACATAACGAGGTCGTAAATCCTTTAGACCTCAAACCAGTACATCCATTAGATACGCTTCATGGTTTACTGAGTTTCACTGAAACATAATGAGAACATTATATACAATTTTCCAACAGTATCACACCTTCACTGAAAGCTCTGTGTGTTTATGTGTGTTCATGTATGTGTGTGTGCTGTCTGCAGAGTGTATGATGTCTGAGAGCAGCTGCTATGGCCTGCAGCGGCGGTCAGAACAATGCAGAGACTCTGGAGGGGTTCCATGAGGTGAACTTGGCCTCGCCAACCACACCTGACCTGCAGGTGGGTCGTCTCATCACAGCGGCTTGAAGTTGATTTTCTAGCTTTGTTTTCTGGATTTTTTCGCTCCTGAATCTTGTTTTAAACCCGTCCCTCCTTCAAGTCTCTCTCTCTCTCTCTCTCTCTGTTTTCTCTGCAGAATCAAGCAGAGCAGCGACCCCCCGTCAGTCACAGCACCCCTCCCAGCTCTCTGTATCGCACACACTCCTTAGGAGCGCCCCCCTCTGGTCTCCCCACGTCACTGCGGGCAGATCAGCTCCCCACACAGCCGGTTTACTCCACGCCCCGACACAGCCACAATGGAAGGTAAAGAGAGCAACATATTACAATATCATTATAAATACACCAAATCACTTTTGACGTCTGACCACAGGGGGGCGCTAAAACTGACACACCGTAACGTTCCTGACAGGAGCTTTAATGTTGCTTTTCAGGCAATTAAAAAAAATATTTTCACGTTGGATTTTTGACCCTGGAATCAACATCTACATCTGTTATCCATAACTGAGCGCTGCTGTTGTTGTCATGGTTACCCCTCTCAGTGTCCCAGGCCAGGAGGCGGAGTCAGCGGACGGAAACTCGGGAGAGGACGGCGAGGAATGCAGCGCGCTGAGCGACAGCCTGTCGCGGCTACGCAGCCCGTCGGTGATGGAGGTCAGAGAGAAAGGATACGAGAGGCTGAAGGAGGAGCTCGCCAAGGCTCAGAGGGTAGGACACACACACACACACACACACACACACACAGGGTCAGGGTGAGTTTTCATCTCATTCCTTTTTCTTCTCTTTTTTTTTGAAACCCAAAATAAAATCTATTTTTTTCCATCTCTTTGTGTTTTTAAATTTTGTTTCCATGCTATGATTTGACTTCCATGAGTTCATTCCACGGTTGTTTTTCTGTTGTTTTGTTTTCTGTTGTCATGTGTGTGTGTGTGTGTGTGTGTGTGTGTGTGTGTGTGTGTGTGTAAGGAGCTGCTGTTGAAGGATGAGGAGTGTGAGAGGTTGTCTAAAGTCAGAGATCAGCTCGGCCTGGAGCTGGAGGAGCTCACAGCCAGTCTGTTCCAGGTCGGTCAGTCCTTCCTCCGTGTGTCCGTCCGCCTCCTGTGCTCCTGTCTCTCTTCCTCCTCTTACACTACAGACAGACAGACAGACAGACAGACAGACAGAGAGAAAACGAGAGGATAGACTGTTTTCTGTTTGCTTTTTGGGAAAAGGTCCCCCTTTCCTCTTCTCTTTCCTCGTTGTTTGTCCTCAATGCGTCTCTGTGTTGTTTCATCCTCTGTTTTTTTACGTCATTACCCTTTAAAGTCAGCTGTAGTGGGACTCCTGGGGTTGACTTTAAATTTTTGTGGTTATTTGGTCTTTTTGTTAAAGTTTAGAGTTTATGTTTGGACAGTACTCTCCCTTAAATCAAGCTAACATCAGTGGGAAAAAATGTGCTAAAAAAGTCTGTGTGTGTGTGTTTTCGTTTTCCAGGAAGCCCATAAGATGGTGAGAGAAGCCAACGTCAAACAGGCCAACGCTGAGAAGCAGCTGAAAGAAGCCCTGGGCAAGGTGACGACACTCCACGCTGACGCACTGACACAGACCTCATGCTCCGTCACGGTTCACGCTTCGTTTTCGTCTCCACTGTAAAAAAAACACAAATCAGGAATCTGCACTTATTTTTAACGAAGAGATAAACGAGGGCAGCTCCGCCTGCTGCTGTTTGTGGTGTTACAGGATGAAACACTTCAGATTCAGTTATTTTATTTAAAACACTAGAAAAAAAACAGAATACTCTCGACATCAGACTGAGGGGGAAAGGACTCCAAAAGGCAACACAAGGGGGCGACAGAGAGTTAAAACATGCAGGCAAAGAGCTGCATTTTAGCTGCTAGCTTCCATAACTCACCTGTATTTAAACACACACTCCTGCTGATGCTGTGATGGCTGATAAAATTCATCCTTTAATCAGAAAACTAGAAACAGAAATCAAGCCCCATCTGGTTTCACATCAGGATTTACGCTAAGCTAACAGGAGCTGCTAGCAGCTAATTTTTTGAGGCTCAAAATAAGAATCTGTTCTCAAACATTTAAAATCATTTTAACTTTATCCTCCTTCCCCTCAGATTGACGTCCTCCAGGCCGAAGTCCAGGCCTTGAAAACGCTCGTCCTCTCCTCCCCCACCTCCCCCGTAGGCGACCTCCCCTCTGTAGTGGGAGGAGGAGTGAAGACCCCCTTCAGGAAGGGTCACAGCAGGAACAAGAGCACCTCCTCGGCCATCATGGGGACGCAGCCCGACCCGTCGGCCACGCAGCCCATCGTACGGGAGTGCAGAGAGGTAGGAGTCCGCAGAGCTTTGCTTCAGGTACACAAGAAGGATCACACCTGTTTCTGGGATCCTGACCTGTGTTGTTGGACGTGCAGGTGGACAGTCAGCTGTTCACTGATTTCAAGGCGTGGAAGGAGGAGCCAACGCTGGACCGGGACTGCAGCTTCCTGCAGAGAATCTACCGTGAGGACATTTATCCCTGCCTCACGTTCAACAAGAGCGAGGTACGCGCTGCACTTTAAACATTAAACAATCATTGCTTCATTGAAATATAAAAATCAGTACTTACTCCGGCCTCTCCTCCTCCTCTTCTCTCCTCCTCTTCTCTCCCTTAGCTCGGGTCAGCCATCTTGGAAGCGGTGGAGCAGAACGCACTGAGCGTGGAGCCGGTTGGTTTTCAGCCGCTGCCTGTTGTCAAAGCTTCAGCGGTGGAGTGTGGAGGACCAAAGTGAGACAACACACACACACACACACACACACACACACACACACACAGATGCTATGTCACGCACTCTTTCTCCTCTTCATCACAGCTTTTCACTCTTTCATCATCATCTCTCCATCTTCCCTCAATTTCCTGCTTTAGTGGGCGAAGGGCTGAGCTCATCACGTAAGTCTGACTCTCTCTCTCTCGCTCTCTCTCTCTCTCTCTTGCTACCATCAGCATCTTTTTATGTCGACCTGCCTCCTCTCCTCCTCCTCTGCTTCACTCCTAACGTCCCTGTCATTAATGCTTCCCTCTGTGCAGGTCACTCATCTGATCCAGCCTTCATAGACGCTAACAGTCGCCCCTCTCTCCTCACCTCGCCCCCTGCCTCTCTGAGCCCTGTTTTAGTCCTCTTTACTAGGTTTTATTTCCAGATTTCTACGTGTCACAGCTGAACAGAAAGCCTGTAAACTCCTCTCTGCGTTTGTGTGTCTCTCTCGTAGAAAATGTGCCCTGAGTGGTCAAACCAAAACCTGTAAGCACAGAATCAAGTTTGGAGATTCGTCCAACTATTACTACGTGTCTCCTTACTGTCGATACAGAGTGAGTACGAACATCATCAGAGACCTTTTTGGTACTACAGACCAAATACGATCTATGCCCTCTGTTTGTTCATGTTTTGTCTCCCTTTGTCTTCTCCTCAGATCACAGCAGTGTGTAATTTCTTCACCTACATCCGCTACATCCACCAAGGGCTGGTCAAACAGCAGGATGGTGAGACGCGCTCGTGAACTCAACATTTATTCTTTATGATCAGGGAGGAGGAGAGTTCAGGAGCTTTAAACAAAACAGAAAAACATTTTTGTTTTATTTTCATCCATAAAATACCGAAAAGTAAGAGCTTTAAAGAAACAGATGATCGATGATCGGTGCTGGATCTGATCTGGTTCTTGTACTTTTAGTCAACTGCACCTTTACCTGACAAAGTATTTAAAAGAGAGACCAGAGTTGGAAACTTTGCATGAGAATTTTTGGAAATTTTTTTAAACTGCTTTTACCTGCTCAAAAATATGAAACATTTTGTTTTGTTGTAAGGAGGATTATATTTTTATAATCAAGTTGATGAGGAAAAAAAAAATCCCTGAAATTTTTTAGAAAATTCTTTTAAGTCGACAACAACAAAACCCTGAAAATGTCTAATATTCCCGAGCTAAACTTTCCTGAAATTCACTGGAAATTTCCCAGCATGTGTCAGCACTGAGGGTTTTAACAGGACGTAAAATATTAAACAAGTTTGTGACTTTTTTTTTCTGAGTAGTGAAATTTCACCATGGTTCCTCCGTATACAGAAGAGGACTCTTAGCTCCTGGTTTACTTCCTGGAAGTCGTAACTCTAGTGTCATATTACCAGAACTTCCTGTTTGTAGAAACGACACGCAGCTGATCTCAAGACATTAATATTTGGAGCAAATTTAGAAGCAGAAATATTTTGTTTAGATTTGAACTTTTGAACTTCTTTTTTTCTAGAGAAGGGAAACCCTCCAGAGGTTTTCAGAATATGAAATAAAAATGAATAACAGCTGTATCCTCTCTGAGGTTTAACGCATCAAAGATTTGGAGGAGCGGTTTGAAGATTACTGCCATGATTCCCTGTGACCTGGAGTGCTTGTCCCCGCTCTCTCTCTCTCTCGCTCTCTCTCTCTCTCTCTCTCTCTCTCGCAGCTGAGCAGATGTTCTGGGAGGTGATGCAGCTCCGCAGAGAAATGTCCGTCGCCAAGCTCGGCTACTACAAAGACCAGCTGTGACCGACTGACGGACAGCCCCTTCCTCCAATCACAGCAGGCTCTGTCCTAAAGCCCCGCCCTTCTCCCCACACCTGCTCCTGCTCCTGGTTCCCTTTCCACCTGTCCTCCACCTGTCCTCCACCTGTCCTCCACCTGTCCTCCTTTGTGTGTGTGTGTTTTTGTGAGTGTGAGAGAGCACCTGTGGATGTTTTCAATCATCATGAAGACTGAAGAGAGGTGACGTCTGTGTCGTTACTGAGCAGAGTGAGTTTTTGTGGGTTTCTGTTGAGAGTTTAAATCCAAAGTCTGAGATTTACTTTACAGAAGAACTTGTAACACTCCGACGTTTGAAGGTGGCATGAAAATAAGGCGATTTTTAAATATGTTGGCATTTAAACCGACCTGAGGAGCTTTGACCTTTGACCTTTGATTTTTGATTTTTCTTCACCTTAAATCAGATTATTTAACTTCAGAGGGAATCAACTCTTCGAATGGTGATTCATAAGGGCCGCTGTTTGTGAACAGTATCTGAAAATATAAAAAAGGTAGGACAAAAAAAAAAAAGACATTTATACTCAAAATGGACATTTTAAAGAAAATCTGTAGTTTTACAGTCAAGTTCTAAATTAAATTAAGTTCAAATTTGATCAAATTTGTTTCTCAGCACAACTCTTTGCCTGCTCATCTCTTTGTTTTCAAATCAACTTCAAAATTTAAAATAAGATCGCCTAAATACTTGATTTTCCTCTTGATATTTTATTCACACTACAGTTTTATCTCATTGTGATTTTGTCTCTAAAAATATCAGACACTACTCTGTAAATCTCATATTTCTCCTAACAGCGGCTCTTTTATTTAATTTTAGGGACTCAATTTGCATAAACCTTTGACTTTGCTGCTAAAATCCTTCGGTGAAAAGTCATTTCTCTTGTATTAGTTTTCGATGTCGTGCTGTATCTTTATTATTAGTTCTTAAAGTCGCCCACCAGGCAAAAATGAAGACCAAACAATCAATACTTGTTTACTTAAAGTGTTTATAAGCTCATATTTAATTTTAGTTTGTAGAAAATTATAATTCTGTGTCCACAGTTTATTTAAGTCCATGATGATGCAGAGATAATCACATGATGAAGCTCTTTTCAGAAAGGATTCATTCCTCTTCAGATGAGCATTCAGCTCTTTTTCCATCACTAAATAAAGAGAAATTTAAACATTTGTCATTTCTCAGGCAAGTTACGGCTCTTTTTTTCCCTCATGATTAAAGAGTAAAACGCTTGTCTGTGAATACATTTCATTTGTACTCTTCTACGGTGTTTTGGTTATTTTTGTTGTCAGGATGGTTCCACGTGTTCATAAAGCTTCCAGAAAGATCTCTACGTTCATGTTTTTGCTGTTATACGACACCACGTGATAGTCTGCAACATTTTGGGGGGAATTGTCCTTTACCAGCTCCCAGTGGGTTTTGTTTCCTGCTGTATTTATTCAATCAGGATGTGTAGATGGTGAGGTGTGTGTGTGTGTGTGTGTGCGCCTGGTGTTGTGTAGACTTTGTAAATGTTAATTTAAACCTGCTTCTGTGAATATCTCTCTCTCTCTCTCTCTCTCCCATTCAAAGTCAATGTCACTCTCCCGGTTTGGTTTAGTGCCTTTTCTCAGACACTCTGAAATAAAAACAGGAATACCTCTGAGTCTGCGTCTCCGTCCAGTCTTTTTACCCATTCATTCATTCATTCATTCATCCATCAATCATAAAGCATAAGGCTAACCCCTTAATTTTTTTTTTCAGAATTTTGACCAAAAATCAAATGCTGAAAAAACACAATGTGGACACTCCCAGAGCTTCCCTAAAGATGACCTAGTGGTTTATTATTCCTTAGGGTTCATTTTTTTGTGTTTTTTTAACAATCATAAAATTCTGATAAAACTAAGGCTAACCCCTTACGTTTTTTTCAGAATTTTGACCCAAAATAGAACGCTGAAAAAACACAATGAGGATGCTCCCAGGGCCTTCAAAAGACACCCTAGGGGTATTTAAGCCCTCAGGGGACCCCTGTTAGTGTTTTTTTTAACATTCGTGAAATTTAAGAAAAACCACCACAAGGCTAACACCTTATAGTTTTTTTTAAGAATTTAATCAAAAATTAAATGCTGAAAAAACACAACAGGAACATCACTAGATACTCTCATAAGGACACCCTATGGGGTATTTAATTCTCAATCCCTTTAAGAGTTTTTCATAGTTGACAATTTTTTAAAAAAAACCTAAGGCTAACCCCTCATGGGTTTTTTTTCAGAATTTTGACCAAAAATCAAAAGATAAAAAACCCCAATGTGGACACTCCCAGAGCTTTCCTAAAGACATCCTAGTGGTTTATTATTTCTTAGGGTTCATTTTTTGTGTTTTTTTTAACATTCATAAAATTCTGATAAAACTAAGGCTAACCCCCTTACGTTTTTTTCAAAATTTTGACCAAAAATACAATGCAGAAAAAAACCAATGGGAACACCAAGAGGGCTTTCCCAAAAACAATAAAAGGGGTAATCAAGTCCTTTAAAGTTTTCTCAACATATGGAAAATTTTGAAAAAAAAAAAACCCACTAAGGCTAACCCCTTATGATTTTTTTCTTCAGAATTTGACTAAAATTTAAATGCTGAATAAACACAATGAGGACACTTCTATAGATCTCACAAACACACCATGAGGGTTTGTAAGTCCTTAGTTTTCACTTTTTTCCATCATCTCCAATATTGTGGCAAAAAATACCAAGGCTAACCCTTAGGTTTTTTCTTCAGAATGTTGACAAAAAAAAATCACAATTTGGACATTTAATAAAGCCAAGCTAAGAGGTTATCAGCCCTCAATGTAACTTTTAAAGGTTTTCAACATATGGAAAATTTTGAAAAAAAACCACTAAGGCTAACCCCTTATGATTTTTTTCTTCAGAATTTTGACTTAAAGAAAAAACGAAAAACACTATGAGGACACTCCTAGGGAACCCACAGGAGTTTGTAAGTCCTTAGTTTTCACTTTATCATCTCGAAAATTGTGGCAAAAAAATACCAAGGCTAACCCCTTAGGTTTTTTCTTCAGAATGTTGACAAAAAAAAAACAATGGGGGGACTCATAGACATTTAATAAAGCCAAGCTAAGAGGTTATGAGCCCTCAGTGTTACTTTTAAAGTTTTTTCAACATATGGAAATTTTTGAAAAAACAACAACACTAAGGCTAACCCCTTATGATTTTTTTTTCCCCCAGAATTTCAACCAAAAATAAAATGCTGAAAAACACAATGAAGCCACTCCTAGTGGTCTCATAAAGACACCTTGGGTGTAAAAAACTTAACAGTACATAATATTATTTTTTTTAAATGTTATTTATTACTTTTCATATTCTTTCATTTTAAAACTCAAATTATCGACCCAAAGTCAAACCAACACGTCTTTTTCACAGACTAAAAAACTTTTTTGACCCGTTTTAGTAAAATCAAAGTAAGGCTGCAAACTGCTGCATGTTAATGATCCTTCGCACTTCGTCTCTAAATAAAAAAAAAAAAATTCTAAACTCCTCTAAAATACTATTTCTATATATATTCTCTGAATATTATGTTTCTCATTAAATCAGTTGGGGATTTTTGTACTGCTAAAAAATGAAATAAAATAAAATTAAAAGTAAAGATGCTTCATCCTTTTCCCAGAACACTCTTACAAATTGGAGAATTTTAATGTAGCGGGTAATTTATTTATTTAAATGTTAGAAAAGTTTGATCCCTGGCTTTGTTATTACTCAAAGAACCATGCAGCACCACTAGGGGGCAGAGTTTCACTGTTGGTGCTCAAGTGAAGCTGCAGAATCAAACCCTGTGGAGCAAAATGTGAAGATTTAAAGACAGAGCCTGGGAAACGTTTTTAACCCACCTCATTTTATTAAGCAAAGTATCAGAACGGTCTGCATGTAGTGTTCACCAACCAACAACAAAACAATCAGATAACTTAAGGAATGTAATGAACAGTAAACAATACTGATCTGAAACCAGAGCACGAGGAGTAACAACATGAAGGAAGGTGAATGAAAACATGTTGAAATGTGTGACTCACACAGCTTAGTGTGTGTGTGTGTGTGTGTGTGTGTGTGTGTGTGCCAGATGACTTGCCGCTGGATGTGCCAGCAGCTGAACAGTAGTTGATATGACAGTGTTGAGTATAATCAGACTTAATGAAGTAAAGCAAACTAGTTCACATCCGTCTCTGAGTGTGTGTGCTCGAGTACAGCAACAATAAAAACTTATGGTTACAAATCAGATGTTTGTCAAACAAACAGAGTTTATTAGCCCTCATAAATTAGCTCTATTCCAGAGTTTGATCTGAATCAGAAACTACACTGGCCTCAAACACGCGTTTAGCAAAGTACTGTACTTCAAGCATGAGAAACAAAATTAATTGCACATCAGTTTATCAGGAAAAAAAAGCGATATTATCTCCAAAACTAAGAAGAACTAAAATCAAAACGGCTCCTTCTACAGTGAAGGTGCTTAAAAATGGGAATCAAAACTTACAGTCGCCTTTCATCTCTACTCTCCATCTCTATCACTGGATACGGACTGATTTCTTCTCTTTGAAAAATAACATTCACGAGCATATAGAGTGAATTCATCTCTAATGTAACATATATAAAAAATAAAGATGGAAATAAATCAGAGATTTTTCTCTCTTGAGAATATTCCCCCTGCTACTGATAACAACTCAGCGTATTAACAAACAATCCTCTGTACATATCAGACTCTAAAAGATATATACTGTCGCCTCTCGTTTATGATTTACATCCAAAAATAAAATAAAATCTTCAGTCAGTTTTTCCTTTTTCTCTTTTTAAAGTGATCAGTAAAAACGTCAGAGGCTGGTGTGTCCTGCAACATTTGGACGCAGTGTGACAGTTAGAAGGTCGGTACTTCACACATAAAGAGGATCAGAGCAGAACCAGGTCCCGAACAAAGCCGGGACGCCTGCTGGTCTTCAGCACAGTGTCAGTGACTACTCCTCAGTTTGTTTTTTACAGTGTCTGACTCGTTCCGGTCACAGCAGCATGGACTCCTGCAGGGCGAACGCCTCCTGTGCGTGCCTGTAGTGTGGTCCTCCGAACAGCTGGGGGAGCTGCTGCCTTATGACAGGCTGCTGCTCCTGGAACTGTGTCCTGTAGTGAAGGAGGCTCTCGGGGGTGTCGGGAAACGTGAATTCCTGAACGGGGGACATTTGGGCTTGCTGGAAGCTGGGTGAGCGAGGAACCCCACCCGGCGACGGAGGGGGCAGCTCGCTCTCTGGCGCCCATGTGAGTCCGTCAACAAGCCGCTGAGGTCCGCCTTCCTGCTGATAGTGCGGGTTTGCTTCAGCTCTCCGATGCCCCTCAAACCTGTAGTCCACCGGAGCGTAGACCTGCGAGGTGGAGGTGAGCTGCTGCAGGTAGATGGGGGTGGAGCTTCCCTGGGCTTCCAGCTGCAGGGAGTGATCCGGTTGAGGCCGAGCCTGTCGGGTGTTGTGGGTGGAGCTTGGTGGCGCCTGCCTGCGGTAGGTGGTATAGGAGTTGTTCATGAGAGCCTTCTCTGGGGAAGGACTGTTGTTACGTCTTTGGGTGGTGGCGTACGCTCGTTCCCCATACGCCACGTTAGAGGGCGGGGTGAACCGGGTGGGTGGGGGATACAGTCTCTCCTCCCCTCTATGGTCCAGGCTCACGCTGTATGCTGGGTGTAATATGGGGACCTCAGTTGTTGGTCTCCCCGAGGAGTGCTGCTGGGTTGAAGCATGGTACTGGCTGTGGTTGCCAGGGTAACCAGTCTGGATCCTAGCTGGACTGGGGTGAGAAACCAAAGGAGGAACAGGGTGTTTGGGCATCCTGGGCACTGATGCGACTGAAACAACACTCCCTGCGAGGCTAGGTCCACGATTGGGGCTGCCTGGATTTAGGGACGATACACTGTAAGGTGTCTCACTGCGAGGGGTCCTCATTCTGGACGGAGGTCTCTCAAGCTCCAGGATCTCAAACTCTTGCTCTGGTAGGCCTGGTACATTGTCATACTGGGAGGCGTTGGAGCCTCGGTTGGACCCGGGGACAAAGCCCTTTGAGCGAGGCCGGCGGTGGAGCAGAGAGTCTTCAGGACTGGACGGGGCAGGTGACGCCCCTCTGCTCCTCTCCCGGGCTGCTGCTGCTTTGGCCGCTTCCAGTTTTGTCTCGGAGGGTTTGAACCAGCGTGGCGTGATCTCCCTGTGAGAATTTGAGGCTGCGTTGGAGTTGTGGTTGGCGGTGGCGTGGCTCTGATGCTTCCTTCGTTCTGTGGTGCTGAACTGTGGCGTCGGGGTCGGGGCTGAGGTTGGGGTTACCCCCCTCTCAGGCGTGGTGGAGTTGGACTGCTTTTGGTGCTCAATGGGAATCTCCCCAGACCCCCTGGAGCGAGCGTCCCTCCTGTCAGCTTTGTGAAGGCGGATTGGTTTCTCCAGCGAGTCACGGCGTGCCCGACTTGGGGGACGACTGTCTCGTTGACGATCCGGCACAGGACTCGGGTCCCTTGGAGGTTCAACAGGCTCGACGTGGCTTTGTCCGTTGCCCACGTGGTTCGCCCCGTCTACCGTCACCTCGAGAGGAAGCTGCCCCAGAGGCTTCTTTGGAAACTCTTCCTCTTTACCTGGAAGACCAAAAGAGAGGAAAACATTAGAACCTCACCAAGGAACCAAACGGACGGTGATGGCTGAGACACTGTGGCGCTGATTCACATCGGATGAGGAGTAACGACAGGGACATGGATTCATGCAACACCACTGCCAAAGAGGTAAAAATAAAGGAGAGTACGACATAGAAACACATCTCCACAGGCAAACGGTAAGAACGGAAAACCTCATCAAAGTGTTTTATTTAAATCGACAGTGAGGGGTTGAAGTACGGGGGCGAGGACCCAAAAATGATCAGATTGACACCATTTTATTTAGCCTGTACTGAGCTGAAGCAAAGGCCAAAGACAGAAAGGTGTACACACTGAGTGGACACAGTGATGGGTGTTGTTGAGGACTGTAAGGTGAACTCCAGAGTCAGGACACGTCAGCTGGAGGAAGACTGAGGATCCAGGTCTTATAAATTCACCCCTTGGCTAACACCCACAGCACTCAAAGTGTCTCAGACCTTATCCAGAGAACCAGCCTCCAAACAACTTTAATTAGAGCCCGACGACCAATGGGCCGGCAAGGACCCCACTGGAACCCCAGTGACAAAAACACAAACAGTGTTAACAGTGTGTTTATGGCGACGGATCAAACCTTGATGTCTCGCCATTAACCACCAACTCATTGTAACTCTTTTATTTAATCTCCAATCTGATTCAGATTCCACACACATGACCGAGTTCACCTGCCAACACATTCATATGCTCAGTTCTCTGCAACAATAGCGCCACCCTCTGGAAATGCATGGTAGTATCAGGTATAACACAAACGATCACAGTTCCTCTCTTGCCTCATATACACATGTAGCAGTCGCAACAACCAGACCGGCACGAGTAGGCGAGGGCCCGCTTGTCGCTGCTTTAGTTCTGTATTAAAGTAGCCGTTTTTTAAACAGTGACAAAAGTGCTTCCTGGACTTTCACTCCCAACCTTAAGTAGACTGTCAATCGTCTGCAGATTTTCAGTTTTATTAAATACAGCAAAGTTAAAAAAAACTGCCACTAAACTGCTTTTTTTCTTCTTCTATGAGGGAGTTACGAGATGTTTGGCATCGGCAGAGAAAATTTGGCAAATTTTTTCATGAGCGTAACCCTCAAACTCCACTCTGCTGCTCATCCTACAGAAGCATGTTCCTGACAAATGTGGATCCGTTTTTATCCAGAAAAAAATCTCGAGGTTGTCATCCATGCTTATATTTCCTTTGGTTTGGACGGCTGAGTCCACTTTGACCTTTGACCCTCTCTGTCAGAGCTCCCACCATTTGAATTTGAACTGTTTTAATTTTCTGATGTTTTCCTCTCACTCATTCGGTGTTGGTTTTAGCTTTTTTTATATTTTTTTATTTTCCTTCTCTTTTTAACGCTCATTTTTTATTCTGTAAAGCACTTTTTTTGAAAAGTGCTCTATAAATAAAGTTTATTATTATTTAAAAGAGAAACAGGCCGTCTAACAGTATCAGATTTGTTGCTAAGAAGCAAAGAAAGGATCCCTGATGATTTCCTGACTTATGCCTTGTCGCAGGTTTTTCTGTGTTGGAGCCAAACCAATCGTTTGTTCTGCTGCGTTTCGACTTTCTGACATTCGTGGCTCCCGGCAGGTTTCAGTATTGTTTTTATTTCTCACAGCTGGAGAGAGGAAACCATCTGAGTGAAGTGGAGGAGTGTTTTTAACACGGCCTGGAGCGCTTTCTGTTAAACAAAGGTTGCTCCAGTGGAGCTGCACAGTAGATGCTGTGGTTTGTCCTCGCACACAGAGACGGAAGAGAAAAGACCGTAAAGTTTCCTTTTAGCACAGATTTTAGTCTCAACTTAGAAGTTAGTGACAGAAGAAACAAAAGCAGACCCTCCTCATGGAGTAAAGACACGATTCATCCAGCTGATATTCGTATCATTCAAATAAATCTCAGCAGATTGTGGTTAAAAAAAAACAGTTTTTCTGCTGTGAGCTCAGAGAGAGAAACTTCTGGTTCTTTCTGCAGCTACGATATCAAAACTAAAAAGATAACAACAAGTTTATATCCAGTAAATCAGATCAAAATACGTTTCTGACTGAAAGATTCAGCTGTATAAAAAGCTGAGGTGGACTTTGCAGAAACCTAAAAATCATTTGTTGACATAAAACTACCACAAAGAGCCAGTTTATAATCTGGTTGAAGTATTTAGTACAGAAGGGGTTCGTGCAGTGCTTTAGTCGGCCACCAGGGGGCACACGTGTCACCTCAAACTTCAGCAGACAGGAGTGAAATTCTACATCTGCAGCCACTTTGATTGAAAAACTTAAAACAGTTCAAAGAGAAAGAGGATTTGAGACGACTTCAGAACTTCACAGAAGCCACAAAAGAGACAAAATATCCAGTTTGACGGACGACAGTTTGTGAAGGAGAGACCAGAGTGCTGTGGGACAGACAGAAGACAGACAGGACAGACTGACTGAAGGACAGATGGACAGAGACATGGAGAGGAGGGGGGGAGACCAGTCAGGATAGCCCACCGGTTACTGTTGTAGGAGGGGATCTGGCCCCCGCTCACGGCCACGTTTTTGTTGTTGTTGGCTAACATTGTTTGGAAGAAGAGGGAGAGAAGGCAGATTAATGAGGAGACAGAGCAAGAGCAGAAACACACTGAAGCTAACGGCAGCTAACGGCTAATGGCAGCAGGAAGAGACGGGAAACCTCTCCAGAAGGTTCCAGGAAGGTTGTGTAAAAGTCGCATCATTTGTTTCTAGAATTCACATCCACACTTCAAACTGAGTTATGACTCCTAACTGGATCTGGCGTTCGTCTTTTTCAGGACGCTGAAATACGCAGCATCGTCAAATATCATCACTGATTATCGGAGAAAACGTGGTAAAGAATATTAGTTTCAAACTCAGTAACTGCATGAAACTCCAGATGAGAGACAGTTTAAAGCTCTCTGTTTCTGTTGCAGCACGTCTCCACCAATCACCAATTTGTACATCAGCTGATGCATACTGTGTGTGTGTGTAAGTGTGTGTGTGTGTGTTTTAGTACCTGGAGCAGGCAGTTCCAGCTTGGCCCTCCGGAGCTCCGACATGGACGTCTGCAGCTGCTCGATCACGAAGTCGTCCTCGAAGAAGAAGTTTTTGGACAGCGTGGCCTGCAGGAACTCCACCAGCTCCTCCATGGTCAGCTTCATCAGATGCTCTGGAAACCGCAGACACTCAAACATCAGACTCTTTCTACCTACAAGACGTGCAGAATACACCCGTGGAGAGCGTTAACCGTCTTACTCTTGTGCAGTTTGAGGATGGTGTAGGACATGGCTGGCAGTATCCGCTCCCCCTCCAGGATGTAGATGTCCCAGATCCTCAGGGTGAGGGTGAACGGCGTCTGAGCACAAACGGAACAAAAGGTCAGAACGTCTCTTCTCCTCACGCTGCTTTGGGATGTCAGGCTACGTTTCTACGTCTCTGTGTCTTCAAATCAGCATCAGCTGGATCACTTTCTGCACATTTTCAGTTGCTTTTTTTATGTTTTGCTACTTTCATTCCAAAAATCTCTGCAGAAAACATCATTCAGAAAGATTTTCTGGATTAGGATAAAAACTGTTCAAAAAGAAAGTCTGCTATTCCAGGTTCCTGTTGATGCTCTCACCCTGTCCAGGAAGCACTGAAAGAACCACTTCATGGTGTACAGACTGGTGAACACCTCCTGGTTGTCCTGCAGCAAAAAAACAAACCGACACATGCAGAAAACATCAGCTACCTTTTGTTACAACAGCTGAATCGATGCAGGATGAATAATTAATGCTAACGAATATTAACTTTATCTGCTGTTTTTATTTGCACGGAGCTTTTATTCCCGCCGTAATGAGCTCCTCTTGCATTATTCAGCGCTGCTTTCAGCACTTGTTGCATTATTTAAAGCTACAGCAGGTCTGAGCGTCTCACCAGGTGTTGCTTCAGTTTGGGCATCGTCTTCTTCAGGATGCGGTCGTGATGCTCCTGGAAACGCATCAGCTTTGGGAAACCGGGGACAAAGAAACCTGGAAGGTGAGGAGAGAGGAGAGGAAACATGTTTGAGCGTAACAAAAATCCTTCACGATGTAAACACACGCATGAAGTATGTTTCTGTATGTTGATGTTAAACATGCAGCAGTCAAGAATCATGAGCTCACAGCTTGGGGCTGCAAAATTTTCAAAGTTGGAATCTTTCCATGAGAAAATCAAAAATAACAGGACTTTTCAGGGACTTTATATGAGCTGCATTTACCTGCTCGTACACATGTTCAAATATGAAACCTTTTGGTTCGTTATAAGCAGACGTGCATGAAAATAAGTCTGATGAAATATTTTGAAATAAAGTTAATAAGGAAAAAAATAAAAATTTTCAAGACAAAATTTTCTGTGATTTTTATTTGAAGTATTTGTTTATTAATTTTTGAAAAATGAAAATAAACAAAAACAGAACGGAACATCTCAGCTCATGGATTTAACCTGTCAAACAGACAGATGGAAGACTTTATCAATAAATACATGAAAAATAAATAAAATAAAAAAATGAAAATAAAAATAGATGGATGGATGGATGGATGGATAGATGGATGGATGGATGGATGGATGGATGGATAGATGGATAGATGGATGGATGGATGGATAGATGGATGATAGATGATAGATGGATAGATGGATGGATAGATGATAGATGGATAGATGGATGGATAGATAGATGATAGATGGATAGATAGATGGATAGATGGATGGATGGATGGATAGATGGATGGATGGATGGATGGATGGATGGATAGATGATAGATGGATGGATGGATGGATGGATAGATGATAGATGGATGGATGGATGGATGGATGGATGGATGGATGGATAGATAGACGGATAGATGGATTGATGGATGGATGGATGGATGGATGGATGGATGGATAGATGATAGATGGATGGATGGATGGATGGATGGATGGATAGATGATAGATGGATGGATGGATAGATGGATGGATGGATGGATGGATAGATGGATGGATGGATGGATGGATGGATGGATGGATGGATGGATGGATGGATAGATAGACGGATAGATGGATTGATGGATGGATGGATGGATGGATGGATGGATGGATAATACCTGGTAGTCATGAGGCTGATTCTCAGTACTGGTCTAAGTAAACCCCCTTGTGAGGATAGTAGATCCATCTAGATCAGGGGTCTCAAACTCAACTTACCAAGGGGCCGCTGGAGGTGGTGTCTGTGTGAGGCTGGGCTGCATCAAGTGTTCCGTAAAAAAAGGGCTTCAAGTATTCAAAAAAAAAAAAGCCTGAGCTATGGTAGCCCACAAGTGTCAAAAAATATAAAAAACTCAGATGCATGTGAGAAAAAAAACACGGGGCCGCACCAACACAAAGCTTTGATTTCAGGCAGGGGGCCACAAAATATTGTTCTGGGGGCCACAATTGGTCCGTGGGCCGCGAGTTTGAGACCCCTGATCTAGACCCATATACAAAAGGAAGGTTCCTGTATCTTCTTCTTATCATGTGATTTGCACGTCAGTGTGTTTTAGATGGAACTTTATCTGTTATCCAGTTCTGGAGAATCCACAGAGTGTCAACATTTTATGGAGCTTCCCTCTGGATTATTAGAGAAGGAGGCGTTTGATATTCCTAGAAGCATGTGTGATGGGTTACAATCAACAGTAGATGATAATATGTTATAAATTTACTTCCCAATAACGACGTATTTTCCCACAAGTCCACAGGCAGTGAGTAAGACCGCCTGTTTCTGTTTAACACTTAGGATGAAGTTGGGAGAGCTTTTTCCACATTAAGTTCCTGTGAATTTTTTTGAAGTCGACATCAACAAAACTCTGAAAATTTCAAATATTGCTGAGATTAAATTCCCATGAAAATTTATCAGGTAAAATTTCCTGAAATCTATCAGAAATTTTCCACCTCTTTGCAACCCTACTCACAGCTCCTCGAACTTTTACTTTATATTCGCAACTTTGTCACCAAAAATCAAAAATTTAACATGAAAAATAAAGAAAAAAGTTCAGTTATGAATCTTTCAGTCCAGGTTTTGGTTTTTGTTTGGGTTGAAGACTCACCTGTTTACAGCTGCTTTTAATTAAACAAATCATTTCAATATCAGTTTCCTGCATTCTGCACTGAGACTTTTATACTGATATTTTAAAACATTTCAATATATTCGAACCTTGTTTTTTTTTTGCCATTTTACTTTCTTTTATTCTTTCTTATTATTTTTTTTCTCTTTTAATTAATTTTTAAATTGTTTCTTTTAATATGTTTTGCCGCTATGTGAAGCACTTTGAAATGCTCATCTGTTTCAGCTTCACGTTTAACCTTTAAACCCTCTGCACAGAAACTTTTTTAACCCTCATCACTCTGAGTGTCTGCTGTGGTTCTTCAGACCTGATGTCAGATATGTCAAACAGCATGTAGCGAGTCGTTAGCAGCTTATTATAAACTCAATTGGTTCCAAATAAGCAGTTAGTAATTAGATTTGGCATTTAGTAACATTTATGAGTAATTTTCACGGGTCAGAGACTCAAGCTGCTCCTGCAAGAAAATCTATGCTGCATTAAGTCTTAGCAGCAGATGGTGTGTTTTTCTCAGGGTCTCTGGAGTGACGGACCCTGAACACGTTAGGATGTGTCCGTGTTCGTACCGTGCATGGCGTGCTTGTGTCCCGACAGCAGTTTGACCAGAGCCCAGAAAGCGTCCTCCTCATTCATGTAGATGAGCAGCAGAGCTGTGATCTGACTCATGCCCTGACAGTAACCCACCTCCTGCAAACACACACACACACACACACACACACACATTGGTTTATAAAGACATCAGAAACGATGGTCCGTCCAGGCGGCTCAGGTCGTCTGGAAGACGTCTGCTTTCTGTCGCCAGAGTCAGAACCAATCAGAGGGCAGCGTCCAGGAACAAACATCCAGAAAGTTCCGGGTCTTCTCAAACTCTCAAAGTGTTTCAGTCCAGACTAACATCACTTCACTTTGACTCTTGTGTTGATGAACTGTTGTGAGGCGACGGTGGCTTTGAAATTTGTCTTATCTAGTTTTTGGATTTTCTTTTCTGTTTGTCTGATCCTTAAGAATTTGTTTAATTTTTATAACTTTTTTCAGACAGGGTCAACAACAGACTGGGAAAGTTGAGGAATGCTCCAAAAACACCTAAAAGGAGCATCCCTGAAAGGCTCAGTGGTTCACAAGCAAGGATGGGGCGAGGTTCACCACTTTGTGAACAACTGCGTGAGCAAACAGTCCAACAGTTGAAGAACAATGTCTCTTAACATACATTGATCGATGGATTTGATCATCTACAGTCCATAAAATCATTAAAAACCAACATCATTGTGTAAAGGATATTACCACGTGGGCTCAGGAAGACTTCAGAAAACCATTGTCAGTTAACACAGTTCATCACTACATCTACAAGTGACAGTTCAAACTCTACCATGCAAAGACAAAGACGTATATCAACAACACCCAGAAACACCGCCGGCTTCTCTGGACCCGAGCTCATCTGAGATGGACTGACGCAAAGTGGAAAAGTCTGCTGTGGTCTGACGAGTCCACATTGCAAACTGTTTTTGGAAATCATGGACGTCAAAGAGGAAAAGCAGGAATCAAATTCAAAGTGAGTGAATGTTTACAAAGAAAAACAAAGTTTATCAGCTTGAATACATATCTTCTGTATTCTGCTGTTATTTAGGTTGGAGTTTGGGTTGTATTGATTCCATGTCCTCTCATCAGCCTGTTTGAGCTCCTAGCGTCGCTCTTAGATTAAATAATTCCAGTGATTCGTTGACGGTTTGAGGTCTTTGTTGCTTCTAAAAGTGCACTGACTGAACGTGAAAGGCAGCGAGGGAGAGACTCACCGTGTTGTACATGGAGTACGCCGCGAGGACGTGGAACAGAGCCTGCTGCCTGAGAACACAAACACAGAGCGTCATTAATAACAGGACAGGAGAAAAACCTGCAGAGAATCAGGAGCTGAGAGGAGATGAGCTGTCAGCGGATTGGTTACACCTTCTATACCTCGTTGTAACCCCCTGTATCTTTGTTCTGTGCGCTCCTCCAGTGTTTCTGAGGTTAAGATCTTTTTGCATTTTTCTCATACGAGTGACAAAAGATTGTTTAACTCAGTTTATATTTCTAACCACCTTTATTCATGATTCTGATAACACATGTGCATGCAACATGAACTTACTGAATGCAGAATGAATTCAGAAGCATTTTTGAATTTATTATTATCCGAGGCTTGTTTTTAGCTAGCTTCAGCTTAAAGCTGCATGGAGGCACGAAAAGGTCAAATTCACACGCGCTGAGTGAGAAAAGAGGATTTGGATAAATGTTAAAATGTGAAATGTTGAAACTTTAAGATGTTATGATGATTTTTTTTGAGAGAAAAATGTGTTTATGAAGAAGTTTAGTCCACTAACAAAACTTTATTTTTTCCATACAAAGAAAAACAGGTTAAGAAAAAAGACTCAAAATATTTTTTAAATATTTTTTGATGAAATATTTATTTATTTTTTAGTTCGACTATTTTTATGCTTTTTTTGTTTGATTAAATGCATCAGTACATGAACTTCTAAATATGAAAACACAATGAGGAATAAATACTGTATAAATGAGAACGAACCAACTGCTTTCATTATTTTTCACTTGTTTTTTTCCGTCCTTTTATTATTTTTTGTACGGTTGGTGGTAACAAAGTGTTTGAACTGATAAAAAATGTATTTCATGCTCTAACGATGTTAACTGACACAATAAAGTGTTTAAAAAATTAAACCTTTCTTGTCAGAGTTTTATTTTTTTGTTATATTTGCTCATTTTCTTATATTCTGTTTTAGATAAAATAGATGAAAAAAGTCGACTAGAAGCTCTAATAATTTTTTTAACCATCATTTCACCTTAATTTAACCTTTTTATCATCTCACCGTTATCAACATTCTTTATTGAGTTCATTATTTTTCCCTTTTTGCTCTTGATTTTGGATTTTGTGACAATAAACTAAAATAAATAATAAATTTATAAAAACAATGAAAAAAAATGCTGCTTTTACGTATTTATTTATCTAGTATATGGCACATTTCATGTAAATGTTCATTTTGCACAATTCCTGTATCTTGCATTTTGCATTTTGATTTTTTAATCCAAAACTAAACAACATCTTTTTTTACATTCTGTTGTTTTTATTGTATATATTTTTTTGTATTTTCTTCATATTATCATTTTTATATTGTACAGTGATTTTATATTTTTTTTATATTTTATATTCTGTTTGCTGCTGTTACAAAAGAATTCCCCAGCTTGGGACGAATAAAGTACCTATCTTATCTTATCTTATCTTAAACACTTGAACGCATCATCATGGACTCTTTTGAATTTTTGGACGCGTCATAAAAGGAGGAGCTTTCCTCAGCGGGTGAAACGTTTCTTTTGGTCCTGGAGATTCTGATGCAGCCTGAAACAGACTGAAACTGACGCCTCTGAGACCTTCAGGATCATTCCTACCTGGTTAGTTTTGATGGAATGACCACAGGGGGGCGCCAAAACTGACACAAACTTAAAGTTTCCACCTGGAGCTTTAATTTCTGAATGTGGAGGCTGATTCTGGAGAAACTCACTTGACATCGTAGCGGTTCATGAACATGATGTGGTCCCTGTAGGTCCGGTTCACGTCCAGGTCGATCTGACGGATGTCGGGCGAGAGTCCTCGGGCCTGGGCTTTTAGTTTCTGCAGGAAAAAATCAGAAAACAAAGAAAGATAAACACCAGGAGTACCAGAGCTCAAACCTCTGAGTTCTCCCTCCTGAACTGTCGTGTTCCATCATTTCTCTTCAGATTTAATGAAAAATTCCTCCTTAAAAGAAAAAGCTGCTGATTCTGTTTTTATGTCACATCAGGTTGAAGTGAACGCTGTGTTTTTTTCTGTTGCACCACTGCCCGAGGCAAATCTCATCTCAGGGATATCAAACACGATCCTATCTGAAGGCAAATACTCGGCAGTGTGCACGAAGCCGCAGGGAGATTTTTAAAAATGAAACAAGACTCTTAAAAAATTCCGGGAAAGATCGGCTGAGTCAAAAACAAACAAACAGCTTGAAGTAGTTTGTATTCTTGGCCGTTTGTCGTCTCTTTTTTTCAGTGACAGCAGAAAAACAACCTTCTGGAATAAAGAAACAACAGATCTGGAAACAGACGAAACGTTTGACCCGGACGTTCGTTTAGGATCAGATCATCGTCTCTTCCTCTCAGACTCTTTGCTCTCACAAACCAGAACGTTTTTTTCTAATCGACTCGGCTTCCTCTTTCCATTTCCCGCTCTGTTTGCTTGTTTAGGCTCCGCGTCGTCTGTTCATTATTAGAAAAACTTCCACACAGCCACACGAGGCAGCGATGTTATTGATCCTGGCAGCTAAACTTTCTAATGAGGTCCAAAGTTTGAGGAGCGGAGCTGAGGCGAGCCGTGCAGACTCACAACAAACACAATTAAAGCCTCCAAACATGAGGAACGAGACGAAGCAGCGGTGCTGCCGGCTGGCTCCTGAATCTTTATGAGGGGATAAAAGATGCAGTGGTTTTATGAACAGTGTGGGAGAGTGTAAATCCAAAACCTCGTAGAAGTCTTTCTTCTCCTCTTTGATTTTGGGAACGTCGAGGAGCAGACACCACACCTCCCCTCGGAGCTGCAGAGGGATGCCCTTATAGATCCTCCGGACCAGCTGCAAGAGAAAACACACAGCAGGGGGGAGGCGTTAGAGAGTGGGCTTCAAAGAGGGCTCACCTCAGACACACCTGAGGAAGAGGAGGAGGAGGAGGAGGGGGGGGGGGGGGGGGTCAGCAGCCTCCTCGGTTCTGTCTCATCAGGTTCAAGATCCAAACAAACCAGAGGAGGAAGAGAGCGAGACAGCAAAGCCTGAGGGGAGTCAGGTATACACACACTGCTGTGACGTCAGGAGGTGAAACTAGCTTCAGAGAGAGAGAGAGAGAGAGAGGGAGAGAGAGAGAGAGAGAGAGAGGAGTCCAGAGTTTGTGGAGTCAGTGTGTAACAGCAGAGCCGATCGCAGCGCTGAATCTTCCGTCTGTGGACGGTAAGAGCTGTAAATGTGAGTGTGTGTGTGTGTGTGTGTGTCATGTGTGTGCTCACACACTCTCTGGACGTGCTGGTTCTTGTGCAGCGGCCTTCGTAATGAGACTCTGATGAACGAGTCATTGAGAGCATCTGTTCCACTAATCATCTTCAGAGTGTGTGTGTGTGTGTGTGTGTGTGTGTGTGTGTGTGTGTGTGTGTGTGTGTTTGGACACTTGAGTCAATATTTATATTTCTGTGAATCTGTTGAACTCCAGACTCTTTTATTGAAGCTTCGCTCCTGATTTTACTTCAGTTTAGATTCTGTTTGAATTTTTTTGGTGCGGTTTTATTTTTTTAATTTTCCCTCCGTTCGTGTTTTCACGGTGCTGACTTTGTTTTCTGAAAAGTGCCGTATAAATAAAGATCATTATCTTTAGTGTTATTCCAGTTTAGATGAAAAAGTCAAAGAACTTTTGGAAGCATTGAGTAAAACTGTTCAATCTTGACTTCCTGTTCTTACCGTTGGACTGTTTTTATCCTCGAGTCGACATTTTTAAAAAGTTCTGTTTCTGTGGATCAGAGAGCCGAGGAGAGCCGGCTCTCACTGAAATGGATTCAACCACCTTCACCTTTCAGGTGTTTTTTTTCAACGTGAAACCCGCCCACATCAACAAAAACCAGCCCGGATCTCCCCCCTCTAAAGAAACTCACATTAAAACCATCAAACATCACATGTGTGATAACGAACACGTCATGGCACACAGCTGCTCTGAACCAACTGATTCACCAATTAACCAATCACTGACTGATGATGTCACGATCGACAGATTCTTTCCATTTCAAAATAAACGTTTTTAGTTTTATGTCACATAAAAACTATTTTGTTCATGTTTTCTCTAAAAACATCCAAATGTTGTAAAAAGCAGCCGAAATTTCATCAACCCGCCCAAAGCCGTTTTTTTTTTCTCCATGTGTTCAAAAGAAGCGCAACCAGCCCGATCTGACAAGACGAAAACGAAACAAACCAAAAAAAGAGGAGGCCAAAGAAAAATACCAAAGAAAAAAAAAAAACATGGCTTGAAGAGTAAACAGGAAGTGACTGGAAACTTTGGGTGCTCTGTGCCTGGACCTGCATACGATGGACGGACCAAAAAAAACAGAGGCCAACTGTTTGCTTTTTTACCGTACAGACTTGAGAAACGAGTACAGGAAGTGCCTCAGAGGAAACTTTTTCACATGTTGACGAACAGAAAGAAAAATTGATGAAAAAAGTCACATTTTAGCTCATAAATGGAAAAGAAGCTTTTTCTTGAACCAACTGCAAACATGGTTTCAAAATGTGACGGGTTGGACGGACCATTTTACACCTGCAACAAGTTCAAAATGAAGACAAAGGCAACCTTTCTTTCAGCGGTTATAAATCTGCTTCCTCATTTCCCCCAAAGGCCAAAAAAAGGGCTTAATTTATTGAAACCCATCTGCAGACTACCGACCCAGTCTGACCCAGGCTGCTCTGGACTCGGCCCATTTTGTTCCAAACCGTCGCCTCAGCCAAGAGGAACATTTGTCCTCACCGCTCCCTGACAGAAACATCGATCTGAATTTCTTTTTTGTCATTACTTCACCCAAAAACCAGGACACGCTCATTTTTCTGACCTGCTGTGATTAAAAAGAAGAACAGAGCCGAGACACAGCTTCATCCACGCTCTCTGTTCAGATCGCTCCACAGCTCCGAGCTCTCAGAGAGCAGGACGTCATTCCTGTTCCACTAAAGACTAAAACCCTAAAACCCTAAGCCCCATTCATGGCATGTGGCAGGAGGAGGGGGAGAAAACATCATCTTGTGTCTGCGTCACATCTGCTCGGCTCCTTTCTCCCTCTCCTCCTGCGGCTAAATGTTCTCAGCAGCTGGATGTGAAGAAACAAAACAAGAGACATGTGGAGCGTGACCTGTTTCCTCTGAGCTGACGGCGCTCTGCTGACTGACGGGAGGAGAGGAGAAAACCCTGCAGCTTTAAAGACAGAGAGGATCACAAACATACAAATGAAGGACAAGCTGGACCACCTCACCTGGACTTAAAAACGGATTTAATGGAGGAAAAACCCTCTGATACTCGTCCAGTTCATTTCTGCCTGTTGACACTGTGGCAAAAAATGTTACAGAGCTGAGAAACGAGGACACGAGGAAGCTAAACCTGCCGCTCACCTTCTCACTGTTCTTGTATTTGTCCCAGCTCTTCAGCATCTTCAGCCACTTCGTCGTCCTCTCCACCTCCACGTGTTTTTGCTGCAGGGAAACAGGAAGTGACACGTTCATAACTTTCTGCAGCTGCGTTCACAGTCCGGTGGGAATTTTTCGGTCGCAGCAGCCTGACGGCTAAAGGGAACAACTTGGGGACTGTTTGTTCACAGCTGTGTGGAGCTGGAGGGAGGCTTCAGTTTAAGACGTCTGCAGATGTTAACACTCCAGTGATTTCACTTTAACAGAAAACAAAACGTTTCTAAACACTCATAATGTTTGTTTTATTCATCTGAGCCTCATTTCTAAGTTTTAGAAGCTTAATTAGACTAAATGAATAAATAAAAACACTCCCATGGATTTCATGAGGATTCAGAGTCTATTCACAAAATCTGATTCCTGTATTTCTATCTAATAACTGACGAACAGCTGAGAGTAAAGCTCCTTTTCCCATGTTACTTGAATGCAGCATTTGATGTAAAATTTTAGATCTTGGTAAAAAGTTGGACAGCACCTTTAAAAAAATGTGTTTACAAAATGCTTTGACAACAACCACAAATAAACACAAAAACAACGTATAAACCCAGAGACCAGAGATCTTTGAAATGCTGAACCTAATCGCACTGGTCCTATTTTTAACCTCGGAACCCCCTTATGACATCATCAACTGTGTGGTTTCCATGGTGATGGGCAGCAAAGCTTAACTCTAGTGATACACACCAGTCCTGGTTATCCACCTGTTTCTTCAGAAGCCTTTGGGTGCTGACTTCCACCGGCGGCTCTCCACTTCAGATTGCCTTGCAACAATATGGCTGACCGCCGCCGGCTAGCTAGCTAAAAACAACTCACGTGAAATAATTAATGCTGGACAAGGCTCAGTGTAAACTATCAAAAAATATCTGCACTATAACTCCACCTCCGATTTTTGTTCATTTTGTCGCTTTCTTGCTGTTTAAAGCCGGTAATTAGAGCGACAGCTAGGCTAACATCATTAGCTTTGAGGTTTCCATGGCAACGTAAACAGAAGGTACCAACTGCTATGAACTATAGGTGGTCAGAAAAAAGGTGGATAACCTCTTTTTGGAACCCTAACCCTTTGTGACATCATCAGCTGTGTGGTTTCCACGGCGACGGATCATTTCCATTCATTTTAATGAGCCCAAAAAAAATTGGATAATGTGGAATATTTTAAAAAGTACACGGGTTAGAAATGTGAAACATTTATGTATGATTCTGCTGAACATGCTGAACATTTTACAATTTGTACGGAGCGAGCCAAAACAACGTACGGAAGAATAAGCAGAAAAATAAGTTGGATTTCTTAATGTTGGAATGCTGTTTCTCAACGTTGATAAATTCATAAATTTAAACAGAAAATTTTTGATCTGTTTTTCTTTGTTAAAGATCTCGGAGGTGACTAAACCAGGATAACAACGGTTTCAGTGGAGGCAGAATCATTCAAGAAACAGCAGAATGTTCACATAGGGAGTCTGATTTTATAAACATTATCTAAATCAAATAACTTTGTTTTTGTTACTTTTTGCTATTTTGAGGGTCACAGGGTTAAAAGTTTTGGGAATTACTGGTTTACATCACCAGGATTTTTTATTTATTATTATAAGGTTGTTGGGTGTCGAAACTTTGGGTAATTTACATGTAGAAACAAAAAAACAGGAGGGTTAGCTGCTATGCTAAACAGGACTGTGACAAAAGCAGGACACTTCAGTAAAAGAGAAGCGTTGGAGTAGCTCACCTTTTCCTCCACCGAGTCGTAGGATGGAAGTTCATCCTCACTGCAGAGAGGAGCAGACAGACTGTTAGACATTTCTCTTCACTTTCTCTCACAGATCAGTTTCTCATCAGAACAAAGTCAGGGAAAAATCTCACATCACATGATCTCTATCTGCGGGTCACATGATCCACAGCTGAGGACTCAGATTTTCTACCCTCTTATTCCATCCTGGCTTTAATGATTTCAACTTTTCATAGAACTTAAGTTTCTTTGGTTCAAAATCACAAAACGTGTAAAACATTTCCAGTCTTGGTGTGTTGCTGATGTACTCACTCAGACTTGGAAAGCAAAATCAGGAATTGCTCCCAGATTCTGCTGCACAAAAACTCTTTTGTGCTTCTCGATACTTTACAGAAAAACTTGTTTCAAGACGGTTTCATTGCATGAAGTTAAACGATCCAGATTCTAGTTTTCATGCTCCCTCAGGAGCAGTCTTGAGTCTAAACTGAAAGCCTTCGTGTCAGTCCGTTCTGACCACACAGAGATCAGACTCCTCTTCCTGCCAGCTTCATCTCAGAGCTTCCTCTTCGTCTCCTTCCCCGTCCCTGACCTTCACCTCAGGCTGCTTCTGTCCCCGTCTGTCTCAAACCATCACGTTACCCAGAGCGCTCTGCGTCTCCGCCTCACGCTGTGGATCACATCACTGCTGCTCTGTGATTGTGGCGAACCGGCCTGCTTCCTGCCTGCGTGTGCCAGCCTAAATATACCGCTCGCACAGGGCTGTTTAAGAGGCTCACGGCCACAGACACACTCACAGCCTCTCATTTTCTGCTCCTTCCCTTCAGCGCGGCTCAGACCGGACTCTGTAGGTCATTCATTTAGGTATTAGGAATAATCACAGGCTCTGAGCGAGCCGACTCACTGGACGAAGCCGAAGCGGTCGATGACTTTGTACAGGTGGAAGTTGGTGTCCTCCCAGGGCTCCACGGTGGCCTCTTTCCCCTGAGGACACAGAGACAGAAAGAAAAACACCATGAAGACTATAAGCTAGTGCGCTCTCTCTATAGAGAGAAAAAAATCCAGGCGAGTTGAACTGAATTTTTTTATGGGATCTTTTTATTCTAACAGCATTTTTTTTGCTTGTTCCAGCTTTGTAAATCTGGAGATGTGTTTCCTCTGGAGTCTATGAGAGTTAAATTGAGCTTATGAAGATTCATATTCAGTCAGACAAGCTAATAAACACTAATCCTTATGAATAAATATCATTTATTTCCATGAGAATCCATGAGGCCCAACAGTTTCTATAGTCAGCTGGTGAGAAAATGTGCTTTTTTTGTTTATCCTTCCCACCAAAGAACAAGTTCCCAGTTTTATTATTTTGGTTTAGAAATTATTCTGTAACGATTCCATGATTTCACACTTATTTTAAAGCCTTCTTGATATGGTGACACCTTTTATTTTTCTTTTATGAGACGTTGTAAACTGGTAGATAAAAAAAGAGTGAATTAATTTGCCATAAATTGCTGAACTCTAAAATATTTTTATCAATCAATCAATCAATCTTTATTTATATAGCGCCAATTCATAACAAACGTTATCTCAAGACTCTTTCCAAGCGTTAACAGGTCTAGACCTGTAAATGGTAATAAAATTTTATCAACAGAAACCCGGGCCGGAGAGGAAAAACTTCCCTTTAACGGGCAGAAACCTCGGACAGAACCAGACTCATGTTAGACAGACATCTGAGGAGACTGTGCAGGGATTAGAGAGAGAGAAGGGGGGAGAAGTATGTTTTATGGGGTTAAATCAACCCGTCATTAGAGTTAGGTAGCGTTGTAAAATTCCGGGAATTTTCAAAGTTGTAAACTTTCCATGAGAATTTTTGGAAATTAACAAGAATTTACATGTATAAATCTTAAATATTTGGGTTTTTTTTTAAGAAGACATGCATGCAAACATGTCTAATGTCATATTTTTAAATCAAATTGATAACAAGGAAAAAAAAAAAAAGTATTCCAACATTTCCGAGACAAAAATTTCCCAAGAATTTTTAGAATAATTTATTTAAGTTGACGGCAACAAAACCCCGAAAATTTCCAATTTTTCTAGGCAAAAATTTTCAGGAAACTTTCCTGAAATTTACTAAAAATTTTACTCCCATTTGCTACCCTTATTCCCATGTAATATTTTAAGAAAATGTCCAAAATTTACCTGACATCTTCCACCCCTTTGCAACCCTAGGGTTGGCACCATCTTCATCAACTGTTTGGTATTTCCTTTGTATGATTATATTTTACATTTCTAGAAGCAAATATGGAGCATAAAGAGAGATTTGAAGCAGACTTCTCTGCTCCAAACTCTAAACCTGAGAGAATCACTCTGAAACTGAGGCTTCAAATCAGCCCTGAAAGCAGAAACATCATCAGAAACAGGAAGTGTTTAACTGGATCAAATCTACAAGCTGAACGAGGATGAAAACAACTTTAAGGTAAAACCAGCTGGAACAGAGAGTCCGGGATGATCCATAACGAGACTCGTGAGCAAAATTATAAATGAAAAAAAGGATTAAATAATGAAAGAAGGGCTGAATAATCTGGATGATCTGAAGCTGCAGCCCTTCAGAATGTCTGATGTTGTTTATCTGCTGGAAAATAACCAAAGCAGGACTTCTGATCGAGCTCCTGATTTATGCCGCCCACGTTTTTCAGGGGCAGAGAATCATGTTTTGATTGGCTGCTAGATTACAAGCAGAGCCACGACTCTGCCGCCCTTGGGAAAGTGTGTTTGTGTGTGTGTGTGTGAGTGTGTGAAACCCAGGGACAGCTCACACACACTGTTTGTGTGTGAGTGCTGCGATTAACAGGTGTGAAATGAACAGCCAGACGCCCACCTGCGTCACCGTCTGACTCCGAAAAAAACATCTCTGGTTAATTCAGCATCGTGGAGCGGCGGGAGAGAAAACAGGAGAGTGTGAGGGGAGGTGAATGTCAAAGAGAGGGAGTGAGTGAGTGTGTGTGTGTGTGTGAGAGATGTAGAGTCAGAGGGGGATTAGAGGACAAAAAGTCGAGGAAGGGTCAATTCAGGGCTCAGAGTAATACGTCTGTTCGAATAGAGGATCTGTGTCGAGGGCTGACTCCGACTCTTACTTCTCTTATTTTAAAGCAACATAAACCCTTTAAATCAATTTTCAAATTCAAGTTTCGGCGTCTGTTATTGTTGCTCTGACTGTGAACCATCTGCGATTACAACATGTTGTAGTTTTCTCCTCTCAGTATCTCTGCCCCACCTCTCTCTCTCTCCTCTGTGTCTGTTTTCTTCTCATTCAGAGCAGATTCAAGTACTCTTTGATTAGATGTTAATTTATGCCTCATTGTGCAGAACAATTAGAGACAGAGTGCCTTACAGCTGATTTATTCCTTTAATGAGTCAGGCTCTGATCACTGAGTGATAGTCCTGAAGAACGTACAGGATCCAGAGTCTTTGGTGAATGTCTGTTTTTCTGGATTAATCAACAATAAAGTTGTTGTTCGGTTTAGTGTCGTCATTTAAGGGACTTCTGGTACACATGAGGTTACAAAACAAAAAGAAATGACTAGTTTTGGTGCTGATTATTATCTTTTAACTCATTGTTAATGAGCAGGCAAAAAAATAGAAGTGAAAGTCTGGACCAAAGTCTGTGTTTTTGTTACACTGTTTTTTACATTATTTCAAACGGACTAACAGAACTTACAACACGCTGTAAAACATTACCGTCATCGACTGCGTACTTTGCGTGTCTCTGTAGTTTACACTGATTGGTCATTTGGCCGGTTGAGCAGGAATTTAATTTTGTCAACAATGAATGAAATCACCATCATATTATTGATGTTTTTATACCACCAACAGCGACAACTTGAAGAATTGTACGTAATGCTGATCCAAGGTCGTCTTATGAGGTTTATAATCAGACGACAACTTTATCATCGTCGACAGGAAAGAAGGAGAAAGCGTGTGATCCTGTGATTGGTACGAAGGTCCGAACTTTTCAACATAATGCTTTCATACTGGGCATGAACCAGACCGTGGTCCCATTTGGTCTGGACTGAGACCACCGCTTTTGGTCGGACCATAGTCCGACTGTTTGGGGGAGGTTTCACTCGGATCATTTTGGTTTGGAACAAACAGAAAAGTACGAAAGTCCAGACCAAACGAGGTTGGTGTGAAAGCTTCCTAAGACGAGCCGGACTAAAGTCCAGAAAATTGTCCTACAAGACAAAATGACGCCTAACTTGTTAGAAAAGAGTTTAAAAAAAAATCAGCCAAAAGGTAAAAGAAAGTTTTTTAACCTTCGACCCTTCCCAGTATAAGAATACATGTGTTTATGTGTATAATGAAGTACATATACATGAACACCATGGACTATAAATCATGGACGTAGTCTCTGAGCCTCCTCACTAACAGCCACAGGGCGTCTGACCTGTCAGTCATGTGAGCTGTGCCTCTGATTGGGTAAATTCAGACCCAAACCTTTTTTTTGAACCAGGCTGTAAATATGTTTTTCATGCTGTTAAAGTGTGTTTTTGACTTGGTGTGTGTGTGGTTTCTGGATTTTCCGCAGCCAGCCTCTAGTGGACACTCAATGAATTGCAGCTTTCAGAGATTCCACATCGGCTTCTTTGTTCTAAACTGAATGTTGCCCCTCGATTAATACGTGTTTTTATTATATGGATGTCTCCTCACCAGCAATTCTGACGTCACTTTTGTCTTTTAATACCTTGAAATAAAACATTTTTTTTCTGGTGAATTTGGCTGATTTGAAGTCATAAAGACAAACAATAAAATCGAGTTCTAAACACTTGTTTACATTTCAGTTTTTGATGTTTATAATCATGGAATCTTTCCAAGGACCTCCGAGTCTGCCTTCTACCTGACTGAAAAAATACTACACACACACACACACATATACATATACACACACTCTTTGGTAAGACTAAGGCCGTCTGTGGTCTCACAGGTCAGCAGAAGGACCAGATGTTGAGGTGAGATGTTTCTAAATTCTCCTTCTGCCCTCGCCCAGCGTCAGCAGAAACACACCAGTTAAATAAATACCACACACACACACACACACACACACACACATAGGAATCGAAGGACCTCACACCATGTGCCTTTAGGTGTGTGTGTGTTCACACTCTAAAATCAAAGGTGTCATCATGGCCGACACATTCATCACATGTCTTTGTGTTTCAGGTCAGTTAGAGGCTGGTTGACAGCAGGACTCAGGCTTCTGAGAGTGTGTGTGTGTGTGTGTCAGCAGAGCTCTGATGCAACAGAAGGAACAGGTGATGATCTTTAAACCTGGAGGATTCACCTTTGGTTCCTAAGTTTTGGATGTTCTGCCCTGAATGATATTAAAGCAGAACAGAATATTTTCATTAGCATACATTAAACATGTTTAAGAATTCATACGTTCATAAATCCACTTTATAAGTTCTGGGCTGAGTGATTAAATATTCATCCATGTTAAAAATGGATGATATCAGTTACTCTAAGAGAGAGAGGGGACTTCAGGTTTCAGGGAGGAGGGTCAGGATGAATTCTCAGACCTCCAGCGTCTGGAGACAGTGACACTGGCGGTGACAATGACACTGATTTAGCTCTGATTGTGCCCCATTGTGCCTCTCCAAACACACACACACACACACACACACACACACAGGGACAAACACGCCTCCATCATCTCGCCTCTCCACGCTCTCTTCACTCTTAATGAGGCGGCCTGATTATGCAGCCTGTTGGACTAAATTAAAAAGACTCATTTACAAACGGAGCGCGGCGGGCCGGCCCGGCTGGTACCGCTGCGCTGCGTAATGGTCCAGTCACTCAGGGAACATCCACGACCTCACACACAAAGCTGAGAGCGACTGTCTGATGAAACTGCAGAGGAGGTTCTGTTCATGCAGGAAGAGGACCAAACCGAAGCTTTAACTCTGTTAGCGTTTATCGTCAAGGTTAGAAGAAACCGACTACGACACAAAGCCGACACTCAGGGCCGGACCCCCCGGAGTGAAAACTTTAGAATTAAACTTCAAAACTGTTACTGTAACTAAAATATTAACATCCTCGGTAAAAATTCAAGGAGAGAGATTCAGGGAGAGAGGTTTTTTTGAAACTGTGAGAGCGAAAGGAGATGCTGACAGCTCATCTCCACAGCGAGCCACAAAACAAGAGCTGTGAAACTGTACGGAGCCGGCTTTATACACACATGAGGATCTTCTAAACCTGAAGAGATGTTTCATCTGTTTGTGAGCCCACACATGAAGATCAACAATCAGGCACTGAACAGTTTGGATCTCAACACAGCTCACCACACACAGAACCATTCTGTCCCAACACTGATCTAGAATCTCGTCCTCCAAGACAGAAATCTCACCCGACCAAACGAGATCTAACAGAAACGTAGAAGAAGAAACACAGCGACAGATAGCAACAACCAGCTAACACCAAACGCAACATTCTAGAACAAAAAAAAAAAAGAAAGACTGTAGAAAAAATCCTGGAGACAGTGGGAACATGGACTTTCTATGTCATGTCAGCCATGTTTGTTTTGTTTACATCTGTTTCCTCGTTCTTCAGTCAGCTCGCCTCCTGATTGGCTACATTCCATTCTACATCACAACTCACAGAGTCATGACTTGGGAGTCATCGGCTTTCCCACACAAATGAAGATTTTTAGTCTTAAATATTAAACAAGTTTAATATTTACGTTTGTCGGTCCCGACGCGATTCAAAGCCAGTTCTCGAGACAAATTCTCTCTGAACACTCTTTAGACCACAGGATATTCTGACAGGATAATCTGATAAAACAGGTAAACAGACTTTTGCCGTCCTTGGTCAGGAAGGAGGAAAGTCGGGACAAAAACAGCCTGACAATCGTTGAGTACCTCGCTTTGGTCAGAAAATCTGAAGGCTCAATAACCCGTAAAAACAGTACCGATTCTGGCCACAGGTGTCACTGCAATCAACACTTAACAAACAGCCCTAAAGAGCCTTTAAATATCACTGAGGCAATCTGTTCCATTTGTTACCCACTTATCCTCCCTCAGAGTGCACTCACAAATAGTTTGTACTCTCTTTAAAAAAAAAACACAATCAAGAAATAAATCAACAAATCAATGAATGATAAAATAAAATAAATAAAATAAATAAAAAATAAAATAAAATAAATAATAAAAAATAATAAAATAAAATAAAATAAATAAAATAAAATAATAAATAAATAAATAAATAAAAATCAAATAAATAAAGACCCATGTAGAATCTGTCCTTTAACTTGTGACTCTTTCTTTGTATTGAGTTCCATATTCTTAATGTAATATAATAAAAGTTCTTTCAGTGGCCTTGAGATTGGCGTTACATGGTCTCCTCCGGACACCTGCTGATGAAGTTTCTGGTTTTCGAGTTTACAATCTGCAGAAAAGTCTTAAAATAAAAACAACAGAATAAATCTAAAGACATCTACAGTTTGTTTTTCCATCTGCAGACATTTGGAGTGATATCAGGAAGCGATGCAGCATTTGAATCCCAATCAATGAAACGGCTTCACATAAACCCGGATAATAAGTTTAATGAACACTTCCTCAGCTGGAGAGTCTCATTCTGTCTTCTGCTGCCTCTCTGACATAATTAGTGTTAGTCCACTAAACGTGCACACACTGTGGATCGTCAGATGGCTTTTAAAGGCATAATTCCCATGTCAATCTTTATTGGCTGTGAACGAGGTTTGGCTGAAGACGCTGCAGGGAAAATATGGCTCACGCTCGGTAATCACAGCTTCTCTAATTTCATGAAAATGTGTAAAATGCAGAGCGGCCAGATCCTGCAGGCTGCTCCCTGTTATTATTGTGTTTCACGGGCAATAAGGCCGTGATTTATGGAGGGATTTCACCGCCGCGTTATGAAGTTATGAAGTTATGAAAAGCGGGCCAGTGAGAGGAATCTGGCTGAGGCTGACCACGGAGAGAGCTGTTGATGTAAAATACGTTCAGTGCCGGTTGGATGGATGGAGGGGAGGGGAGGAGGAAGGTGTTACCTTGTCATATTTGGCGACTATCTCAGCTCGCTCTTGGTCGAGTTTCACCGCCGCATCCTGCTCGGTATCAGACGCTGCAGAGAGAGAGAAGAGAGGAGAGAGAGAGGAGAGTTAGCGTTAGCATACAAACATGTTCTAAGACATGTTTTAGGCTCCAAAAAGCAAAGAAATCTCCATCATCTACAAATTAAAACATCAAAATTACAGAATAAACATGTTTTTGGTACTGAATAAATAATATAATTTGTCCCTTTTTAATCCAAAATATACCAACAAACAAGCAGACAAAACGCTAAACTCAAAGCCTAAAACTGAAGTCTACAAACAAACTGGTCAGACGTCAAACCGGCGGTATCTAGTTTGTAGATTTAGCCCAGGAATCAAACTCAAAACAAGCGGTTTTCATTTCTCATTTATGATATAAAGTTGAATCAAACTACAGCACAGCTTCCTGCTAACAGAACCATGAATAAAATGAACCAAACCAAATGTTTTGTCACAGATTTTGTTCGTGTCAGTAAAAGAAAACGTGAACGTGTAACACGTGAGGATAAAATAAGAGAGAGTTTCAGTGAAACAACTTTCTGAGGGGTTGAAATGTTTCTTTTTTGCTTCTGGTCTCACAAACATCCGATTATTCTGTCATCACAGACCTGCTCTGTGTCCACCAGCTCTCCCACAATCCACCAGGGCCAACAGCTGACGTGGACTCCTCTGAATACACACTCCAAGCCAGACTGCTGGCCTGACCTCAGCCTCGCAGTATAGCGTGTGTGTGTGTGTGTGTGAGTGTGAGAATGTGTGTGTCTGTCTGCTGATGAGTGGAGCTCCTTCACAGCGCCTCAGAGTGTGCATCAACATGTAAGGTTTAAAGCACCAAACACACACCTTCACACTCAGGGTGTGTGTGTGTGTGTGTGTGTGTGCTAACAAAGCTGACACACACTGTTTAAAGAGAGGCCATGTTGTGTTAAGGTTTAATAAAGTGCTTCACACGTCGGATGGGAGGAGGATAATGAATCATACACACACCAAACAATAACACACACTGAAAACACACTCATAACACACTGAAGGGGGTGAGGTTATTTATAGGGAGGTGTTATAAAGATTAGAGGAGGAGGAGGAGGAGGAGGAGGAGGAGGAGGAGAAGAAGAAGAAGAAGAAGAAGAAGAAGAAGAAGAAGAAGAAGAAGAAGAAGAAGAAGAAGAAGAAGAAGAAAAGGAAGAAGAAGAAGAAGAAGAAGAAGAAGAAGAAGAAGAAGAAGAAAGAAGAAGAAGAAGGAGGAGGAGGAGGAGGAGGAGGAGGAGGAGGAGGAGGAGGAGAAGGAGAATAATGAGGAGGAGGAGGAGGAGAAGGAGGAGGAGGAGAAGGAGAGGAAGGAGAAGAAGAAGAAGAAGAAGAAGAAGAAAGAAGAAGAAGAAGAAGAAGAAGAAGAAGAAGAAGAAGAAGAAGAAAGAAGAAGAAGAAGAAGAAGAAGAGGAAGAGGAAGAAGATGAAGAATGAGGAGGAGGAGGAGAAAGAGAATAATGAGGAGGAGGAGGAGGACAAGGAGGAGAAGGAGGAGGAGGAGAAGAAGAAGAAGAAGAAGAAGAAGAAGAAGAAGAAGAAGAAGAAGAAGAAGAAGAATGAGGAGGAAGAGAAGGAGAAGGAGGAGAAAGAGAAGAAGAGGAAGAAGAAGAGGAAGAAGGAAGAAGAAAGAAGACGAAAAAATAAGAAGAAGAAGAAGAAGAAGAAGAAGAAGAAGAAGAAGAGTTGTTTTATTGTTGCTCAGGGGAGTATCTATCGAACCCTTTCATGAGTACGTTTACCAAATGACCTCTTTGACCTTTGACCTTTGATTGAGAACAGGTTGGGTTTGGAAAGCCTGGCGGTCTGAAACCTTGTGAAACTCTTTGTAACTTTCCTTTTTCAATCAGTGATTTCTTGATGTTTGCTGTGAAGGGAAGTCGCAGAAAAACCTGCATTTCCAGCAGAGACGTTTTTCGCTCCAAGCGTCTTTAATCGCAGCTTCTGCTTCTGGCCTTTAGAAAACTCCCATCATTCACAGCCCTGCAGCTGTGTAACCCTGAGAATCCTCTTCATCTGACAGTTTTTCAGCCCTTTCAGGAACTATTCGACTCCGCTCATTCTCCGACTTCCTCTCTTGGTCTCTGGGGGGGTTCGGAGGGAGGAGCGGCTTGACTGGAATTCCAAATTGCTCTGAACAAACGTGCTCCCCATTGAGGCGGCTGGCGTTTTTATGACAGGATGGTGAGTGTCGGTGAAAGGCATGTTGCTGTGGGCTGCCGAGAGCACGCGCAGCGGGAGAGGACGCTGCACAACAAGGCGAACTGTCGGGGCCAAATAAACAAATACAGTAAAGCTCTTCTCTGCTGGGAACTTAACCCCGGGGGGCCCTGCGGTTCCCATAGAGAGCGGGAGAGGAACGGAGGAGGAAATGGGATTCAGTCTTTTCTTTGCCCTGAAGCTTAGCCCTAATTCTGAGCCCCTCACAGACATATTAGTATTCCACTGTGGCCTGACTTAAGCTAAATGCAATTAGACCCCTCTTCATGCTCCGAGGATCACACTGGCGTCCATGACCAAGATGGTGAGTGTGTGTATGTTTTTATTTGTGGTGGAGGAGGTGTGGTCGGACTGACTGAGTCTACAGCCTCCTGTGTTTCGCCTGTACAGGTGTGTCATTGCTTTTTAAAGGTGTTAAACATGAGATCCTGACCCGAAGAAGCCTTCTGCAGAGTGGACCGTCCTTTAAAACATCACTCCTCTCTTCCTCATCCTGCTCATCATCATTACAAGGTTAGAAAGCCCCACTGAGCTGACCTTTAACCCCGCCCCCCCCCTTCTCTGAGCTGCCAGCGGCGAGGCTGATGTCGCTCCAGCTTTCTGTCCCCGTCCCGCTGCGATGAAAATGTCCCCGAACGTCACCCAGCCGGCCTGCTTCCTCCCTCCCCCCCTGTCCTCCCGCTCTGCCCTTCACTCCTGTTTTTCATGATGCATTCAGGTCACGTGGGGATTTGACTGTCAGCGCCATCAGGAAGCACGGAGGATTCAGGAAGTGAGCTGACAGCTTCCTCCTGCAGGTTCTCAGGTACAAAGATCACACCGTGCCTTTTGTTTTATTTGCTCTAAAGCCAACAGAGATTTCTGTTTCACTCTCTGACTCAAGTGAAAAAAGCTGCAGACGAGGAGTGAAGAAATAAATTTCCAACAGCAAACTCTTCTTCTTCTTGAGCTTTTCTTCTCTTTATCTCACATCCAGTCTGAGTCAGAACAAAGTCTTCTTCTATTTCACAGGAGGATTCGCGCGGTGACGGACACGCTTTCACCTCAGGTACTCTAAATGTTTCCTGCAATCTTCACTTACGCTCCTGAAACTGACTAGAAGACCAAGAGCTCTGCTCCCCCCAGACTTTCTAGAGTTGCTCATTCATGCGTCCACCACAGCAGGCTCCAAAGTTTTATCCTTTGACTGACAGTGTGGCAGCCATGCAGCCAATCACATGCGAGGATATAGGATCGTACCATTTTGTGACAGCAGAGAGGGGACACTCAGGCAGGTAAAGCGTCTTGTCCTCCTACGAGGTCCACGTGGCTTCCTGCGGACGAATGATGTCATTTTAACGGCCTCGCCCCCTCATGTGGGAAGTTTCCGCATCGCGCAGATGAGCATGTCTGAGTTCACCGTGATGACCATGAGATTAACAATTCCTGGTGTGAAACCGCGGCCAACTCGGCCAAGAAGACGGATTTGTGAAAAAGAGTAGTGAACGCGTTTGTGATACACCGCCCCCTGCAGAACCGCCCAGTGGACACAGAACAAATGCAGAAAATGAGAAAATGAGAAAATGAGAAAATGAGAAAATGATGGGTCTTCTTGTCAAAACACTGAATGCTAAGGAGTTTCATTCATATTCACCAGGCGAGGCTACAAATGAGACTACATTACGAGCCGTGTGGGAGCCGAACGAGCCGGCTCTTCTTAGGGAGTTGAGCCAAAAGGAACAGCTCTCTGCAGAGAGCTGAACGTCCCATCACTTTGGTCTGAGGTGGGGAAGGGGGGCTGGTTCCAAGAGGAAGGATGTGACCTTATAATCCTGCAGTGAAAGCTCCGGTGTCATGTTTACAGGAGTTTCAAAATTGGAAACTTTCCACAAGAATTTACGGGAATAAACTGGAGTCAAGTTTCGATTTTTCTGGAAATCTACTGGAAATGTTCCGTCCCTTTGTAGCGCTGCGTGCAGACACCCTCAAACAGGGTTTTCATCCAGTTCCTGCTCTTCTAGATTTGCACCAGTTGCATGATATCATGTTACATTCTCACATCATGTCACCTGACTTCATCCTGAAATTTTACCAGGAACCTTGCAAGAAAAAAAATCCATGCAGGGTGAGAATTTCATCTGATGCGTTCACACCTGCAGCCCGTGCAGAGGATTTGCTGAAAACATGTGAGGCAGACTCTGCTTTCCTCGTCCAGATTTTGAAAGTATCTGTAATTTTGTTCAAGTATTTTCCTGTTTTGATTGAATATTTTAAATATTTTCTTTCGTCTCTTTTCACCGAGGCCTCAGGACTGAATTCTGCCCCTCTTCAGGACCTGAACTTGCATCCCTGCTGTTGCAAAGCGTCGTCAAACATTTGCTGGTTTTCTTCCTTCCTGCTTGACAAACTCTGCAGCAAAAACATTTGAAATGGAATGAAATATGTCGCAGTCGGTGATTTCTGACTCTGGGAAGCACTTTGTGACAGGAAGTGTTGTTTGTGTGTGTGTGTGTGTTTCTCATTATTATCCCCGCTGAAGACCGGCTCTGACAGCGAACAACACAATGACTATAATCAGAGCGCTCCTCGTTTCCCCCGCGCTCCTCCAGCCTCCTCTGGCTGCTGTAATGAGACTCTTTGTTCTTTATGTTAAGGAGACGCCTCTCGTTTCTGCTCTCTGCTCCAAACAGATTTTTATGGCTCTAAAAGACGCTTTCTGCACGAGAACTGGAAAGAAAACAATGTTAGCGGCGCCGTGATGATGGAGAGGCTCAGCTGCAGCAGCTCAAACATGATCGCAACATCTATCTGCCTCAGAGTGAACACAGCTGATAATAAATAATACTGACTCAGATCTTAATATGCATGATGCTGTTGACACAATGAGAAACTAACACACACACACACACTGAGTTATAAACAGTAAATGATGTCACTTCACTTCACACAAACCAAAGTGATGAGGCACCAACATCTGTCTGCATCTGAGCTCCAACACATCAAATCACATAAATCTAAGATTGGCTGGATGTTAACAAGCTGTGAAGCTGAAGCTAATCCTGCCGTCCAATGAGGTGGCACCTGTTGCCTTTATACGTCCAAAACCTTTAAAATGTCCCCAGAAAGAAAGAAGGTAATGATGTCATCTGCAAAAACTTAATTCTTTTCAATGTGGTTCCATTCGGCTCAGCCTCCATAAAATGGACTTACTGTAAAATTTGGTGCAAAATTCAAGATTCAAACAACTGTACCCGCTTTGCAGGCGCCCAATGAGACAGAAAACCAACAGGCAAAGTGTCACGTCAATTAAAACAGATTTTTTCAGTCAAACTACCTTTAAAAAAAAAATCAATCAATCAATCTTTATTTGTATAGCGCCAATTCATCACAAGTGTTATCTCAAGACACTTTACAATAGAGCATAAAGCTCTTCATTTTGAGGATACACATATATGTATAGATACATATATACATATAAAGATACACATATACATATATATATATGTACCCAACATGAATCCATACAGCCAATCATGAATCCCTCCATCATGGCGGCAAGAAAAAACCTTCTGTTAAGCAGCAGGAAATCTGGAATGTGGACCCCAGTCTGATGATGCACAGCAAATCCACAACATGCTGTGTTGGGTGTGTGGGCGAAGGAAGGGAGGGAAGAGGAGACAAGTGGACTAAAGTAAGAACTAAAGTTAGTGACAGATCCATGAACCATAGACCTGTCGTCTGATTTATTAGAGGTTAGCCTCTTGAGATGCTACATCTGGTTTTCAGGAGGGACCTCATGTCTGAATAGTAATAATCAATGGCATAATCAATGATAACTCATGGATGCCCAGACCACAAGTGCATCCCTACCATATTTGTCTCCGTTAAGTAAAGGTGTGTTGAAGGCCTCTTGAGATGTGACATCCCATTTTCAGAGGGACCTCATGCCTATGTGCTGATTAAAAATAGATACTATAGATGTATTGATAATAGATAAGGAGATCATGATAATATCTACATTAGAAGCTATATGATAGTAGGGAAAAAAAGTACAAAAAAAAAGAGAGATTTCAATAATAATACAACACTAAATAAATAAAACAAACACTGAAAAACTTGAAACAATACATAAAAGACACTAAAAAAGCTTTTATTTTGTTTTTTTTTGAGTGTCTTATACAAAAGTTGGCGTCACGAGAAGCACGATGGATATACTGAGAGGAAACCCAGCAGTACGGTGCGGTCATGACTGCGTATTAGAATAAAATGATGGTAAACTATAAAGTAAAGGATCAATAAAGTAGTTCTATTCTGTTCTAAATAGATGGTGCCATAAAGGGCTACGCAGCTGCATGGAAACTGAACATTTCTGACTGTACGTTAAGTTGAAGCAAACTCCCTGAAACAGATTTTTAAATCAAATTCTAACAGTCGTCTTTGTTTTTGCATTTTGCCTGATTTTTGTCTTTGTTTTGATTGATATTAAATATTTTATTAACTCTCTTTTTTGTTTCTGGAACAGTTTTGCACTGAGCTGAATTGTAGTGTCACGTCTGGATGTGTGGACCCCAGATGAGCTTAAACTGTTGGTGGCTGATTGGGATCATGTAGACGTATCATGTCGCTCTCTGATTTAAAAATCATTCCAACAGATAAAACTCAGATGAATCACTCTCATCACTCTGACATACAGATATCAGGGAATAACTCTGATTGGTTAGCGATGTTGGTGTTAGCGTGGCGTGAGCACAGATAACAGCACTTCACTGTTTACCGTCTGTGCTCGTCTCATCGCTCGTCTCATCACTCGTCTCATCACTCGTCTCATCACTCGTCTCATCACTCGTCTGCTGTGGGAGTGGGTGACCTCACTGAGTGTTTGTGTGAAGAGTAACACCACTCTCTGCTACACAACAACGCTGTCACTTCTTATCTGTGGCCACATGACGTGGTTTAGCCTGTTAGCATGGATTCTGACTCAAAGTCAAACTAAATTGTCAAAGTGATCTTGATTTCTACTTCCTGTGACATGAATGGGCCCAGGAAAAAAAAAGCTTCAATTATCAGACTCTCAGACTCTACAGGGCGCCGCAGCTCAGACCACCACAGAGATTTCACACCCAAACAACCCCGTCTGATTTTAACTCTCTAAACAAAACCAAAACAAAGCAGCTGTCGTGTTAAACTCCAGAAACAGAAACAGTCTTTACCTCTCTTTAAGACATCCAGCAGATCCTCAGATCGATTCAGAGTCTTAGTCCGCATCGGTGGAACTTCACCCGGCATCCAGCTCACTGAAACACAACCTGAACTACCTCACCCCATCCCTGCCTGACAGCTACACACTGACACACACTCACACTCACACTCACAGTCAGAGGAAGTATGAGTGAGGCGCAGAGAGAAGTGAGATCAGACGCTGAGTTCACAATGCTGCCGTTTGTCACCGCACACAGAGACAGACAGAAGTCCAGGAGCGAGTCAGTCCCACTCTCAACATTCCCCACCCAAACACAACAACACAACAAGCAGCTCTGTTCAACACTTCAGAGAGCGAGCGGACACAGACAGCCAGTGTTTCAGGAGGATTTTCCAAAAGTCGCCAAATTTAAATGTGACTAATGGTTTGAAAACCATGGAGCGTGACTGCAGTTCATCCAGTTCATCTGTCTGGACAAGTCTCAGCGTCGGCCTCTGATTCCACCCAAATAAAGCAAGAACAGAATATTAGTCCAGGCTTTCATCCCAAACTGAAACCAACTTCACAACGAAATCAGAAACTTTCAGGAAAGTTTGAATGTGTACGATAAATCTTCACCAACACGTTTTAAACTCTGGCTGACTGTTAATACGTCTCTTTACCATCTGTCCTAAAAGTCAAAGTTCGGCTTTGTTTCCTCTCATTCTTTAAAAACCAACAGAGAAGTCTTTTCCAGCTTATCTGACCCGTAGCCTTCAGGTCCGACTGATTTATCGCTTTACCCATCAGTAAATGTGTCGTGTGGCGTTCAGGTGAAAGTAAAGCGATCAGGAGGTTCACTGCGCTGCTTTGAACGTATGTCGGCAAAAAACAACTTATATTCCGACCGATGTGATTTAAATATACAATGTTTATCCGATCAAATTTTTATCTACCGTAAAACAGCAGATGAAACTTGACAAAAGTTGGTTAATACCAGCTAACATGAACTCTGGTTGGATCAACGTCAAACTTCAAAAACGACCAAATGCAAAACACAAGCACCTTCAGTCATTTGTCCACAGGGGGCGCCAAAATCCACACACTTCTTCTCACGTTTTTATGACATTTTGGTGCTAAAACCCAACTTGATTTCAATCATCTTAAGCCTGAAATGTGGTTGAAAGTTTTTCCAATCCTACTCACACGCCAAAAAAACTGGATTAAGTCCGTTTTTAACCAACAATTTTTCAAGAATTTTACTTAAATGTTCTTTATTTGATTTAATCGTTTCTTTGATTTTTTTTATTATCTTAGCAACTTAGTATTTTTAGTGCTCATTTTCACTCTTTTTACATATTTAAACTATCTAGAATTTTATTTCTATAAAAGAATGTCAACTTATTGTTATTTTTAACTTTTAAATGTCTTAATAAATATATTTAAAAGGTGTCCATTAGTCTCCCTTCTGTAAAATCTTTCTTTTAAATATGTTTCCATAATTTTTTTGTTTTATGTAATTAATGAATTTTTCCTTCCAATCACCGTGAAGCACTTCAAACCTTATTTTATTTATATAAAAGGTGCTGTATAAATTAAAGCTGATTGACTGGATTTCAGACCAGATCTGAGACCCAGTCTGGTTGAAGTATCAGTAAAAATCAGCGGTGTTGGAACATCTATAAATGGGATTATTTAACTCAATCAGATTAAACGTCACAGATTAAATTATTTAGTCTTCTATGAAACTCTTCTCATGACGCTGTACTTCTTGGAGTTTGGGAATAGTGAGGCCTGATGATGAATAGTTCCCATTAAACCTTCATTATGGTTTGGACGTGATGCACCCCGCAGGGCCCTCTGAAGTGACCTATCACAGCAGAGAGAGAGAGAGGGGGCGGGGTTTAGGGAAGCAGAAATGAGCAACAGGCCCCAGAATCGATGACTTCTCTTCTCATCTCAGCACAGGAAATATCTCTGTGTTCGAAGGACGAGACTGAAGTGCTGTTATCACTGTCGACGCTCCAGGGTCACAGCAGCGAGGCGGAGAGAGAGGGAGGGAGGGCGAGACGGTGCTGCTTTCAGACGTCAGCTCCATTTTCTAGAAGTCCACTTAATCTCCGTCTCTATTTGTGCTTCACTTCCTTCAAAAGTGACCCTGATGCAGAACCCAGATCCACTCAGGCTTTCATCTCTGGGGGAGCTCGTTTCCTCCTTGCTGGCTTTTGTTGTTTGCTGAACGTTCCTCCAGCAGACTCATCGTTTTGAGACGGCACCGACTGTTTTTCAAAAAAATATCATCACATCCGTCTGATCTATGTTGGAATGTTTAGATCTTTCTACACACTGGGAAGACAACTGATGAACAACGTCTTCAGCGAGGCACCCAATAAAGAGGCACAGCTGACCTGAGTTAGCATTTCCAATATGACTGGCTTCAAACTCCGTACCAGGAACAGATGAGTGATGTCACATACACCAAAGCGGGGTCTCATAATAATTCTTAGGTCACAATTTACAAAATTGAAAATCGGAAAATTAGAAAAACAAAGCCTCGTTTCCATCAAGCAGTTCAGTTCAGTTCGTCTTGGTACAGCACACGTTTTAAAACTGGGACAGGTCCCATAAGTACCGACCCGTACCGTCCCACTTTTTGGTCCTCTTCTGTTGGGGTGCTGGATATACCGATCCAACCCCAGAAGGTGGAGCTAAAAACACAGCAGTCTGTTGATTGGTGGAAAGAATTGTCACTTCCTGTGTGATAGCGGTAATAAAGAATCTACTGTCAACTTCCTGAAGAGAACTTTCTTTATGTTTGGAAAATTGGCGTCACGAAACAGCTTCCATGGTCATGTTTTTCTTCTTCGTTGGATTTATTAGTGGGGTACGCTGTGTCGGGCTGCTATGTTGTCACGCTATTACGTAGCTGACGTGGCTATTGCCTTACCTGCCCCCTACCAAGAGGGGCATGGTTGGCTTTGGAAATACAAACATGATCAGGCTTTACGAACTGACCCGTACCAAACTGTACTGATCCAGACCGGACCACTTGGTGGAAACGGGGCTATGGGAAACAAAATGATGGAGGATAAGAGAAAGAAGAGAGGAAGACCAGAGCGGTGTCTTCAGTTTGGGAGTTTGAGAGGCGGTTGCTTGATGGCAAGAAACGCAAGCAAATGCCTCGTCAATTGTTTCCTGTCCTGCTTGCGGCAGACCCCTGGACCCTTTACTGCAAATATCGTGATCTAAATCTTCACTCATGGTTACATCCCAGTCTGAAAGTCAGGAGAACAACATAAACACAGACTTATTCGACAGTACAAATCATGTTTTTCCCTCGAGTCTAAACCTCAAAGCAAGAAGAGCTTTGATTGTTCTCAATAACTGACGATGTTCCAGCCAAAATGAAGCTCGAAATGTAAGAAAACCGACTCTGATGTAACGTTTCAACTGTTTCGTGCCCTCACGGCTCGTCTCCCTGCTGTCCTTCCCGTCTTCAGTCGTGTATCTGAGATGTGTGAGTATGTGGGCGTCCTGGCACCATCAGGCAAAACAAACAAACAAAAAAACACCAACAAGCAAACAAACAGACACCTCTGACCTGAACGTTCCTGCGAATAAATTAAAAAACAGGAATCATCAGGCAGCGTGCTCAGGATGGGAACATCATGGTGAGTTTTTAGTCATCTTCTAACCTGAAGCGTTTTGAGACTCGTCTCCATCACGACAGGAGCAGATTGAGAGTTTTTTTTACAGATAGTTGGATAATCGGTGCAGACGGGTTCAAAGAAAGTGAAAAAGCCTCTGTTCCTCAGTCGTCACACTTCCTCAGCCGCAGAGGTCACACTCCGGAGTTGTTTCCTTCTTTTTCTGGCACACAAAAAACATGCACGCACGTCTCTAACGCAGCAACGCTGCTATTAAACCCCTGAGTGACTTATTAAAAGCATGCAGCTGCAATGCACCCCGCAATAAACCCCGTCAAAATAAAAGACCGAGGCTGATTTAAGGGCGGTGATGCCAGAGAGTCGACCTAATTATCTGCCATCGTCTCACACTGAGCGTGTGCAGATGACAAATGGTGGGAATGAGGCTGTTTGTGGTTCGTGTGGTTGAGAGATGAAACTAAAACAGGAAGTGATCATGTTCAGATGAGTAAACGGCTCCTGTGAGAGGTGTGACATGTTTCTGTCTTTGAGTACCCAGCTTTAAAACTCACACATGTCCAGACAGCGCCACCGTCACATCCCTGAATAATCCGATCAAGACCCAACGAGAGCGAGAAACAAGTTTGATCAGATGCAGCTGATTGTATGAAAGCTCAGCGAGGCCGCACTGATCTGGCGCCAACATCATGACCGTCACCGGTTTCTTATTAACAAGACGGGACGAGTCGAGGCAGACGGAGGCAGAGGAGGAGGAGGAGGAGGAGGAGGAGGAGGAAGAGGAGGAGGAGGAGGAGGAGTCACAAAGTTCATTCATGTGTTTGGAGCCTGTTTCTCTTTTTCAGTTCAAGCTGTTTGAGATCTTTGACTTCTTTCATGTTTGATTTCCTGCACGTCTTTCTTCTCGGTGTCAGTCTGGGTACTTTTTTATAACTGTTTGAACGCTTAAAGGACAACATTCACCTGAAGGATCCAAACAAAGAACCAAGGAGTCCGGATTTAGATTCTATGTGAACTGAGCCAAACTGCAGGACCAAAATCCAGAGTCAGAAAACACAGCTGAGAGGGTTTGGTAACCGTAGAACACAGAGAAGACGAAAGAAAGAAGGAGAGGGAGGAAAGGAAGAAGGAAGTAGGAAAAGGGTGAAGAGCAAGAGGACGACAAGAAAAGAATAGAAGGAACAGGAAGAAGAAACTGATTGAAACTGAGGAAGATTGACAGGAGGAAATAAGGAAGAAGAATAAGAAGACAAAGATGATGAAGGGAAAGAGGACAAGAAAGCACAATTAGACACCAAAGAAGAAGAAGAAGAAGAAGAAGAAGAAGAAGAAGAAGAAGAAGAAGAACAAGAAGGAGAACAAGGAACAAGAAGAAGAAGAAGAAGAAGAAGAAGAAGAACAAGAAGAAGAAGAAGAACAGGAACAAGAATAAAACAACAAATAGGAAAAGAAGAGGAAGAATGGAAAAAGGAGACGGTGACAGGAGATAAAGATGAAACAGAAGAAAGGAAGGAGTAAAAATAAAAAGGAGAAGACAAAAATGAAAGTTAAAGAAGAAGATTGAGAAAAAGAAGATGAGAAAGAGGGATGGAGAAAAAGGAGAGGAGTAAAGTAGGAGAAGAAAATGAAGAGTAAGAGAATGATGAAGGAAAGGAATACAGGAAAGAAGAAGACAAAAAATGAAAGTAAAAGAAGAAGATGAAGAAGAAAAGAGACGGAGGGACAGAGAAGAAGCAAAGGGAGGGATGACGAAAAGGTAGAATAAGAAGACAGATATAAAGATGAAAGAGGAATAAAAAAACAAGGAGAAATAGGAAGAAAAAAGAAGAAGACGAGGAAGGAAAAGGGAGACATTAAGTAGACGGAGATAAAACAAAAAGAACAAGAAGAACGAAAAAAGAAAAAGACTGAAAAATGAAAGGAAAAGAAAATGATTAATAAGACGAGAAAGAGGAAGCAGAGTGAGAAGAGGAAATAACGGCAGAGAGAGAGAAATCACAGCATCACAAAGGTTGAAAACTTCACGGCTACTGATTAAAAATTCAGTGAGGTACAAAAACCTGTTTCAGATTCAGGTCTCTGTTGTTCTCTGACGGACTGTTTCCAGGTTAAGATCTTGATCCAGTCTGTGGTGTGAAAACTTTCCCACAGACACTGACTCAAACCTCCGTCCCTGCACAGCGATTAAAGACAGCAGCTTTACGTCCATAATGACGTTTGGGGGGCTACAGAGAGCCGTTTGATGCATTATTTAAGACGGCGAAGTGTGAGGCAGCGAGCGGGGATCAATACACTGCACTTAATCCAACATGAGAGCAAAGTTTCAAAAATATGAAACATGCACAGATGTTCAAACACAAGCTGCACCACTGGAGGGAAAACTGACTTTCTGAGATCAAACTGCTCCCTGACAGCCGGCTGACAGAAGAAGCTTTAACCTTTAGGGAGGACAGACAGGCAATTAGCCCGCTACGGCGGTGTGGATGTCAGCAGGAGACTTCAGACCCCCCACCCGCTGGGCCTCGGCGGTCTGCAGCTCTCTGCTTACGTTTCTGCTTCCACACACACGCACAAAGAGCCCACAGATGGTTCATGAGTCCATCAGCAAAACACAAAAAGAGATAACTGGGTTTGAAGCTTCGGGCGCAGGGTTTGAGTGAGACGCAGAGACAAGAGAAGTATCAGGGCTGCTGAATAATGCAGAGACAGAGAGCTGCCCGTCGTGCTGACCGGGAGGAGGAGAAGACTGCAGTTTGACAGCAGCAAATTCATCCAAATGTGTTAAAAATCCAGAGAAAAAAAACCTAAAAACTGACTGAAACAGCAGCAGACGGATGAGTCTGTAGGTTTGGTCTCCTTTTGGACATTTCGGCAGATAAACAACCTAAAACCAGCCCTGAGGAGAGAGTCTGTTGGTTACCTCTGTGGGGGTGGAGTGTTCAATGTGAAAAATGTCTACAGTTGTTGCTGTAGTTCTCAGGGCCTCTGCGGCACAGCTCTGCAAAGCTGCAAAATCACTTTTTTTTTTTTTCTTTTCACCAGCACCAGCTTCATCGCTCGACATAGTTTCAGGCCCAGCGGAGACTACGGGCTACTGTAACGTTCATTTCTAGCCCCAGTCTGGGAAAACACGACAAACAGCGAGCGTGCTTCCAAAAAAACTGCAGAGAAGTGAGGAGCAGCGTTGTGGAAATTATCGTACACACGACAAAATAATCATAATAACTGATAATGATCAAAACAACTGTCTTATTGTTGTGTGAAAATCACAGTTGATCCCTCTGTTTAGTGTCCTACAGGCTCTTTTGTGATCATTCATCGCCCTGCCCCACATCAGCAGCGTTTGATCAGCAGCTCGAGGCTCCGGTGCTCATTTTACTCTCAACTGACTGACTTCCTCCTGACGGAGCTCCTACGACCGTGATTGGCTGTCAATCGTTCTGAGGCGAACGACACTTAAACTATGATTGGCTGGAAACGTCACATGATATAAGATGCATTTAGGGTTTACGGATAAATCCGTCAGACCGGGGTAGATCTGTAACAACCACACGAAACTGTCAAATTAGCGTACATTTAGCCTTTTTTGGAATTATTGATCGCACATCGTACAGAGGGCTAAATCATCGTACAAATACGATAATTATTGTACGTCTGGCAACGCTGGTGAGGAGGAAGTTGTGGATGCAGAGGACAGAAGAGGGCTTCGATACTGAGGTTCAGTTCGCCAACCAAAACAAACACCTTGCTTTAACCTCCGTAGGTAAGGCTGCACGCCCCACCTCCCCCTTTCCCTCTGTTTTTAGGTGTGAAAAACAAGATAGAGAGAGAGAGAGAGAGAGAGAGAGAGAGAGAGAGAGAGAGAGAGAGAGAGAGAGAGAGAGATGAGACAGAACCAGGGTGAGAGGCCATTTAGGGTCAGAGCTTTATACGCTACGTATGACTGTACGCTCTACCTCCCTGCTTATTTTCACGAGGAAAAAACAGAGAGGAGGAGAAACAGAGAAAAAGAGTCTGTAGAGAGAATTTATAAAAAAGGACAGGAAGACAAACAAGGATGAAAAATAGATGGAGGTTGGATTGCAGGGTTAGACTGTACGCTCTACCTCCACCTTAGAATTGTGGAAAACCTTATTATCGCAATAAAAAATGGCAATGGAAACTTGAGAAATATGAAAGAGAGATAGAATAAGAAAGCAGGAGGAAGGATTCAACACTCCGGGTTTGGCTGTACGCTCTACCTCCCCCCAATTTTCATGAGGGAAGAAAAGGGAGCATCAAAAATGGAGGAAAGACTGCAGAGAGAAAAAGGTCATCAGTTTCTTGATGAGAGGAGTGTTTTGAGGCAATTTAAAGTAAGAGAAGATCTGAAAAGAGTCATACGTCTTGTTTTTTTTTACCACATATCTAAAATATATTCATTTTTCAGTCACAAGGAAAGAAAAAACAGAATATAATGATATATATATCTGTATCTCTTCAGCTGTGGCCTACATTAGCGTCTGAGTGCTCGTGGATCTTTTCTTCTTCTCCCTAAAGGATCTCTTGTTTTTGTTTGTGTCGCTTTTTTAACTGCAGGGCTGAAATTTACAGAGCAGCAGCTGAAATCATTAAGAGGAGCTGTGATTAGGGTTTGGGTACAAACTGAGGCGTGTCAGTCAGCGTACGACTACTTTCATCCTCCGTGAGTGAATCTAACAAAACACAAAGAAAGCGTGAGGTGAATTCCTAAAACATAATGAGGTCTCAGGGTGATTGTGCTCTGCTGTGAACTGGTCAGAAAGCTTTTAATGAGGGCTGAGGTTAAAGCTGCAGGGCTGCTGCAGGCGCCTGAAGCTCGGCCTGTGAGTGCAGACGGGTTCTACTTTGACTAAAAGTCAAAGGAATTACTCTTTTCTCAGAGGATTGTAAACAAACCAGAGATGTATCAGGAGACCTGAGTCCGTAATGAATCGACGGAGTAACAGAAATAAATTGAAGGGTAAATGTGATGCATTAGAGAGCCCGTTGGATGAAAACACTTCACACTGCTCTCACATTCAGCAGGGAGCAGGGAGCTGCTATTACACCATAACAGAGAGCAGCTGAACCACAGGAAGCAGCTGTGCTTCTGTGCCTGGTTCCTGACGCAGATCTCCTTCAACCACCTTTGACCTTTTTGTCCATGCTGGACAGGTCGGGATTTTTTTGGGTAATTTTCAGGCTTTTTAAAAAATCAAACAAGCATACAAGTCGAAACCCCTTATTTTCTCACTACTCGGGCACAAACTCACCAAATAAACTCTGCATTAACCTCTTTTACTCAGGCATGAAACCCTGGAACTTTCTAGACTTTATGCAAACAGGAATTTGTTGCACCAAACTTAATCAGGTTTCCTCCGCCCAAGGCATGATGAAGTGGTGTAAGCAGTGAAACAGACACCAGCATTAAACCAAAACCAAAACTGAGTGTTTCCTGCTGTTAGATGCATCAGTGGACAACAAACTTCTGAAGATTTGAGGTTCTAAATGTCCTGAAATTATCCAGAAAGTATTAAAGTCGAAACACTTCCATCTCAGGACGTCATCACTGGCCTGCAGTAATCTTCATTTGGTGATTTGGCTCTGTTATAGGGGCTCCCTGCCCTTCTGAGTGCATATTTTGAATGCCAAAGCTTAAGGAGGGTAGAGCACACCTCACATTGCCTTTCATTTGCATACATTAAAAGGCAGGGAGAGCACAACTCATCTCTCTTCTATGTGCGTGCATGAAAAGCCAAGACGGGAAGGTAAACCTCTCCTTTCTTTCATGTGTTAATTCGAAAAGACAAAGCTTAAGGCGGGTAGAGCAATACACCCTCTCTTTTTTATGTACATATCTTAAAAGCAAAGGCAGGAAAAGCACACCTCCTGTCTTTTAATGAGCATACATGAAAAACCAAAAAAGGGAGAGCACACCTCCTTTCTCTTTAATGTCCATACATGGAAAAACAAGGCAGGCAGAGCACACCTCACCTCTCTTTCATGTACATGCTCGAAAAGCCAAGGCAGGGAGAGTACACCACCCCTCTCTTTTTTATGTACATATCTTAAAAGCAAAGGCAGGAAAAGCACACCTCCTGTCTTTTAATGAGCATACATGAAAAACCAAAAAAGGGAGAGTACACCTCCTTTCTCTTTAATGTCCATACATGGAAAAACAAGGCAGGCAGAGCACACCTCCTTTCTCTTTAATGTCCACACATGGAAAGCCAAGGCAGGGAGAGTACACCTCCCATCTCTTTTTTAATGTACATATCTTAAAAGCCAAGGCAGGAAGAGCCCACCTCCTCTCTTTTCATGAGCATACATGAAAAACCAAGACAGGGAGAGCACACCTCTTTTCTCTTTAATGTGCATACATGGAAAAACAAGGCAGGCAGCACCCACCTTCCCTCTTTTTACCTGCATACACGATATGACAAGACAGAGACCACACCTCCCCTCTCTTAAGGCGGGGAGAGCATCAGCAAAGAGCTCAAGGGTCACAAAACAGCGCTAGCATCGGTGTCAATAAATATGACAATTCTAAACTCTAGAACTGTGGTTGAAGTTTGACTTTATGGTGTGTCTGAATAAACGCTTCGCTCAGTTTCAGGTGTAAACGGGGCTGATGAGAGACCTGTTTCTGCGTTCACGCTGTCAAACTTTCTTTTCATTTGACGATTGATTCATCACTCCTCAGGACTGAGCGTAAATGTCAGCACTTCTCTCAAACACATGCTGTTTAATTACTCTTGAAGAATCTGAGCTCACAGAAGCAACATCTGCTCACCTTCACCTCACACCGTCCCGCTCAGCACAGCACTGAGAGTGTGACTTCTTGTATATATATATATATAGGATGTGTGTGTGTGTGTGTGTGTGTGTGTGCCATCTCTGAATCTGGCTGCATTGATCGGCTCTGAGAGGAGGTGAATTCCTCTGCAGGCCTGATGGACGCAGATAAAGTCGACAGCCAAATGGAAAGTGCGAATCGTTTCCCCGGCCAGTCGATAAAGCAGCAGAAATCTCTCAAAGCCTCTCTCTGTTTAAGTGTCTGTGCCTTAAGAGCTGATTACACACTTACCTGCCTCACAATAACTTCCACACACTTGTCATCGGGTCGTACACACACTCACAGCCGTGTGTACAGCAGCGTGAAGAGCTGCAGTCTCCAGCTGGAGGCAAAGTGCAGAGCGGGGGTGTTAAAAGTTCCTCTTGTAGCTTTTTCTTAAATCAATAAATACTTGAACATGAATTTACAGGCGTTAAAGCAGGAAGTGTTCACAAACGAGACCGGGGACGACGAAGAAAGGCAGCGAGAAGGAAGAAAAACGACGAGTGTAACAGCACAGGAGATGAGGTGGGTGAGAAATTAGCATCCGCAAACATGACCCCAGCCGGTCATTACGCCACATTACACACCAGGAGCTCCAAGACGGGGAACTGATGCTCACAAATGGACGCCCAAAGCAAACATAAAAAAGATCTTTAAAGAGAGAAGCTGGAGCAGACGTACAGAGGACTGGAGCAGAGAGCCGGGGACGAAAAGACTACTGTGTTTCACCTGGACAGGTTCAGTGGTGTTACAGTGCTAAAATGCTAAAAACACCAGATGGTGCGCCGACAGCGGAGGGAGAAGAGTGTGAAGAGTGTGAAAAGAAGTTTAAACCTCATTAAAAGGATGTAAATGAATGTAAATGTGCGGCACCAGCAGAAGCTAATCTGTTGTACAAACCAAAAACAGGATCAGGAACTAAGGGCCTGATTCATTAAGAGGTTGGGTAGCTTTAGCACACGTAAACATGTGTAAACATGACCAAAAGGTACCGTCTACTACAGCGGTTACCAAAGCAGGGATCGTAAAAGGTCTTCCAGAACCAAAAAATATGTACAATCGCATATTTTATGCATTATTTTATGAGTATAAATAAAAAAAGGTTAAAATTGATATGAAAACTGAACATGTTTGATCTGTTTTTAACATTGATTGAGAAACGTTCAGGGCTGCAACTAACGATTATATTCATAATCGATTACTCTCTCGATTAATCAAGTAATTGTTTGGTCCATAAAATGTCCAAAAATGGTGAAAAATGTCAATGTTTCCTGGAGTCCAAGATGACGTCATCAAATGTCTTGTTTGCAAACCAAAGATAATCAGGACTGTCATAGAGAAGCAAAGAAACCAGAAAATATTCACATTTATGAAGCTGAAATTGGAGAACTTGGACGTCTTTTTCTTAAACAATTACTTAAACCGATTAATCGATTATCAAAATAGTTGTCAATTAATTTAGTAACCGATTAATAATCGATTATTCGATTAATTGTTGCAGCTCTAGAAACGTTACAGGCTGAAAAGTTTGGGATCCCCTGGTGCTGCCCTTGCAATGGGGTAACCTTGCAAAAACAAGATTTAGGACAATAGATGGATTTACTCTGGGTCTTATTCTCAGAGGGACTGTGCAGCGTTTGCAAACGTAAACTAAAAAGGTACGGTTGAATTTAAAAAAAAAAAAGTTTAAATGCAGCATGAGTTAAACTGAGAAGCTAATGTCTGCACCAGTGCACCTGCTTTTGAATGTATTGAAATGAGCCTGCATGCATTCATTTGGAAAAATTTAGACTTGTTTTATGCAAATGAAGGTGTAATTCAAAAACACTGCAGCTAGCAGAAAAAAAAATAGCAGTTAGAGGGGAAATTTTACCGTCTGCTGAGAGAGAGAGAGAGAGAGAGAGAGGCCAAGACAGCTCAAAGACATCTTACAGTGCTCACCTGCAGGCAGCAGGACTCCCTCACCAAATAATGAAGCCACTTGAGTTTAATGAAGTTATTTAGAGGACATTATATCCACACTCTCAAAAAGCTCCATCTCTGTCACAACAGTGATGAATTCATTTGCACATTTTGTGGTAAAATCTCAGCAGATCAGGCAGGAGAGTCTGTGACACCTCTGAGCCGAATCCATTAAAAACATCATGGAGTCATCTGCGTATCGGTTCAGAGGTTAAGCTGTTATTTAGCCGCCACATTAAACTTCTTTGATCGCCGGCCCCCGGCATGAAATAAAAGACGTTTCTGACCTTGTCCGCTGCCTGAAAGAGTCATCAGTCCACTGTCTGCAGAATAAAATGCCTACACGCCTGACTCCATCTATTATTTAGCAGCAATTATTCAAGACGAAAGCGATTTCTGCCCAAAATATTGACTTCCCAGTGGAATGCGAACGGCAACGCACACTTAGACGGCTTAATTTGTCCTCGGTGAATGCTCTGCAGGGGTTAGCTGATGAATTAAAGCTGTTATCAAAGCCAGCTGGCCGCAGACAACATGCATTATCTACATGATAAAAGCCTTCAGAAGGGAATCCTTCCAAGCTTTTAGAGCAGGTGGAGTGATTTCAGCTTTTCACAACATCACATAAAGGCTTCTATTCAGACGCTGGTGGAGATGACGAGCTTTATGACACCAATGAAGAGCTTAATGGCACAAACAAGAGACAAGGTCACTGGAGTTTTTTATGCTGGTGTTTGACTATGTCAAATCCAAGCACACACAGATCCAGCAATAAGACAGAGAGTGACGGTTCCCAGAAGAAATAATCATCAATGTCCTCATTACAAGACATTTTAGGAGGAATCTACAAGAAGCAGCAATTTACCTGCCCATCAACTCCTCGTTAAATTTATGCAAATCACTCCCTGAGGAAAGCCGGAGGTTTCTCTTTTATTTAAAAAGAAGTGAAGCAAGAAGTCAACAAGCTGTGGTTTCCTCCCGCAGGGGAGAGGAGCCGTCATGAACTCCCGGGAACGACAATAAAAACAGCGCTTGTTTTGCAACAGTGGACATGAATCAAGGCAATCGCACAAACCCTGATCCAATCATGAGAGGAGGACAAGGTGGGGTCAGGGGTCACGGAGCATTCTATTACCCCAGGCACTTTGTTTCATTATTCAGAGCACACCAGAGGAAGGCATGGACGGCGAGACACAGACGGATTCGTACGTTCGGACTCGTGTCCCAGAGCAGCTGAGCTATTACAGGAGCTCCTCTGAGGGGGACGCATGTCCCGATCGTGTTTTGGGGAAACCTGAATATGCAGGTCTGTATGAACTCAAAGATCCTGTTTGTGACACAGTTCAGACCGATGAAACTTCATGCCCAGCAGCTATGTTCCAACTTCCCTCTTCAGCAACCATTTTTCATCACGTCTGTCGACTCCAGCTCCCAAATAGCTTCGACCTGTTCTGAAATGTGGGCTGCAATCTCCTCTCTCGGACTGATTCGGATCTTTTCTCTCGTTGGCAGGCAGCTGGTGTCTCACTGAGTGACCACTCCAAAAAGAACAGAGTCGCTTTTATCTGATTGGACAACTCTTAAATGGTAAACTTGATCTCGCCTTCTTCTAAAGTGCAGTTTCAGTTTTGTTTGTGCGACAGACTCCATGGAAAAGCCTTGCATGTAGAATCTGGACCACGGAAGGTCATGATCAAGGACGATACAACTCTTCCAATCTCAAGGTTTCTGTTGACTTCCAAGGAACTTAACTTTAGGACAAGATCAGTCTGTGATCCTGACCCCAGGAAGTACTGAATACTGAGTGTGGACCAAGTGTTAAGTCGCGAATCGCCTCCCTGGAGTCAGAAATCAACTTTCGAAGACGTGTCATGTCTGTTTAGATCTTTAAAATGTTTGGATGACTCTCAATCGATCGAAACCCTTGAGGATCAACAATAACTCAACTGGACAAGCTTTGGGGGATAAATCAGGACCACTGCACGATTGAAATCTACTTTGTGCAAATGGAGATAAAGAGCTCTTCCTGTTGGGGCGATTCTTCCAACTTACCAAGTTGTTTAAATATTTGATAGTTCTGTAAAAATCAACCATGTAAAGTAAGAACTAACCAAACATGGACCCCACAGTGGACCAGCATGTCACGCAGAAACCAGATCATTGAGAAACTTGTCTGCTGAAGACGTGACAGGGTGATTAACGACTCCTGACGGCCAATCGGAGCGGCTTTCAATCTGAGTTTCACAAACTGACAACTGACCTTATCCTTTGTTTCAGAGGAAAGAACGACTTCCGATCACCAGCTACCAAAGAGTCGTCTGCAAACATTTATAAGCCTTGTGAGTCTTTCAGTCTTTGCTCTTTTCTCACTGTTTTATTACAAGAACAAATGTGATGAATGCTCCATGCACGAACCTCCAAATCTGGTCCCAGCTCTGCGTCTGGACGGCGACACCAGCTCCTTGACGATCTGTAGGACCTGCATGGTCACGGGAAGGAGGCGGAACAGGCAGCCGGACTCGCCACAGGGCAGGGGCAGCCCATTCTTGCCCTCCTAACCCCCCTAGACTCATCCCTCCCTGGCTCCTTCTTCAGGACTCATCCTCTTAATCCACATCGGGACTCCTGGTGAATCTTGATTTTTGCATCTCAAAGGAAAGCAAGAAACCACACTGGTGGAGGCAACTTTCTCCGTCTCCTCTGGACTTTATATCCCTGTCTTTTTCATACTGATGCTGTATGCCTGTACACTCACAGGTACTCACATGTCCTCAGCCGGTTGACAATCATCACATGCATAAACCTGCCTCTGGTCCAGCCTCTAAACCCCAACTCAAGCACTGGCAGCTCCTGAAAGTAGCTGTTTGCTGGCAGCGCCGGCTCTCTGCAAACTGCCTGTGTTCATCTGCCGTGTGATGTTTGGGGTGTGTGGCTCAGCTGGAGCGCTCACACACACTCTTCATTTGGCGGTCAGATGAAGAAGAGGCAGAGAAGCAGAACAAAGCAATCTTCCTCTTCTTTTCCCGTCTTCTTCTGTTCCTCCGGCGAGGGAAACACCTGGATGCTGCTGATCGATGTGCGCGCAGTTTGCCGGTGATGTGACGATGCTTCTCAACACTCTAACTCTCTCACA